>OZ008367.1:82747212-83347212 GCA_963931995.1 Phaonia tiefii | reverse complement strand
TTTTTTTTTTTTGCCAAATACGAGTAGAATTTGAGAATACTTTGTTATTTTTGTGATTGTATAAACAAATGTACAATAATTTTGAATTCAATGTGCTAAACATCAATTTATCTGACGAAAATTTTAATTTAAAAACAAAACTGTATAAGCAACAAAAACACACACTCAAATACATACTATGTATTTATAAGCAGATGGTGTGAATGATGAATATACTATATATGTATGTACTTCTGTATCGCTTGAATAGTTCCAAAAAAATAGCTTCATAATTTATTTCCAAAATCACAAGAAATATGATAATACCGTCCAAATAAGGTATGTGTTGTTCACAATACAAAAACAATATATATTTTCGGGAAACAAAAAAATTTTATACTACGGCATTTGTTTTTTCGAAAAATTTTGTAAGACATTTTTAATTAACATAATTTTCTACGATGGTGTGGTAATATTTGGGCATACGAAATCAGTTCTTGTGCATAAATTTCCTCAAGGTGTCAAAAGTTAAGGCGTCTTAAAGCTTAAAATATACAAAAACAATTAGCGTGGCACAACATCACGCAACATAGCCCGTCAGGCAATGGAAATTGTTCAGAATCTGTAGCATTGTTAGTTCTTAAGTAAACAACACTAGTTCCGGTTCAATTTATCTTCAATGGTTTTTAACTGGCACATTTAACATGGTATAGTCACTGGAGGTAACCACTTTACTACACTTCACTCTGCATTACAATACTTGACTCTGCATTACCCTTTACTACGTTTATAGTTCTGACATACCAACTATATCTCTAGTTCTTCAGAACTGACTACATACCTAATTATTCGGGACTGTTTGCTTCACTAGTTCTTTTTGTTTAAAGTGTAATATATTTTTAGTTTGTATTTATTTCAGAGTTTAAAAATAAATTTAATTAATTCTATAAAAATAAACAAAACAAATATTTAAATGATCAAGCAAATTGAATTAATCATTTGTTCAAAAATTTGCATTTTTTTATTCAAACTTTTTCACACACTTGACTTTAGTGAACTTTAAATTGCCACCAAAAAATGCTTGCAATAAATCAAAACTCCACAGCCAAATATTCAGGTTTATTCTACTCGACTAACGGGAAATTTAATATATGTTTGAATTAATAAATATTTAGATTTTGGATTTGAATTTATTTTGTTTTGATGATAATGAAATTAAAATAAAATTTTAGCAAACACTAGCTCACAAATTGACCTGTCCTCGTTTAGTTGGAACAAGCTCAGTAGTTAGTTAGCAGTATTCCACCACAGAGATAGTATCAAATGGAAATTACACGCTGAAAAATCTGTATTTTTTTAATGTTTGGATGCAAATATAACATGTTTGTAGCTTTTCGCAAATATACTATACTTGTGCCTAAACTCATTGTGTTTGCTATTCAACATAACATGTTTGAAACACAATGATTAAAAGCCTATAATATATGTTTTTGAGACCAAAATGTGGCCCTGATTGTTGAAAACCGCTAAAACCAAAAACGAAGCGGGCGACAATGAAACAAAAAGGCAGCAGATCTTAAATTCAATAAAACAATGCTTGCAAACATGTACATGTTTCCTGCAATATGTTGCTGCGGCCGATATTTTTCGGCGTGTAATTGCAATTGACAACTATAAAAAGTGGCGTATTTTTGCATTTCGCTTTTTTGTCCATTGACTGTGAATATTCTCTAGTACAAAATAGTCCTTAAATTGTTAGCTTAACTATCTTTTGAACCACAATTCAAATTGAAAGTATGACAGGTGTTCAGCTAACATTAGAATATCAGTGTATAGCTTGTGTGGTGTATTGCAGCTTGATTGTTCATCAGTTTGTTGTTGATTACGTCTACAAATATCGTATAACGTCGCTTTAAGCTGGAAGCTACGATATACGATCTCAACACGAACGGTTTATGAAATCGCTAAGGAACTTTTGGGACAAATCGAGAAATAGATGGCGCTACTTATTGCGAGAAGGATCGAAAAACGTCTGAGTGGTGTCGTGGAAAGCCTGTAAAAAGCCATTAGCGACGCATTTCGAGATAGTATGTATTGAGTATACATACATCAAAGTATACATACATCATCGACACCCGGTTGGAATGAAGTTCCTTTCGCTATATATTATGTACTAGTTAGTGCCAACACGCCTAAGACGTCCTTTGGAAACTACGATAATTTAAATGGATCCTTAAGAAAATATACTTTTTGTAAAATGACAAACCTTTATTAAGAAATTTTTTTTCATAGAATGTATTTTTTTTTAAATATATATTTTAGGCCCTTTAATTATATTTTCCCGAAAATGTAATTTTTTAAAGAGAGGTACTTTTATTAAAAGCTAATGTTTTTTAAGAAAACGTATTATTTTTACTTTCTCTTAAAAATTTACCTACTCTTGAAAAAAGGACCAATTTTAAAAGAGATTCCTATTTCTTAAAAAACCTTTTCTTCAAAAAATACCTACTCTTAAAACAAAATATATTTTCTTACAAAAATTCCTTTTCTTAAAAGTATATTTTCTTAAAAATAAAACAATACCTTTTCTTCTTTTGAGAAAAGTAGCCTTTCTGAAAATAAGTACATTTTCTTAAAAAAAATAACCTTTTCGTAAGAAGAGTACCACCTCTTTAAAACGTGCCTGTTCTTAAAAAAGTACTTCTATGCAAAAAAATTTATACTTTTATGGCGTTTTCTTACAGAAATAGAAAGTACTTTCTGTAAGAAAACGCCATAAAAGTATGAATTTTTTTACATAGAAGTACTTTTACTTCTTTTCAGAAAGGCTACTTTTCTCAAAAGACGAAAAGGTATTGTTTTATTTTTAAGAAAATATACTTTTAAGAAAAGGAATTTTTGTAAGAAAATATATTTTGTTTTAAGAGTAGGTATTTTTTGAAGAAAAGGTTTTTAAGAAATAGGAATCTCTTTTAAAATTGGTCCTTTTTTCAAGAGTAGGTAAATTTTTATGAGTAGGTCCTTATCTCAAGAAGAGTTATTTTGTTTCACGAAAAATGTACTCTTTAAAGTTTTTTAAGAAAAGGCAATTCGTTGTAAAAAATTTATTTTTTTTAAGAAAATGTAGATGTAAAGGGTTTTTCAACAGAGACGCTACAAACGTAAATCGATAGGGACAGCAAACGACGCCATATTTTTTTCCGCTCTTTTGAAATTTCTCTTCAGTAAGGTTTGCCATTTCATCATGGAAAGACTTAAAATTTACTACCGAAATTTGGAGTCAGTGGCCTCAACGTCATAATCGTCCTACCAGATCTACAATTGAGCGTCTAGTGGAAAAATTTGAATCCACAGGCACAGTACAAAATGTTTCCATGCCAGTGAGACAAAGAAGTGCCCGTAGTGTCGAGAATATTGTTGCCGCTGAGGCTTCAGTTCAAGAAAGCCCAAATGTGTCCCTCACACGTCGTTCTCAAGCATTGGGCATCTCTGTGACGTCGTTGTGGCGAATTTTGCGAAAAGATCTTGGCCTACATCCTTACAAGATCAAATTGACGCAAGAACTGAAGCCGCTTGACCACCATAAGCGTCGTATGTTTGTGAATTGGGCTGAGCAACAACTTGAAAATGATTCGGATTTTCATCGGAAAATCATCTTCAGCGATGAGGCTCATTTCTGGCTGAATGGCTTCGTCAATAAGCTAAATATGCGTTATTGGTCAGACAGCAATCCACACGTAATCCATGAGTCATCATTGCATCCCGAAAAAAATACGGTTTGGTGCGGTTTATGGGCCGGCGGCGTCATTGGGCCGTACTTCTTCCGTGATGATCAAGGCCGGCACATTACTGTGAATGTGAATCGCTACCGTTCAATGATAACCGAATATTTTTGGCTCCAATTGGATAATATGGACTTGGAGGACATGTGGTCCCAACAGGAGGGCGCCACATGCCACACAGCGAATGCCACAATCAATTTATTGGTAACCAAGTTTGGCGAACGTGTTATCTCACGAAATGGCCTTAGATTATTTCCTGTGGGGCTACGTCAAGTCTATGGTCTATGCCAACAAGCCAGTGACGATTGATGAACTTCGTACGAATATCGAACGTGAAATTGCAGCAGTAACGGCCGATTTATGCTTGAAAACCGTCGTAAATTGGGTTCAGCGTCTGGACTTCTGCAAGCGTGCCCGTGGTGGCCATGCAAAAGAAATCGAGTTCCATACATAATGGCATCGAACGTACTTTCACGGGAATAAAGAATTGGTTCTAAAACCGGTTTTGTTTTATTTTTTTGTAGCGCTCTTATTGAAAACCCCGTTACTTGTTTAAAAAAAATATTTTGTTTTTAACGAAAGGTACTTTTGTAAGAAAATTTAATTTTTTTAAGTAAAGATATTTCTTTAAGATAAGGTATTTCTTTAAGAAATAGTACTTTGTTTAAGAATATGAATAGTTATTTTTTTTTGAGAAAATTTACTTTTTTTGCCAGTCTTGCATTTTGGCTTTTCTAAATTTACTTTTTATTGGGTTCAAAACTACAATATATACTAAATATTCGTTACAGGCTCCACCTAGAAAACTTCCCATTAAACAAGACATTTCCCAACATATGTGAGACATCTAGTTAGTCTAGACACAAACCAAAGCAAAAGTAAACAAGATAGTTGATAATTGTGGGTATTAGCATATAGTGTTAAAACAAAAGTTGTTTGTTTTTTTTTTCATTTAGCCTCCATCCCGCAACGTGCGATAAGGAAATTCGTTAAAATAAAAATGTTATGACTTTTAAAGTTTGTTACTGAATATATGACAGAGTAATTGTGAATCTTGAGTTGGTGTAAATAAAGATAGAGCTATTGTCATTATCTTAATTTATAAAGTATGTATCTCATTTTATTAAAGGTAAATAAAACACCGCTAAAAAGATAAATCGTAAATTCGTAACAGCATGTGTAGATTTTAGTGTACGGATGTTTAAACATATGTAAGATTATTAGACCGATTCACATTGTGTAGTGGGGGAAAAAGTGTTTTTTCCACCCCTTAAATAGTACCTTGGTTTGTTTTCTGATGACTTCTAAAATATTTCTTGTCTAGCATTAAGATCCCGTGAGTTGGAGCGTTTTTAAAACAGATTTTTTTTAGTTTTTCAAAGAAATTTGTACTTTAGCTAAACACATTGTATACATTAATAGTATCATACGAAAGGATTTTTTAGGCGCGTCCAGCGGTATATAAAACATGATAAAACATGTCCTGACACATCCTTTTTTTCAGGGAGTTTCTGCAAAAAATTCATGTTAAAGATTTTGGTACCGAGATTTTACTGATTTAAATGTCAGATTTTAGAAATTCTAAATACATATTCAAAATTTGGTCCAGAGCACCTACGAAAATGTATTAACAACTAAAAAAAGGATATCTATACAGCAATGATCCTCCTTGCCCAAAGAAAATCATTTGCAACCCATTTTGCCCTGTATATAAAGTAATATTCCCACCGTATTGCATTTTTTGTAAAACGCAAACTAATACGAATTTCAAGAAAGGCGAAAAACATATATTTGCTTAAATCCACTAAAGATTAAAATATGTCAAACTGACATTTAAATCAGAGAAATCTAAATACCAACATTTTTAAAATTGGATTTTTTTTTGCAGAATTTCCCGAAAAAAGGATAGATATGTGAGGACATGTTTTGACGTGTTTTATATACAGTTCGAAGCGTTTTAAAAGAACGTTTCATACGATACTAATATTGTATATATTATCTTTAGTTAAGCTACAAAATAATTACCTTTTTTTAAAAATCAGTCCAGCTCTCGGGATGTTAATTAGACCTTTACGCCGCCGTTTTTTGAGTTTTTGCCGCGCCGCCGCCTGCTTAATTGGAAGTCGGCGCGGCCGCGTTGTTCGGTAGCGTACAGCTTTTTGTTTAATATTTTATATAATCAATCAATTAATAGCATTGTCCTGATTTACAACACACGATGCAACCACAACAAGCAATAAATTACAATGTCAATCACAAACCTGTGTTCGATCATGATATTGTCATTCTTAACCTATTGCATAGTACTGGCCTTTCCTGAAAACGCTTATATTGCCGCCGCCGCCAGGTTAGCGAACAAGCCGCCGTCGCCCGTTTTCCCACGTCCCTACGCCGCCGCCGTGCAGAAACATCCGGCGTAAACCTCCAACGTTAATGCTAGACACGAAATATTCACGGGGGCTGAAGGGTGGACAAAAGGAACTTTTTTTTTGTGAGTCGGTCTTTTGTATATGTTCGACTTGGCATCTTCCATAATACCATACCATAACGAAATCCTTGTCGTTCGTCTTGTATAGTGAGTGAGTTATGCAAGTGCTGTCTTCTTTAGCTCACTGTGTCTAATGGGCTTCGTGTACTTTTCGAAGTAACTTTTTGACCAAACCATTTATTGTGCATTTCTGTACAGTTTTTGTACTTTTATATATAACTGTTGGTTCAAATGCAGGTACACACTGAAAATGTTGTATTTTTTGTTGTTTAGGTGCAAATATTAAGTATTTGTAGCTTGTTGCAAATATATTGTACTTGTGCCCAAACATATTGTGTTTGCTGTTCAATATAACATGTTTGGGTTACAATGATTAATAAGTTATAATATATGTATTTGTGACAGAAATGTGTTTTGCTAAAAACAAAAACGTGACAGACACTAAAGAGAGAAAAAGCAGCAGATCTTCAATTCACGAAAACAAGGCTTGCAAACATGTTCACGGTTGCTGCAATATGTTAGTGGGGCCGTTATTTTTCAGCGTGTATATTTTTAAATACTGGAAAGCGCACAGCTCAGTAATTGTGAGAAAATCTCCCCGGTCCCTTCCTGGTATGTAATGGGAAACCATTTATTTTTTTTATTTTTAAATCATACATTATTTCGATACTGATAGATTTTTTCTGTTCGAGATATTGACTATCAGTCAGTATACATACCATACAACGTTGGGAAATATGTACTGCAAACATATTTCCACAAGCTGAAAAAAGAACGGCTCCAGCAACATATTGCAGGAACAATGTACATATTGGAAGCAATGTTGTCGTGAATTGTAGACTTGGTTCTTTTTGTTTCTTTATTGTGACGGACAGCATTAGTTTCAGCAGTTTTCAACAAACAACGCCACATTTGCGTAACAAACCCATATTTATCTTATAACGTATTAATCATTGTGTCCCAAACATTGAGTAGCAAACACAATGTGTTTGGACACAAGTATACTATATTTTCGATAAGCTACAAACACATTATATTTGCATCCAAACAACAATAAAAATACAAATTTTTCATCGTGCAAGGTGACAACTATGTTGCCCAAACTATGTTTTTGTTGAAAAGAAGTTTTTGCCGAAATGAAGCACCCACCGCATCGTCTGTGCAGAAAGTTCGTGAGATTGGCTTACTAGTCGACAACACTAATGGTCCCCGTCGCCATACGGTGTGTGCCGACGATAATGTGGTTGCTGTGGCCGAAAGTGTGCAACTCAATTCGGGAATATGGACTCGTTATCAATCTCAACAATTGCATGATGAGAATATTGCACAAAGATTTCGGATTGTACGCTTACAAGGACCAATTGACTCAGCAATGAAAGGCAAATGACCATCCACTTCGTTGCGGCTTCTCAGTTTAGACCGTACAGAAGCTCGATTCGGGCATCGAATTTTGTCGTAAAACCATCTTTTCTGACGAGGCGCATATTTCATCTCGGCAGCTAAGTCAACAAACAAAATAGCCGCACCTGGAGATCGGACTACCCGCACGTTATTGTCTAGAAGCAAATATATCCATAGAGAGTGACAGTTTGCTGTGGTTTTGGGAGTGTTGCAAAATGCTGCTGCAAACGTCATTTCGGTCAACGGTGATCCCTACAGAGCTATGATTACGGACTTTTTATGGGATGAAATGGAATTTATGAACTTGGATAATCTTTGATTTCAGCCGAATGGTGCACCATGTCACACATCTCATCAAACAATTGATATTTTGCGCCGTCTTGGCGGTGTCAATTGGCCTCGGAGCTGCGATTTGACCCTTTGCACTTTTATGTGGGGGCCGTTAAATGCCGAAGCTTTGCGAATAATCCAGAGCCATTCGTGAGATTTAACCAGAAACCGCCAACAAAGTATTGGAAAACTAGAGTGACAGGATGAGCTACTGCGAAGCCGGCCGCGGAAGCCGCATGAATAAATTTGTGTTCCATAAATAATGGTAATATTTGTTATTTCTAATAAAGCCATAATATACCAAAAGAAATTAAGTTGGATTCATTGTATTTAATTTTTAACGAGATACTTGTCTTTGAAACACCCTGTACTTTTTCTACTTTTGTGTATATATTTCGTACTTTTGTGTTACACTTTTTGCATTTGTGTTATAATTTTTGTTGATTTGTTTACACCATTTGTTCTTTTGCGTAAATTGTGTGTAGTTCTGTGTACACCTTTTCTTCTTTTGTGTAAACTTTTTCTACTTCTGTGTTCACCGTTAAGTATTTTTACTTCCACTTTTTGTACTTTTGTGTACAGTTGTTGTAGTACACTTTTTTTGCTTTTGCCCATACTTATGAAATCTGAAAGATTTGAGTTTGAATAAATTTCAAAATTTTTAAAATACGTGCTACATCTAAGTACATCGTACAATTATAATTTGTAGTTTACTTTTAATTACCTCTACATATGCAAATTCAAAAAAAAATTAAATATATTTGGCAGTTGAACATAGTTTCAAAGCAATTCCTTCATATCTGGCAGTTTTGGTTTTCAAATACATATTTTGTACAGTACAGGTTTATGAATTTGAAAGTACTACGAGGGAATACCAATCGAAGTCACAAACAAATGAGAATTACCAGCAATCAAACAAATTCAAAATTATTAAAAGCATTCCCATATTTCATTACAATTGGCATCCGATTCCACAACCTGCATTTACATTGCCTGAGAAAATGAAAATTCAAAATTTCTTGATAAAAACGGTAATACTTTTGCATTTGCATTAGATAAAGTAATGCAAGTTAAAATCCAATGTAAATTAAAAAAAAACAGATGTATGAAATATATAAAACTATTGAGTATTCGAATTGCATGTGAATCTGTTCATTTAAAACGCACTGTAACTGCAAGAAATATATACATTCACGTACATATATGGCGGTTGCTTATCCGCAATCTCTGTATTCTAAAGTTTATTAATAACAAATGAGTAAATCAGCCGAAAGACGATAACTAATTTCACGCCCCTCGAAACACTGTACTTTTAAATTTGGGATTTGGATAAATCTATTGGTTTGAAACGGCACATAACTCCACTGACTGTAAATGATTAATAACCAGTTTATATTTGAAATATACTTCAATATTCCTGCACACTTGATAGATGATGTCTAGACTTTTAATTGGAAATTAGTGTGTCTTAGTTCTGAAATTTAAAAATAAAAAACAAGGCTATTGCATCTGCCATAACTGCATATTCGCCCACTAATTATTATCCCAAACACGGTTTAATATTAAACGATTTACTACGTATTTATTTACGTATCGTTAGCTGAAATGCAAAACGACGTAACTAACAAAGAATTCAAGTTAACATTTCATTAAAAGAGACATTCACACAAACTCTTACACTGCTACGATATAAAGTAAGTTGTCCGTGCTAAAATCAACAATTCCCGTGAACTATTACTTCAGAAGATCAGTACTTAGATCAACATTTTACGTGAAATTTTACAAAACTCCATAATCAAAGTGTCTGCGAAATATCGTTGAAAAAATTCCGACAGGGCAGCAAAATCCGACACTTGGTAAAAATCAATTTTTTCAAAAATTTCACGAGATACACCCAGAGAACAAATTGTGTAAAAAGAGGTTGTAGTAACCGTAAATTCGTCTGTTACCACCGAATTGAGGTTGTTTCGGCCGAATTTAGTACCCACAACCGAAATTCGGTTGAATAAACCTCATTTCATAATTGAGTCGGTTGTGACAACTGAATCTTCTATTATATTTTCTAAAATTTTGGTTGGAACAACCAAATTTGCAATTAATTCGGATGCAAGAACCGAAATTGGTAACAAATTGTAGTAATATAATTTGGCATCAATTCGATTATAACTATCGAATTTGGTATCAATGCGGTCGCAATAACCGAGTCTAGGCTTGATTCGGTTGCAACGACCGAATTTGTCGTCAATTCGGTTGCTGTAACCGAATTTCTCATGATTTCTGTACTTACAACCGAATTAATTTTCATTTCGGTTACCACAACATAATTGCATATATTTAAAATCTGACGTTTAAAATTCTATAATCAAATATTATTTTAAAAAGAATGTCAAGAATTTTTTGTGGTTACTAAGAAAGGTAAGTAAAATATGTTTTGTATTATTTTTCAGAAATTGTTCAAGCAGATATCAACAGTTTTCAAGTTTTTCAAGGTCGGTCATGTGAGATATGCTGCAATCGTCTCTGTATACAAAACGATTAGGACCTACATGAACCGATTCAACATGTCAGAATTAGTGCGTTGTCCCATGATGGCCGGGACTTGAAAAAGATCGGAAGAGGCATGTAAAAAAATGTATTGCCCTATACATTACCCCATATATAT
Source organism: Phaonia tiefii (assembly GCA_963931995.1). Lineage (NCBI taxonomy): Eukaryota > Metazoa > Arthropoda > Insecta > Diptera > Muscidae > Phaonia > Phaonia tiefii. Next base: position 83,336,570 of record OZ008367.1, on the reverse strand, counting down.
GACTTAATTTTCTCGCTTTTTATTTTTTTTTATAAAAATACAGGAAAATAAATCATCATTTAATAATAAAAAAATCTTTAATATTTCATTTGTGATACTATCTAAATTCGGTTGCAACAACCTATAGTTCGGTTGCACCAACCTCTAATGAGGTTGTGTCAACCACTAATGAGGTTGTTTCAACCTCCAATGAGGTTGTTTCAACCTCCAATAAGGTTGTTTCAACCTCCAATGACGTTGTTTCAACCTCCAATGAGGTTGTTTCAACCTCCAATGAGGTTGTTTCAACCTCCAATGAGGTTGTTCCAACCTCTAATGAGGTTGTGTCAACCACTAATGAGGTTGTGTCAACCACTAATTCGGATAGAAATAATATTTAGCACAGCGAAAGTTCAGGCTTTCTGGAAGGTTTTTTTGTATAAGGCGTGCAACATGGTTAGGCGGAATTATTAGAAGGCCTTCTAGAACGCCTTCTCTAAGTAAGGTATTGTCAGTTTTCCTGCTGCAAAGTTGTTCATGCAAACTATCAGCAACATATTTCGATCAACATTTTAATATTTCTAAGAATAATTTAACGACCACTCAAATTGTAAAAAGAAATGATTCAATTCTCAATTCAATTTCTCAAAAAAACAGGTTTTTTAATATCAAAAATTGAGTTCTTTAATAATTGTTCGGTTCATGCTCAATAACTATTAAAAAGTAATTTTTCTATGAAAAAGAGAAAATATTAAAAAAGAAATATGTGAAATTGATTATTATGGCGGATTTTGGGAATATATGTAGCTATTTCAAACCCGACCAAGGCATAACATCAGCTTCCTTCTCCACAAGTATTTAAGTATACATATGTATGATAAAACTATACCCGTCAGCACTGATATGTTCTGGCGCATTTCACAGCGAAACAAATTGATGTTGCTAATCATTTTTCACGCGAAGGATCTTTACAAATATTTTGAAATTTTACTTTTCAAAATCAGGACAAGTGCTAAAGAATTAGATTGATACGAACAGTTTCGTCAACTAATGAACATGGTCGCTACCTCGATGAAAATTTTCATTGATAAGTACATACTCATTCCCAATATGATGTATTCATTAATTAAAACAGGTTTCGTTTATGTGACGAAACATAATACAAAATTTGTCATTGATGGAACCTCTATGTTAGTTGCTACAATGAAAGCATTTAACACGTTGCGGGATGGGGGCTAAATAAAAAAAAAATAAACAACTTTTTTTTAACACTATTATGCTACAACCCAGTATTATTAACTAAAGTATATTGGGTACTTTCGCTTTGGTTTGTGCCTAGACTAACTAGATGTCTCACATACATAAGTATGTTGCGAAATTTCTTGTTTAATGGGAAGTTTTCTAGGTGGAGCCTGCAACCCAATATTTAGTATATATTGTAGTTTAAGTAAATTTAGAAAAGCCAAAGTGAAAGAAGTTTAAAATAGAGAACATTTTCTTAAATAAGTGCCTTTTCTTAAAAAAAGTAAATTTTCGCAAGAAAAATACCTATTCATATTCTTAAACAATGTACATTTTCTTAAAAAAATATGCCTTATCTTAAAGAAGTACCTTTGCTTTAAAAAAGTAAATTTTCTTACAAAATGTACGTTTTGTTAAAAAAAGTAAGTTTTTATAAATAAGTACCTTTTCTTAAAAATTTACATTTTCAAATTGCCTTTTCTTAAAAAACAAAATTTTCTTTAAAGAGATCACATTTTGTGAAACAAAATAACTTTTCTTGAGGTAAGTAAGTACCTACTCTTAAAGATGTACCTATTCTTGAAAAAAATACCAATTCTCATAAAAATTCCAATTCCTTAAAAAAAACTTTTCTTCAAAAAAATACCTTCTCTTAAAACAAACTACCTTTTCTTACAAAACTTCCTTTTTTTAAAAGTACCTTTTCTTAAAAATAAAATAATACCTTTTCTTTTCTTTTCTTGGGATAAGTAGCCTTCCTGAAAATAAGTACATTTTCTTGAAAAAATAACCTTTTCCTAAAAAGAGTACCACTTCCTTAAAAATTACCTGTTTTTAAAAAAAGTACTTCTTTGTAAAAAAAAAATAATACTTTTATTCTGTTGTTCGACCATTTCTTTATCAATAAATAATCAATATTCTCCGAGCTTGAGGTCAGGAGATATAAATATTAAATATTGTTTATATCTCCTGATGATGCTACACAATAGAGAAGCAAAATATCGAGGAAAATAAATACAAGAACAGTAAATCTGACCTCAAGCTCGGAGAATATTGATTATTTATTGAAAATTCATACTATTAAGGCTTTTTCTTCCAGAAAGTACTTCTTCTTCAAAATAGTACCTTTTCTTAAAAAAACATTAGCTTTTAACAAAAAAATAACCTCTCTTTAAAAAATTAACTTTTCGCGAAAATATAATACATATTATTCTTATTCTTTAAACGAGCTTAAGATCTTTTATTTGTTTTGCTTATTTATCTCCAATATTTCGTCTCCACATTGGGCGACTTCTTCAGGGAACAAATATTATGTTATAATAATTAATTGTTTTAATTATGTTTTAATTGTTAATTATTAAAACATAATATTTGTTCCCTGAAGAAGTCGCCCAACGTGGAGACGAAATATTGGAGATAAATAAGCAAAACAAATAAAAGATCTTAAGCTCGTTTAAAGAATAAGAATAATTTCAATTGAAGATCGTGGAAAACTTTATATATTATAATACATATTCTTACAAAAAGAACCCAGAAATTTACTTAAAAAAAACATTCTTTAAAAATATTTATTAAAAAAAGTTTATCATTTTACAAAAAGTATCTTTTCTTAAAGATCCTTTTAAATTATCGTATTTTTCAACGGGCGCCTTAGGCATGTTAGTACATAATGTATAGCGAAAAGAACTTCGTTCCAACCTGGTGTCCCCTGACAACTTATGTAATTTTTTATATAAATATATAGTTGTGTTGAATGTTGTTATTGGCTACGTTGAATGTATTTCATTCCTGGATTGAATTTGTTTCGTCAATGTAAAAATATATGTGGGGGCGAGTGCAAAGTTCGTAGTGCACATGGACAGTAAATGCTCCTTCCAAGACCGTAGAACGTGATGAAAAGCCACATTCTGCTCGAGGTACCCCCGCTGTGTACAAAAAACCTACGGATCTACTTATAGAATGGTAAGGAGAGAAAAAAATGCCTACCTAAGATAGGGTGTACACCTGCCTAGAGATTGTTGGCAGCTTCAGCACTAGGATCGGATGCGGTGGTATAATGAATCACTCGTCTTCAGTTACGATCATTATAGAAACGTCAACAAATTCCGAGAAAAAACATACCCCCACGTTAAAGACAATTGACTTTAAGAACTCTCTCTCTGAAAAATTGAGACTGACGCCCTTTATTCGTTAAACTTCGGTTTAAACTTTGTATTGTAATATTGTTTTATATTGTTACATTTCATAACGACTAGTCTGTGGCTAAGAAGTGAACAGATACAATCTAACTTTTGTCGAACAGCTGTCGTTTCATGACTATCATCACGACTTTCAGGGTTACATTTGTGTAAAAGCAGACATGTTTATATGTTAGTTAGACAGTAGGTATACGACTGTCTTGAATCAACTCTTGACTAATGATTGGCTACGTTTAAAAAATATTATAATTAAATATGTGTTGTACGGAGCAAAGCATACATCTAGTGACTAACTCTTCGTTACGAATACGGTGGTCAATTTCTAATAGATGGTGTGTCATTTTTCTAATCAAAACTTTTAAGTTTATTTTTAAAAATGCTATAAAATAAACAAGCAATTCTATTTTTCAAATTATAAAGCTTAATTGGCAACGGCAATAATGAACTATAATTGCAATCAAGCGACCGCATCCGCTGGCCCGTGTTGTCAACAAATATTGTACTGTATAAGTAAATTGTTACGGAATATTTCTCATGAATAAAAAAATTGTTTTCCCATAAAATCCCATGCCGAGATTGGGGAGAGATTCCCACAACCAGTAAGATGAGCGCTTTCTAATTCTTCACTCACTGTTTATAGTTTTACACCAGTTCCGAACGGTATTCTGAGAAGCTTTTACATGGCTTAAATACTCGATGTTGTCGCCATCAAAGAAATGTACAGTGCTCAGAGCAGGGATCGAACCCAGTTTCAACTTCAAAAGGTCATAAGTTTGTTATTCAGAAACTGATTTTCAAAATTATCTTTTGCTTGAAAGGTATGAAGCCTTACCTTTTAAAAAAATAATTGTTTTTGAAAATCGATTTGCAAATGGCTGAGTTACGGTCGTTTAAGTAGACAAAATTCATTCTTTTCAACAAATGTTTATTTTCTTCACACTCTAAGTTGATCGTAAGACAGTAAAAAAAATTATTGAAAATGCTGCAGAACTTTTCGCAGATTTCTCTCAATGATGTCTAAACCATCAGCATACGCGAGTAGCATGTGACTTTTTTTGTTCGGGTTGACTGCAGCTTTTCTTACGATTATCTCAATTAATATGTCGAAGAGATCGCATGATAGAGTGTCGCTCTGCTTGAGGCCTCGCCTCGTTCTAAATGGTTCGGTGAGATCTTTACCAATCTTTACTGCGGATTTCGTGTCGGTCGGTCAGTGTCATTCTACAAAGGCGTGTCGGCTGAGCAGGAATACCAAGCTCCGACATTGCTTGGTACAGTTTTCGCCGTATCGGGCTATCGTTCAAACTTATAGTCTACAAGGAAGTGGTAGGTGTCGATTTGTTTTTCGTGGGGTTTCTCCACGATTTGGTGTTGTTTGAATATCTGGTCGATAGTTCACTTTTCATGCGTAAAGCCACACTGTTTAGCTCCGATCAGGTCTGCCACAACAAGCTTTAGTCTTTCGCTCATTACGCTCGATAGGATATTGTCAGCGTTGGATAAAGGACTTATTCTACGATAGTTCATACATAAACTCTGGTCGCCATTTTTGAAAACACGGCACAGTATGCTAAGACTCCAATTGTCGGGCATGCATTTGTCTAGCCAGATTTTGCGTATAAGATGATGCATGCACCTTTCCAACACATGGTCGCCAGCCTAAACAGCTCAGCACCAGCGGCTTTGTTGTTCTTATACCAGGAAATTGCAGTTCTAACTTCGCGAGTATATCGTTGTTTATATGTTATGTTATATGTTATCGTTTTATATGTTTTATATGTCTATGGGGCAAGTAAAGCAGAGAAGTGATCTCTCCATATTCCCGACATACCCTGCCCATTTGTGACAAGATCCGCGTCCTTATCATTACAAAAGGCTGACCCTGATCGATTTCAGTTGGTTTTGCTTTGTACTTTTCGGTGGAATTTACGGGCCTCATTCTTCCTTCTGTAAGATTCAATTTGCTCACTCTCGCGTTTTCTCCACAACCGTTTCTTCTTCCTAAACAAACAGGTTTCTTCTCTCATCTTTTCCTTATACTGCTTCATCGCGTCACGCGTTGCAGCTTACTGAAGTACTACCGTACGTGCTGCGTTCTTTTCATCACTTGCCATGCAACACTCTTCAGGGTACCATGATTTGCCTTTAAGCGGTGTTTCATAACCACGTACGGTCTCTGCAGGAGTTTTCATAGAGTGGGAAATGTACTTCCCCTCCGCTTCAAGATCAGTAGGCGGGGGTGCGTTCTGCCTCAGTATCAGAGTGAGCCTCTGTGCATAGGCCGTGGCTATCTCTGGTAATGATTGCTGATAATGGCTTTTAAATTATGTTTGATGCTAGTTATATCATTTGCAACTCGAACTTTCTGAAACTCCAACTTCCGGCGTGACATCCATTGAAAGTTTTAATAGCTGTTTTACACGCTTGGTATATTACTCTATGCTACAGGCAGTATGCAAAGTTTTAGGAAATATGTCGCACTTGCGTCATCGAGCTGAAGGTCATATAAATTCAACTATTTTTAAAAGCCATTAAAAATCTTAACAAAAATGTAGTAGTTTTTAATTATTAAAGAGCAAATGATTTATATGAATTACAATCACGCTATTTCAGTTTAGTAATGTAGCAACATTCAGCAGTCAGCCTGAAGTTTGTCGAATATAAATCAACTGTTTATGGAAATTAAATCGTGGAAACTGCGAAAGCTTAAGAAATGGAGAATTGAAATCAAAACTTTGGAGAAAATTGTATTTTATTTTATTTTTTAACGATTAAACTGGCACTCATATTTTTGCCAACTAGCTTTGTTTTCAACGGCATTTACACCCACAGAGATTAGCCCATTTCGAAGATTAACTCTATCAACCCACGCTAACCCAGAGAATTACTCATACAATTTTAATCTGTAAAAAGGGAATTATAATTTTTAGCCTCATTTTAAACTGATGTACAATTTGATGCAACACTGGTAAGTACAGAGTCCGCGTGATTTAATGTGGTTCTCGACGTGAAGTCCTTAACCACAGGTGAGCACCCCCCACCAAGAACATGTTTGATACGACTGTTAACGCCGCCCGTGAGATATCCGTGCTACCCCGCATAGAGGGGCAGCCAAGAGATCAGGAATAGTAAGCCTTACACCGTTGGTATACACGATTACGTTGGAGAACAAACGCCTCGTATTCGCATATCCGCCAGCGCGACTTCTTTCTTCCGTCCACGAGCTACCAATTGAGCAACTCTCTGTACATGAGCTACTCCTTCTTGGTACTGGTAAGTACAGAGTCCGCGTGATTTAATGTGGTTCTCGACTTGAAGTCCTTAACCACAGGTGAGCACCGCCCCACCAAGACCATGTTTGATACGACTGTTAGCGCCGCCCGTGAGATATCCGTACTACCCCGCATAGAGGGGCAGCCAAGAGATCAGGAATAGGAAGCCTTACACCGTTGGTATACACGATTACGTTGGAGAACAAACGCCTCGTATTCGCATATCTGCCAGCGCGACTTCTTTCTTCCGTCCACGAGCTACCTAATTGAGCTAATTGAGCAACTCTGTGTACATGAGCTACTCCTCCTTGGTACTGGTAAGTACACAAAAAATCAACTGTTTGACATCGGAAGCGGATCGAAACTTTTTGGACGCGTCGCAGCCGCCAAAAATTTGTTAAAGCTGAAGCAGCTGCCGATATCATTAGCTCTCATCGGTTTAAAATGTGAGCCGATTTGACCGCGTTACCCCATTTGATCGACTGATCCAATTTTAAAGGTTCAGTTATTTCAAAAACATTCCAAATTTGTACAAAAATGGCAAGACAAAGAACCACCAATTTAATTTTTCTGTTTGTGGCGTCGTCTTCGACAATTTGATCTCGGCACGAAGTCACTCTAAATTGGTCTAACCACAAAGTTGCCACCTGAAATCTCAATTTAAGCTCAAATTGGGTGGTGTGAACGGCAAAATTTTGAGAACAAGGTTATCGCTACCATGACCGCGATAAACTGCGATCTAAATGAGACATTAGGAAATATTGCTGTGAACAGTTCTAGCAAATATATTAATAAGTGTTTTTTACCTCGCTAAAGTTCATTATAGCTTAATTTGTATGGCGATAAGCGATAATTAAGCGTCATTTCAATTTCCCACTTAAATTCCGACTTGAACAATGACAATGTCGCCACATGTTCATTTTCAAGAAACAAGTTATCTAAAACTGCAGTTACACCAACCAAGGTTATCGCTTTTTCGGGATTATAGATGTCAAACACCTTAAGTAAAAAACGTCGATAATCCCGAAAATGCATTAATCTAGTTTGTTGTAAATGCCGTATTAGATACATTTTGTTATCATTTCTTGTGAATGAAAATGATATCAAGAAGGAAAGACTCAAAAACAGAGTCTGGCGCATGGTAGTTTAATTTAAATTATTGTATTTAAACGAAACTACGTATATTTTTAGATCTCTAAACTTGATGGATAGATTTTTATTTCCGATTGCAAACAAAATTGGAATTAAGTTGTTCACAACAACGCGCGATAAGTGTTCTACATATTGATCATGGTAGAATTATCTATCAGGTATAGTCGTTTAAATAGGTGATTTAATTTTGTACATGTAATTTTTCGTTGCACTTGTCAAACTCGTACATATGTATTTTGTTTTTTACCTTTTTGTATTCTTGTATCGTTGGTATACATTTGTGTAGAGTTTGACAACTAAAACAAATGACCAAAAATAAAATGTCTGTCTGCTGCTACCTATAGCCCAGTACTCACTTCTTGCGAAATTTTCGTAAGAAGTTTGTGATTTATCTCTAAACGGAAAATTGTATTACAAAGAGTTACCACATATCTCGGATTTACCTAGCAAATATTTCATTAATAATTCATCTTTGCACTCCATTCTATTTTTAAAGCATGTGGTATTACTTTTGTTTACTAAAATAATCGAAATGTCAAAATTCCGGTCCCAAACAATTATCAAACAATTGTTTTCGTACGAAATAACTTTGGCGTAACAACCCTGTACTTGATTTTGTTGCCTACGAAATTTTCGCAAAGAGCTGAACACCAAGCAAAAGAGAAGTGAGCGAAATTTTCGGTTCATGAAATTTTCGTTATTTTTTATGGCGACGAAAATTTCTTAAAAACTGAATACCGGGCTTATAACTACAAAAACATCTGCTGCTACCATGCATTTGTAGGCACTGGCTACAAACGTGTTGCCGTATCGTATTGTTTTCACCCATTACAGCAAATGTTGCCACATTTCATAGTAGAAAGTGTGGATCAGCCCTAATGTTATAGCCAGAAAATTATAAGTAATAGTTCAGTGACCGTAAACGGTTACTAATGTCGATTGAAGTCAAATTTTTGTAATACTTATTTTGAGACCGATTACTATTTACGTTGTATGTTGCCATTTGTTGCTTTGACATATAAACCGAACCGAATATAATACCCTCGCATAACATAAGTTATTCTCATTTCCATAGTTCGCACATTATTGCCCTGCCATAATGTGCCGTATCCGATAGATACAACCAGACTTTGTTAAAGTTCCAAACATCATACACACACCGACACATTCGTTAACACAGATTTGAATATAATACTCGCCAAGATTACATCACTTTTCGATAGTCCAGTCCACTATTTCACTCACGAGTACTGAGGGGTTCCATTCCCCCGCACATTCTCACACTCGGATTCAATCAATTCACTCAGCGCACTTTTTTTTATCAATTCAAGTCATAGATAATTGTCATGATGCCACTCGAGATATAAGTATTCATTCAATCACATACACACACATCGACTTTTAGAACAAGTCAAAACTCATTAAATAAGCTTGAATTCAAGTATACGAGTATTTATTATAAAACTAAAACAAAAATATAAAATAAAACAAAAACATTTGTATATACACAGAAATGTTTCGGAAGCGAATATAAAGTTAATAACTGTATCAGATTCGTCATGATCACAGCAGCGCAATTTATGTCTCGGGAGGCCTTCGACCAGGCCTTCTGTAGCATTCGTAAGGCATTCTGAACTAGTTGTCTTTTCCTTTCCAAATTACACGGTGTGAGTTTGGAGAGGAAGACCTGCCCTTTCTAAAAGAAGGCCTTAAAAAGGCCTGCAATATAACCCAGCAACGAGGTACCCTTTTTGAAGGTCGTCAAAAGAACCCATTCGAAGGGCCCTGCGTCGTAAAAACGAAACCTGTTTCAAAATTATGTAAAATGACCACGAAAAACTACAAAATATTAAATTATAATAGTTTATTGGTTAGGCGGATACATTAGAAGGCCTTGTAGAATGCCTTCTCTAAGTAAGGCCTTGTCAACTCCCATGCTGGTGTTGATTATACATATATGTACTACATATGTGTATATGTTTGCAGGAATGTGTGAGCATTTGCATAACCAAGGAAATTAAATGACAGGACATACGAATATACACAGTTAATTGCGATTCCTCCTGGGACGAAACAGACACCAGCATGGAAATAGTTATAAATCATTTCAAATGTGGCATGTGTGTGTAAGACTGTATTGCATAAACCAATTGAGAATTATTAACATACAGAAGAAAAGGGCACTCATTTTAAGGGCAACCGCGTCGCACGTCAACTAATGTAAACAATTATCGTTTACGTAGATTAATGCCACCCAGAGGCATTGAATGAATTGGTGAGTAAGAAATCTAAGGACAAAATATTAAAGCAATCAATTAAGGCATTTCCTGATGAAGCAAGTACTTTTTAGGGCGTTGTTACAATGTCTAGTTGCGACAAGAGTTGTTCGACTTATGACGACTAGAGTATTCAAAAAACAAAAAACCGGCCAATCCAAGAAACCAGGATTTTTGGTTGAATGGAAAAATTGAATTTTTAAAAAACTGGTTTGGGGTTTCAAAAGCATTTCCTACGAATTGACTGTTTTTAAATTAAAAAAGTAGAATCGTTATTAGTAAAATACGTTCAAAAACAAATTTGAGAATTAATGGACACAAATTGGAAAAATCCCAAACAATGAAAAATATATATATACAAACATTTTCATTTACAATGTCAAACAATGTTTCTTTTTTTTAGCAACAATTTCGCGTGAAGTTTGTATGGAGTTTTAAAATTTTCACGTGAAATTCCAATTTATAAATTAAACAAAGAGTGATAACATTTTCAAATATTAATCAATTTTTCGGATTCAGTAACACGACATCTATTTGCAAATATAATTTTGTAGCTTGAATAAGTTGTATATACGACCTTAACCGTTTTTTAAATTTCAAACTGATCCTACAATTTGAATAACAATTCAATAATTTAAATTAGTGTAAAAACTAATATTTTACACTTTATAAAATTTTCATCCATGAATATTTCTTAAAATTCGATTATAATTTTCAAATTTAAATGAGTTAATTGTGTGTTTGTATTAACCTCATACATTTTTTACTGTCAAATTGATTGTCAAATTTAATTGTAACTTTGAATCTCCAGAGGGTAACACAAATAAGAATATTCAATTCAATTCAGTTTATGTAATTCAACTCAAACCATTTCAATTCAATTCAAGTAAATGCAATTCAAATCAATTCAGTTTAATTCAAATTCATTTGAATTCAATTTAGCACAAATCAATTCAATTCACTTCAATTTTAATTCAATTCAATTCAAACCAATTCGATTCAATTCAATTAAATTCAATTCAATTAAATTCAATTCAATTCAATTCAATTCAAACCAATTCGATTCAATTCAATTAAATTCAATTCAATTCAATTCAATTCATTTCAATTCAATTCAATTCATTACAATTCATTTCAATTCAATTCATTACTTTTAAATTCAAATCAATTCAATTCAATTAAATTAATTTCATATCAATTCATTCCAATTCACTTCAATTCAGTTTCAATTGAACCTAATTCAATTCCATTCAATTCACGTCAATTCAGTTCAACTCAATTCAATTCAGCCCAATTCAATTCAATTCAACTATATTCAAATAAATTCAATTCAATTCAAATAAATTCAACTCAATTCAGTTCAAATGAATAGATTGAATTGACTTCAATTCAGTTCAGTCAAATTCAGCTCAATTCAATTCAATTAAATTCGATTCAGTTCAGTTCAATTCAATTCAGTTCAGTTCAACTCAACTCAATTCCATTCAGCCCAATTCAATTCAATTTAACTCAATTCAATTAGATTCAAATAAATTCAATTCAAATCAATTCAATTCAATTCAATTGACTTCAATTCACTTCAGTTTAATTCGGCTCAACTCAATTAAATTCGATTCAATTCAGTTCAGTCCAGTTCAATTCAACTCAATTCAATTCAATTCAATTCCTTTTAATTCACTTCAATTCAGTTCAACTCAACTCAATTCCATTCAGCCCAATTCAATGCATTTCAATTCAATTTAATTCAATCCAATTAGATTCAAATAAATTCAATTCAAATCAATGTAGTTCAATTCAATTCAAGTGACTTCATTTCAGTTCAATTCAACTCAATTCAGTTCAATTAAATTCCACTCAAATCATTTCATTCAATTGTACTCAACTCCATTCAATTCAAATCATTTCAATTCAATTCAATTTACTTATAATTCAATTCAATGCAATTCACTTCGACTCAATTCAGTTCAATTTAATTCAGTTCAATGCAATCCAATTCAAGTCAATTCATTTCATTTTATTTCAAATCAACACAATTGAATTAAAATCAATACAAGTCAATTCAATTGACTTCAATTCAGTTCAGTTCAATTCAACGCAAGTCAATTCAATTCAGTTCAATGCAAGTCAATTCAATTGACTTCAATTCATTTCAATTCAGTTCAATGCAATGCAATTCCATTCTATTCAATTCACTTCAATTCAATTCAATTCAATTCAGATCAGTTCTATTCAATTCAATTCAATTCAATTCAATTCAACTTAAATAAATTCAACTCAATTCAATTCCAATCAATTAAATTTAAATCAAATCAATTCAAGTAAATTCAAGTAAATTCAAGTTAACTCAACTGACTTCAATTCAATTCAGATCAGTTCAGTTCAATTCAATACAATTCAATTCCAGTCAATTCAATTCATTTCAATTCAATTTAATTCAAATCAGTTCAGTTTTACTCAACTCAATTCAATTCATTTCAATTCAATTCAGCTGAGTTCAGTTCAATTCAAATCAGTTCAATGCAATTCAGTTCAGTTCAATTCCATTCAGTTCAATTCATTTAATTTCAATTCAATTCAATTAAATTCAATTCAATTCAACTCAATGCAATTCAATTCAGTTCAATACAATTCAATGCTATTCAATTCAATTCCATTTAATTAAATTCAATTCAATTGAACTTAATTCAATACATCTGAAGTCAATTCAATTCTATTCCGTTCAATTCAATTGAATTAGGAATGTAACACAAAGTGAGTAAAATCCGAATAACTGGTTAACCAACACACAAATATACGGTTTTCGGTTTGTTTGGAAATTAATTTTGTTTTTATAAAATGGCACACGCTTCAAAGCAAACCCCTGCTTAACCGGTTTTCGGTTTTGTTCACTCTAGGCCAGATCTGAAATACCTATAGGGTTTGCTATGAATCAGGCAGATGCATTATAATCCATGGCAGGTTTTATAAAGTATGTGGAAATTTATTATAAATGTTAGAAAGAAACAAAGATGACAGAAATACATTACATGCTGCATTCGATTATTCACCATTTTCAGCAGATACCAAAAGGCTGTTTCCGTACGATCATTTTTCATTTGGATGCAACGAAAAAGCACTCAAAAATCCTTTTTATTTCGATTATGTTCTTTGACTTAGAAAACAAAATATAGATAAGAGAGTAATGACGTAAGAGACGCCAACTCTCTCAGTAAATTGATGACATTTGGTGTGTTGCAGATGGGTGGTTGGATGTTGGAAAGAATTGATTTAATAATGGCAGGGAGAGGGACTGAATATCGGTTTGTGCGTTAAAACTTTTGTGTAAATACACCACAAATATAAACTATAAATAAAATATATCAAAAAAGTCCAAAATAGGTTTAAATTTCACAGTTTTTCATCAAAACGACATGCAAAATTTAAGTCAGCAATTTTTGTAATTCCACCTGGTGTAAGCCAATTTACGTCAAATAACTCTCTACCGCACCGACCGCACCACGAATAATGTGAAAGGAAATGTCAGATGAGAACAATGGCAGCTCTACACGTCATTATTCTATGGGCATATTGCTTTAGTTTTTGACAATACAAAAGGTAAAAAAACATGGACAAATTGTTTTTCTACTATTTTTTGTTTTCAGGGAAATTTTAGGAATATTTTGTTTCTTTGCTGTCCATCACTTGTTTGGTTTTAGCAGTTTTCAACAAACAATGCCATATTTGAGTTACAAAAACATATAATTATTGTGTCTTGAATAACAAACAAACTGTGCTTGGACACAAACAAACTATATTTACGACAAGCTACAGGGTGGGTCAATTTGTATCCGACCAAAAAAACTTGACAAAGAGTATAGCAGAAACGTAATCTACGGCAAATCTTGAAAATTTGTATATAGCGTAAAAAATAGACCCAAGAGGCAAACTTTTGAAACTTGGTACTCTTCGAATTCGATGAAATTTCACGCATATATTATACTCGTTGCTGCCGTTACAATGACGTTTATTTTAGGTCGAAACTATAGCTGTGTAAAATTGGTCAACTGCAGCATACCTGTGTTAATGTTACAATATCTTTTGAATGCGGTATCAGATTGTAACGATCAAAGTATCACCCGATAGGTTTCTCTTTAGGAATAAAAAATACAAATGGCAGATCTGATATCGAATTCAAAAGTTATTCTAACATCAACACAGGTATCTCTTGACAAAAATGGTACAGATGACCAAATTTACATAGCTATAAAACATGAACCGTGGGGAGTTTCGACCTAAAATAAAAGCTTCGACATACAATAAACAATAACAAAAAGACAGTTTTCAGCGTGTAGAATTTGTGAATAATTTTCTTTGACTGAAAATTAATGAAGGAATTCATAGAATTTTTTAAGTATTTAGGTATTAATTACGAAGACAATTTTTTCAGTGTGTTTTCGAGTAATTTCTTTCGCCACAATTCGCTACTTGGCTCCACAAACCACAAAAATTTTAACAAAATTACTTAAATTCCATTTTCCTTATTTAAATACATTTTTAAATGTTGAACAATTCACAGTTGGACATTGGATTTGGCAATCAGCTAAACATTTTCACACGCAACACTTCTATCACTATGTGCCTTATATATTTAGGGAAAACAGTGTTGGATACTCGGAAATAGAACAATATTTCCATACATATAAAATATAACATAAATTAGATGTGGACCGGACGGACCAGACGGATACCAATTTTTGGATTTATCCGTTCATACGGAACTGATACAAATGCACAATTGTCAGCACCGAGGAGTGGTAACATTAGTATTCACCACTATTAACAATTTATTTATTTATAATTTATTTATAATTATCGGAAAAATATATCAAATTCTGTGAGTTTTAAATTTCTAAACTGTTTTCAAATTTTTCAATACAAAAATCGTACTCAAGATTTTTATGCATATTTACCTTTTTATTTCGCACAGTTTTGTAAATTGAGTTGTCGAAACTAAATTCATTCGATTAGGTTGACACACTTGAATTGTTTATGATTGGCACTTAATCCAACACTTTTTAATAAAGTTCACAAACACTTATAAATGTTTCAAATAAAAAAGAAAAGATTCATTTATAACATTCAAAACCATGCACATATTTATTTTTACAAATGTTTACCACACAAATTGCAAATCCACCACTTTGCGGACGATATTCAAGTGTTCAATACCATATGACTTCATTTTAATATTATTAGAATTTTGTTACTATTCACTTTATTTTGGAAGTTTATTTCTTTTCGATTTCTAAATTCCCCCTTTTTCTATTGTTTTGATTTCCAAAAATCTTTCGACTTCCTCAGTTGGCTAAGAGGAAAAAAACTTCACGCTTTTCGTCGAATCAACACCTTTTGTTAATTTTTTGCTGTATCTTACGATTCTCAAGTTGGTTGATGATGTTATGCTTTAAAGTTTTTTTCCCCAAAAATTATAAAAATGTTTACATATGTATACAAAAGTATATAAATATATGTACATATGTTTGTATGTAGGTATATATTTGTATATTTTCGTTTTCTATTATTTCTATTTATTCACTTCGACAAATTTCTAATAGCGTTAAATGCGTCTTTTCTATATGAATTCTCCCAACTAACTGCCGGTTTCAGAATTTTTTTTTTATGATTTGTATTGTTTGTAGTTTCATACTAACAGTGGAGCAGCCAGCATGTGAATCAAACCTACAAACATATACAAACAAACTCAATATTGCTTCTCCCACTGCGGCTGCTGCCACTGACTACTTTGCCGCCGACGCCGCCACTGCCCTTCTTTATCATTCATCATCATCATCGTCATCATTATCAAAGAGCCCAGTGTGCCACCACAGACAGCCACTATGGCTGATTGTGTCACATAACCAGAGCAAAATTTGTTGTTTAGAATCCAACTGGAGGAATAGAAATCATCGCCGTCATGTACTACTGGGGATGGCCAACATACACACAGGCATTCACTCTCACGCCACACAACACGACGACACTACGCGGTATGAGTGTTTGTTGTATCTGTGAATGAGTAAGAAATACAGTGGGAGGAAAATTCTTGTAATACGAAAAATTGTTTTAAATCTTTGGTCGTCAGATACATTGTAACATAGAGCATCATTACACTATGGATTTCACGCGCGTGCCTAACTCGTTTTGCTGGTGAGAGGTGTGGCATTGCTGGCGGGGTAGACTTTCACGCACGATTCGAAAATTTGAGAGGAATTTTGACGTTTCTCTTCACTTTCGTAATTCTGCCAGTTTGTTTCACATTAATTCACACGTCGAAGTGGAAAGGTGTAATCGATCGGTACAAATATTTAATTTTTAATAAATTAACTGAGACTACACCACTTTTACAACTTTTGCGAATGTAAGACAACGAATTCAACGCAGAGAATTTCCTTTTTTTAGACATTTAATTAGAATAGACCACTTTTACATATTTGTACGAATCTAAGAATGAGGGTGATCAGCGTCAGATAAACGTCAAAAACTGTAGGGGTGGTTGCAAGTCAAAACGTTGAATGTAATGTAATCATGATTTATGTAGTCTTTTTCAAGGAGAATAGCGTGAAAATTGCAGCCTGTCAAGAATAATCTAAATGTGGAGTTAGATCTGTCAGAGGTTGAGGTAGGGTCAGTCGTGTTCAGGGTATTTCGTTAGGATCCATTAAACCTTTCGAAATGGGAACAGAATGGTTTACCTTTCTTATGGTCAGTTAGTAAGCGGGTAGTTAACTATCGTGTTACCTAATCCTGACCCTAACCCTTATTGAAAGTTAATTAGAAATTAACGACCTAGTCGCACAAATCGAATTCACTTACTTCACTTGGCATTTTCAACGTCACATAATAAACACACAAATTTTTATGTATTACTGAACACAAGGAATACATATATTAACAAAAGTGATGCGTCAGGTTCTTAATTTAGTCAAGGGATGATGTCGAAAATTTACATTTCAGGTCCTAACTTTTTGTTTCAGTGGTGAGTTAATGTAAGCCGTCAAATTGTTAACGAATATGGCAACCCTTGAATAAGTAAAATGGAATTAGGTAAAATAAAAAAAATTCATAAGATCCAAGCAATTTTAACAAATATTTAGAAGAAAAAAACTATGTAGGCGTAACAATTTAACAATGTAGGCTCAACGTTTGTGTACAAATACTGAAAACAGAAACAAGTATTTTGCACAATCTAACATTTCTCATTTTTACAATCAGTAATGTGATTGTCAAAATCATATGGTTCTGACTACAGATTAACCAACCAACATTGGGTGGTTAAATCATCGTTAACTATAAACTGAGAAGTGCAATTCCATGTTTAACCACAATTTACCTAAGAAACGAAGATGATCACTGACTCAAAAACTCGCCATTCAATTCCGATTCTTTATTATTGTTTTAATTTAGAAATTAATTTGATTTGCAGAAATAGAATAGAGGACTGTCGATCGTTGAAGTTGAACGATTCACTTGTTGGGAACACTCTTCTGGTAATGATTCGAGAACACTCGTCTGGGAACAGTTTAAGTGTATACTTGTGGAAACGGTTTGAGAACGCACTTTTCGGAATTGTTTGAGAACACTATTCTAGGAATAGTTTGAGAACAATCCTCTGAGTTCGGTAGATCGATTTCAGATAATCGAGAACTTATGACCAGTCCCACAGTTGAAAACTCTTCATTTAAATGAACTTTAAATGCTCGATGTTTGTCATTTAATATGAAAATTTTCTGTGAGCTTCTAAATGAAGGGTGTGAAACTCGCCCTTAATGTGCCGCAAACAATAGGGTTCGGAATAGCTGAGAACAGTTCAAGATCGGTTCGTTTCTTACTTCAGTATGAGTATCTTCTATTCGAACGGGTAGTACTGGATCGGAAATCGTATTTACATTAGCTAATAACAATAATACGTGAAATAATCAGCTGAAGACGCTATGTTGGAATAGTCAGCCGAATACGCTATGTTGGAATAGTACTCGAATAGTCAAGCGAAGCCGCAATGTTGGAATAGTCGGGTTAATTCACTATTCTGCCGTGCTATCTATAAGGACTCAAATCCACTTTCCCAAATTTATGAGGAGAAGCAGATTTATGAATTCTGCTTGGAGCTTCATTTGTAATAAGAAACCCGTTGTTTTTTATAATGATATTAATAACATTTATGTAGTTTTACCATAATTTCCAACCATAACGGAAGGTGCAAAATGTTGCTAGCTTGAGTTTAAAAAAAAATATATTTTTTTAATATTTTGTAGTTGAGTCTTTCTTAGTAAGCAGGGCAGTATTGTGGAATAGTCAGCCTAAGGCGCAATGTTGTAATAGTCATCGTAAGCCGTAATACTGAAATAGTCATCCGAAGCCGCTATGTTGTAATTGTCAGCCGAAGCCGCTTTGTTGGAATGGTCAGGATAAGCCACTATTGCGGAATAGTCAGCCACAGCCGAAATGTTGTAATGGTCAGCCGAAGTCGCAGTGTTGTAGTAGTCAACCTAAGCCGTTATATGGGAATAGTTAGACGAAGCCGCTATGTTGGAATTGTCAGCCGAAGCCCCTATGTTGAAATAGTCAGTCTACGCTGCTATGCTGTAATAGTCAACCGAAGGCGCTATGTTTAAATATTCACCCGAATCCGCTATGTTGAAATATATGTCTAAGTCTTGAAAAATACAGACGTGCTTAACGTCACTCAGAAGCTGTGTCCTGCTTAGTCCTGCTGTGTGTTTGGTACTTAGTCCTGCTGTGTGTTTGGTACTGCGTCATCATCGCACCGTCAGCTTCGTGGGTGAAGTTATCGCAATTGTGACATATGATGGAGTGTAAATGTACGATGGGACCAAAGATACACATTTTAAATATGTACTAACGGATTATGAAGTCACGTTACATTGTTTATTTGAGTCAGAAAAAAACTTGAACGAATTAAAGAAGCCTTATAAGTCCCGAGTTATATTTGTCCAAATTCGATTTAGGGCTTTTAAAGACGAATATACCATGTCAATCCCACTAAACCACTTCCAATTGCAATTCAAAAATATCAATTTAATTTTGAAAGATATTAATTGAAATTTTAAAATTATTTTTAAAATTTAGAATACATCAATTGGTATTAGAAAATTATATTTGAAATTTGAATTGAAATGTTAAAAACATCAATTGAAATTTAAAACACATTAATTGCAATTTACGACACATCTATTGAAATTTGAAACACATCAATTGAAATTTGAAACACATCAATTGAAATTTAAAAGACATCAATTGAAATTTAGAAGACGTCAATTGAAATTTAATATTCTTCAGTTGAAATTTAAAAATATTAACCGATTGTATGTATTCGATTATTAAATTTCAATTGATGTGTTTAAAATTTCAATTTATATATTTTATATATAAGTATCAATTAATGTTTTTCAACTTTCAAAAATAATTTTTAAATTTGAATTGATGTATTTTAAAACTCAAATAGAATTTTTAAATTTCGATTGTTTTTTCAAATTTATATTAAATATTTACCGATCACAATACGATTTTACTTACTTAGTTACTGATTGCACCCCATGAAGGGATAGCGAAGAACTAATCGCAATCAATGAGATGTGAGCTTCCGAATTTGTGGACTCACTGATCAAGATATACAGTTTTACACCGATTACGAAGAAAATCTCTATTTGTGGGACGATAGTCGAGTGGCCGTCGGTGGTGCAATGGTTAGTGTGCGCGGCTCTTGTACATGAGATCCTGGGTTCGAACCCTGCTCTGACCACTTTCAAATTTCTTTCGGTGGCGGTCATCTCGCATAGAGACGGCGACACTATCGAGTATATAGCCATGAAAAAGCTTCTCAAAATACCGTTCGGAATCGGTGTAAAACTGTACGTCCCCATCAGTGAGTGATAACTGGAAAGCGCACAGCTTAGTAATTGTGAGAAGTTCTCCCCGGTCCCTTCATGGGATGTAATGGTAAAATATTCCTTAGTGACTTCATTGTATAAGTAGTGCCGACGTATACGTTTTGGCATATGTATAACAATAATATTAACCCATGTATAATATAACACATGTCCTTGCTCGTCACTTTCAACCAGGTGTGTGGAGTTTTCCTAAAATGTTGAATACATCGAGATTCCAACTACACAAATAAAACAAAAGTATTTGTTTAAAAAAATTAATAAATATTTTCCCACTTAATGTTATGAAGGTACCGGGACTTCTCACAATCAGTGAGCTGTGGGCTTTCTATTTTTACTCCCACTGATTGGGAGTACAGTTTTATACCGGTTCCGATCGGTTTTTTGAGAAGCTATTGCATTCCTATTTACTCGATAGTGTCGCCGCCACAAACCATTGCACCACCACTGAACTAAATGATAGCAGTACCAAATTTCGGGTAACTGAATTATAAGAACTTCGAATTTCTGGATATGTGAAAGTCAATACTCTACAACCCATAAATGTCGATTAAAGATTGCACCTGGTACAATATGTATTCATACAGTTAAATCGTTTCAAAAATATGTTTATGTTTCGCTAAATATTTATAACTTGTTAAATACACACTAGCACCATTTCAGGAAAGGTTTTCCGAGATACTGCTAGTACTAGAACAGTACAGTGGAAGATTAATATTAAAAATTGGAATGGCTCAAAATTTAAATTTTCCTTTTCCCGAATTTGATTACATTATCTTAGAGCCTATTGACAATATTGTTGTGTTAGTATGTATGTACGTAATTTGTATCAACTTGTTTAAGCTCTCTCATGCTCTTGTAATAAATAAAGATTTAGTCTTAAGCCAACCACATAACATTTTGGCGACGAGCATATTAAAGATCCCACGTGTTTGATAAAATATTTGAGTTACAACGTTTACAATGACAAATTTGCAATGACTTTCATCGGCCAAATCGAATATTTTAATATCGGCGATGATTTCGAATGTTACATAGATCGTATGGAACACTTGTTGAAACTGAATAAAGTGACCGATAATACCTACAAGGTTTCATTTTTAATTAGTACCGGTGGGGCTGATCTATATAAAATTATAAAGACATTGGTGGCTCTCACAAAACCGGAAGACCTTAAGTACGAGGATATGGTGGAAAAATTGAGGAAACATTTTCAACGTAAGACCAATGTTACTGCGGAACGTTTCAAATTTTTTAACAGAAACCAATTGCCTGATGAGTCGGTACGGGAATTTATTATCACAATCAAAGGACTGGCAAACACGTGTAATTATGGCACATTTATGGAAGATGCCTTAAAAGACCGACTGCTGATGGGCATACGTAACAAAACAATTCAGGCGAAACTGATCGACATAAGCAAAACAACTTTTGAATCAACGTGTGAAGCAGCCCTGAACATGGAAATGTTGGAATTAGAAGTAAGAAACATGGGCAATGATCGAGAACCCACATTTGTTAATAAAGTCCAGGGTAGGAGAAATTTTGAGAATGGACGAGAATTGGCGACTGGTGTAAATCGTAAGAAATTGCAGTGCTACTTTTGTGGGCGATGGGGGCATATTCAAAAATTTTGTAATTTATATAAAAAGCAAGTTAACACTGGTAAGAATGTTCCAGTAGCTGTAATTTTGGCAGACACTCTAATTTTAGAAATAATGGAGTGGATTGTATTGATGAAGGTCATAGTAGAGACCAAGCAAATGAGAGCGAGAATGATCATCAAAATTCCTTTTTATTTAACATTCGTTCAGAATCAAGTTATTTAAACTCAATGAGTGATAGTCATTCTCCTCTAAATGTAACAGTATTCTGCAACAATATATTTCTCCGAATGGAAATAGACTCTGGAGCGTGTGCCTCAATAATTCATATCGATACATACAAATCTTTGTTTTCAAAATTTCAACTGCATTCCACTGAGAAGCAATTGAAGGTAATCTCTGGTGAGAGTGTAAATGTGGTGGGTTATTTAAAAGTTTTGGTAATCGATGGTACGGAGCAAATACCACTTCCACTGTATGTCAGAACTAGTTCTCGATATTTTACACCACTGCTTGGTCGTTCGTGGCTAGATACACTTTTCGTGGATTGGAGAGGTTATTTTTTTGAGAGAATAAACTCGGTAGACCAACATAAAGCTGATGATGATTTGTCGAAAATGTTTGATTCTGTGTTTAACAAAACGATTAGTGAGCCAATTAAGAAATTTAGAGCAGACATCGTTTTAAAAGATAATTCCACACCAATATTTTTCAAACCATACACGAATTGGAAAGACTACAGGAAAATAAAATCAGTTAGATACAGTCGTTGGGCATCTCCGATAGTAGCGGTGAAGAAAGCTAATGGTCAGATAAGAATATGCGTTGACTGCAAGGTGACGATTAATCGTTTTATTGACACTGACCATTATCCCTTACCTAGATGTGATGACATTTTTGCACAGCTTTCCGGAGGTGTTTATATTTGTGTGCTGGATTTAGACGGAGCCTACCAGCAGGTAGAGGTATCTGAAGAGTCACAGGAGTTTTTAACAATAAATACTCATAAGGGTCTATTCCGTTTCAGACGATTAGTAATTGGGATTAAAAGTGCACCCGCCATTTTTCAATCCATTGTGGATACAATATTGAACGGAATTCATAAGACACAATGTTATTTAGATGATATAATCATTGGAGGTACCACATTTGATGAATGCAGAAAGAATCTATATAAAGTCCTTGCAAGACTTAAAATGTTCAATGTCAAAGTTAACTCCACGAAATGCAAATTTTTTCAAAAACAAATAGACTTTCTGGGCCACAGAATTTCGAATGGTTGTATTTCCCCTGGATCAGACAAATTAGAGGCAGTGATTAAAGCTCCCAGGCCAGAGAATTTAACTCAGCTGCGGTCTTACCTAGGGTTTTTGAACTATTACGTTCATTTCGTACCCAATTTGTCGGCAGAACTTAACCCACTCTACGAATTGACAAAAAAGCGAAACATTTTCAAATGGTCACAGGACTGTGAAAATTGTTTTAACAGGAGCAGGGAATTACTCGGGAAAAATAAAGTTTTAGTTTTGTATGATCCACAAAAACCCATTGTTATACAATGTGATGCTAGCCCATATGGAGTTGGAGCAGTTTTGTCACATGTCATGGATGGTATATATCGGCCAGTGTTATTTGCTTTCTGTACACTAACACGAGCTGAACAAAATTATTCCCAACTCCATAGAGAGAATCTGGAAATAATTTTTGCCGTTAAAAAATTTCACAAATACATTTACGGGAAACATTTTGTGATTCAATCAGACCATCAACCATTAAGGGAAATATTTAATCCAACAAAGCCGGCGTCAATGCTTACTGTTGGAAGGCTAGTGAGGTGGTCAGTTATATTGAGTATGTATGATTATAAAATTCAGTACAAAAAGGGCAGTATTATGACAAATGCCGATGGACTTTCTCGATTATCCATTAAAGAGAGCACAGGTGAATACGGGGAAACAATTCATTTTGTAGATTATATATTTTTCGCTAATATATCGGTAGAGCAAGCTAGTTTGGAAACGAAAAGAGATGACATCTTAAGGGAAGTGAGGAATATGTTGCTAAATGGGTGACTGTTTCCAATACCCATCCATATCAGGGCATTCTATAATAAAAGATTGTCATTAACAGTGCAAAATGATTGTTTGTGGTATGGGCATAGACTTGTGGTTCCGGCAACTATGCGATCATTGGCTTTAAATTGTCTTCACGATTCTCATATTGGCGTAGTAAAAATGAAACTACTCGCAAAGCAACATATCTGGTGGCCAGGAATGGACAATGACATAGAAGAGTATGTCTTATTATGCAAGGTATGTCAGACCAGTCTTTCCAAACCTCTATCTTCGTTGAATAGTAGTTGGCCAAAATCTATGCATTTTTTGATAGAATTCACATGGATTTTTTCCACTTTTCTGTTGGTAGTAGACTCATATTCGAAATGGATAGATGTTAAAGAAATGACGAACACTAATTTGGAAAGTTTAGTGTCAAAACTCAGGGAAATATTTTCGTATTTTGGACACCCTAGGACCATAGTAGCCGACAACGGACCCCCCTTTAGTTCTGAAGGCTTTATTCAATTTTGTAAAATTAACAATATAAAGTGTATGAAAAGTCCCCCATATCATCCGGAATCAAATGGAATTGCTGAAAGATCAGTTCAAACCGTGAAAACACACCTTAAGAAATACTTTATTGATCCAAGAACTTCATCATTACCACTTAATGTTATCTTAAGTAATTTTCTATTAAAGTACATGGCCACACCTTCTACGGTAACAAAATATAGCCCGAATGATTTGATATTCTTTCATAGAAAACACTCATTGCTTCCAGTTGAAATGAAAGATACCAAAGATTGTGTGTCTAAAACAAAAAATTTTGAGTATTCCCAGGAAAAAGTATTTCCAGTTCTAAAACCAGGAGACCATGTATTTTTTAAATTAGTTAATAATTTTATCGTAAAATGGATTGCATCCACAATTGTTAAACCAATAGGAAAAGTGATGTATTTAGTAAATGTTAATGGTTATCATCGCAGCGCTCATATCTCTCAATTAAGAAGAGCACAACATAGGACAATAACATTTTTGCCAGGGTGTATTAAATCTGAAATCCCGGAAAAAAAACGAGGAAGAGAAGACGCTCTGAAGACGATGATACCGAAGTTCGTGTTCGTAGATCAGAAAGATTGAAACAAAAGAAAATCGATTTGACTGATTCAGAATTGTACTCTCTTAATATGACAAATTGAATGTATGTATGTATGTGTATAGGATATTGGCTCTTTTACTTTTATTTTATTAAATGTAAATTGAGAAATCGCACTATGGATGTATTCAATATGTTAATTAATATTTTTGAAGTTAATATACATATATATAGTACATACATATATATTATTATCATTCATTAATTTTAAGCTGATTGGGGAGAAATGTTGTGTTAGTATGTATGTACGTAATTTGTATCAACTTGTTTAAGCTCTCTCATGCTCTTGTAATAAATAAAGATTTAGTCTTAAGCCAACCACTGTCGCAGTAGTTTCAATCCAAAATAACAAATATAACAATAGTAATAATTAAAACCACATGTCGTCCATATTTGCATTATTCAGCACCATTGACTGTTACTGCGCGACCAGCGGCAGTTTCGTGAAAAATGATTAGATGATGGCCCCAGCGGAAAATCTGCAGCAAACAGTAACACTTTGTTTATGTATTTGTTTCTCAAATATGAGTCGTTTATTTTTTTAACCCAAAATGCAACAATTTTAACAATTATCGAGGTCATCAAGCTGAAAATGAGCGACATCGTTGAAGACGAATTGGTCCGAAAACATTTCGTTATTTTTAAAATATTTCTCTACTATGAAAACGTGTTGTTCTTTAATTTCGAATTCCATTTTTATTAACCCTGAACTGTGAGCTGTCACGCTGTGTTTTATTCTTCAACAACAACCTTTTGCCGCACACAACACAGAGTCGAAGTCGGGGTGAACACAAAATCGACTTCAATTACGAAGGAAATGACAGTTGTTATGTGTGGGAAATGAACCCGAGTTATTATGCGAATGATTCGTGCGTGCACGCTACCAATGCACCACCGACGATCACGGCTGTGGCTATAACCTAACTTTGTATGAAACCCTAGATATCTTTCTATCATATAAATTGCAATTGCAAGTGGATTAATACATGACCGACTGTCAGTGCAATATCTAGGTTAGGTAGGAGTGGCTGCCGATAGATCATTCAGTTTAACTTCCTGAATATCTGTTAGATCAAACATAAAGTAAGTTCCTAAATATTGTTCCCTACTCATACAAAAAGCCGTAACATATGAGATCTTCGACGCTCTCGTACTCCTCTTCATCTCCACAACTTCGGCAGTATTCAAGAGCTGATATTCCAAGTCCAGACGAGACCCACCTCTTTGGAAAAGACTCCCGACCCATCTAGTTTGGAGATATCAGTGTAGAAGCCTAACTACCTTCTATAACCTGGTATTCGCCCCTTCCAGTCGGGCCTGTCCGGGATATGAGTGTAGAAGTTTCCGTCAATGGTAGACGTGGTGTCATGTAGTCGTCTTCTATTCATATGGTCATATGGGCTTACATTGCAGTTATTTGTCTTCCCTGTAAATGTAATTGTAAATTACGTAGATGTAAATTACGTTTGTATGGGCTTTCATTCAAACCCTTAAATACTGCGCATACATCGTACATATATCTCATAAATCCCAGCTTACAATTTGTATTAATAAGTTTGACGTTTCGTAAATATAACTACAAGTATTGCGAGGTATACCATAGAGTAACTACTGTATAGAAGGACCTTGATAGATGGTGGCGTTTTCATTTCACACTATGCATCGTTAGGTAGCTGCCATAGAGAGATGTTCAATGCAACTTGACTTACACTAGGTGGAGTTGCAAGAACAGTTGTCTTAACTGTTTCATGTCGTTTTTGTGTGACGTTCCTTATCGCACGTTGCGGGATGGGGGCTAAATGAAAAATAATTAAACAACTTTTGTTTTAACACTATTATGCTAATACCCACTATTATCAGCAATATTAATAACGGATAATGAAATTAATAACGGATGCGTTTTTCAATAGTTATTGCGTCAAATAACCATCGGAAAGGGCGTGGCAAACTCGTGAATTTCTAGTAACAGAGTAAAGATTGTGAAATACTGATAAATATCAAATTTTATTACAGGCGTTTTTATTTTACAGAAGGTATTGTGTCGACCAACATGTGAGCCCTTCAACTTTTGTATGCGAAGTACCTAAATGGGCGTGTTTAAATCGTCCATTTCATTTCATTTAGTACCATTAAATTTGAAGGCCACTGTCGTCATTTATAACCGACGTATCAGAATGGCTGTACCTATAGTTATGACACTCATATTCGATCCCAAAGCATTAACCACTTTCAAAATTTTAATTTATTTTGGTCACCAATAGATTTAAATCTTTTGACCTCAACCAACAATTAAACTTTTGAAACAATTGTCACTTGGGTGATATTTAGTTCATACTCCATACTTTCTGCCACTTGTAAACATTTCATTGAAAACCAATTCCTCCCACTGTGCGGCAGCCTGATATGCCGACTATAAAACACGAGAAGCATACATTTGGCCCAGTGTCTGGGTGTTGGTTTGTATTGTTGTACGCATGTATTAAAGTTGATATAATTTTGGTTGGTAATTTCAACTACATTTATATGTTTAATGACTGGTGTTCGGATACCATCGCCACTGGTCGTCTCTTTTCGTCATTTGTTGTTGTTACCCATTCAGTGATCAAAGTCAATGCCTGATGACACACGCTCACACACCTTCATAAACAGTTGCCAATATGGGTTAAGTTGAAGTGTGTAGATAGGTCAATAATAGGGAAATCAAACCCGAAACCGTTTAACCGGTTTTGTTTCAAATCGTCCTGCCGGTGTAAATATTCCGGTTTCACTTGTTTGCATGCCTCGGTAGACCTGTTATTTCCCCCATATGTAAATATTCAATAAACATATCCTTTACGCCCTCCATTTTATTTTTAACGCATGTGGTGCTGTCCAAACAATTAACCACCAATAGGTGTCTTACGTATTTGTGGCCGCGGTGGTGCAATGGTTTGTATGCAAGGCTCCTTCCTGTACGTGAGAAGGTGGGTTCGATCCCTGCTCAGACCACCTTACATTTCTTTCGACGACGGTCACCTCGCATAGTGATGGCGACATTATCGATTACTTAGCCATGAAAAAGATTCACAAAATACCGTTAGGAACCGATGTAAAACTGTAGGTCCCAATCAGTGAGTGTAAAACTGGAAATCGCACAGCTCATTGATTGTGAGAAGTTCTCCCTAATCCCTACATGGGATGTAATGGGAAACCATATTTTTGGAACGCAGTTCCTTATCGCACGTTGCGGAATAGTGGCTAAATGATAAAAATTAAACATCTTTTTATTAACTCTATTCTGCTACAACCCAGTATTATCAACTATATTGGGTACTTTCGCTTTGGCTTGTGTCTAGACTAACATATGTTGGATAATTTCTTTTTTAATGCGAGGTTTTCTAGGTGGAGCCTGTAACCAAAATTTAGTATATATTGTAGTTTTGAACCCAATAAAAAGTAAATTTTGAACACAATAAAAAAAATTTAGAAAAAAAGAAAAGAATTATCTCAACAAAAATACCTATTTATATTCTTAAACAAAGTACATTTTCTTAAAGAAGTACCTTTGCTTAAAAAAAGGAAAATATTTTCATACAAAAGGTATCTTTTCTTAAAAAAGTAATTGTTTTTAAATAAGCACCTTATCTTAAAAAAGTACACTTTCTTACAATAAATTGCCTTTTCTTAAAAAACTATCTTTTCTTTAAAGAGTACCTTTTTTGTGAAACAAAATAACTTTTCTTGAGATAAGTACCTACTCTTACAAATGTATGTAATTATTCTTGTAAAAAACACCAATTCTAAAAACATCCCATTTCTTAAATAAACCTTTTCTTCAAAAAAGTACATTCTCTTAAAAAAATATCTTTTCTTACAAAAATTCCTTTACTTAAAAGTACTTTTTTTAAATTAAATAATACCTTTTCTTTCCTTTTCTTGAGATAAGTAGCCTTCCTAAAAATTGGTATGTACATTTTCTTAAAAATAACCCTTTCCTAAAAAGAGTACCACTTCGTTAAAAAGTACCTGTTCTTAAAAAAAGTACGTCATTATAAAAAATAATTCATTCTCGTATGGCTTTTTCTTACAGAAAGTACTTCTTCTTAAAAATAGTACCTTTTCTTAAAAAAAACATTAGCTTTTAATAACAGAAGTACCTCTCTTTAAGAAATTACCTTTTCGGGAAAATATAATACGTATTCTTACAAAAAATGACCTAAAAATATAGTTTTTTTACAAAAATACTTTCTATAAAAAAAAATTCTTAAAAAAAGTTTATCATTTTAAAAAGGTATTTTTTTTTGAAAGATCCATTTAAATTATCGTATTTTTCAACGAGCGCCTTAGGAGTGTTGGAACTAACTAGTACATATCTGTGGTCACTAGGCATAATAGCATAACTCGAGTTATGCTCAAATTTAATTTTTCGAGAATATCAAGAATATCAATTTTTATGAATAATCCAATTTGTAGTTCCCAAGATATTGGACAAGATTTATTAGAAAATCTCTATCAGTCACCACATTACAAATGAAATTTGAACCTTTAAAACGCTCTCCTAAAGAGTTGCAAAATAGACATATGTATGCTGTTATGCCTTGTAACCACTGATATATGTACAGCGAAAGGAACCTCGTGTAATTTTTTGTATGTGTCGTACGAAATAACTTTAGATTAACCCTGTAATAAACCATTTATATATTATTTAATTGATTTTAGTTACGAAATTTCCGCAAAATCAAAGTGATTGAAATTTTTGGCTCACGAAATTTTCGTTATTTTAGATTCAGACACTATTTATGGGAATGAAAACTTCATAAGGACTGAATACGAGACTCAACAAGCGAATGCAAATAATCGAAAGTATTGCAAACGTTTAGTAACAAATGTGTTAAAAAGCCATATTTCTGTACAAAATACCGTTGTACTTGTAAAAAAAAATACATATTTAAGTTTGCGGTGAACCCCAGTTTTACTGGCTTTATCAAAATGCGGTTTCGTAAAATGTGGTTTTCTTAATGCCCTAGTCAGTAGAGTTAAATTTTCGCAGTGTATTGTGAAAGTTTTTGTTAAAATATTAAAAAAAAATACCTTGCTTAGGTGTGACTTAAAAATACATTGAGCGGAATTAAATCTCTTAACATAAGCTTTAGCCTGTAGTGTGGATTAAACGTAGATTAATAATGGTGTTAATTTGATTTTCAATTATCGTCCGTCATAGAATTGAAGATGACTTTTCACGGTTTTAATTGTTAAACGATTAAAACTGATTGAGAAGCTTTTATTTACTATTACTCGGTAGAGTCATCGCACTATGGACAACGAGAAAACAAAATAGCCCAATAGTCAAAGGGTATTATTCAAAAAGCACACTAAAGCGATATACAGGTATCCCCTGATTTCGCAGTTTTCCTGATTTTATTTTTCTAAACACGTAAACACGTGTAACGTACAGTAAAACATATGTTTGGTGGGTTAAAATCCCGAAAACTCCAAAATCTGGTTGTAATTAAACAACGCTTTGGGACATCTCAATGTGCGGTTAAAGTGTCTGATTACAAATTGGTCTTTAATTTATCAGAAGGATATATTAAACTTGTTTTTTAATTCCTGCTAAACTAATTTTTCGACCACTTTGTATGGGGTGGTCGAAAAATTAGTATAGCAGGGAATAAAAATAAGGGCAATTATATGTTAAGGTTTTTCATTTAGTGTTAGTTATTTTACGCTGGCAACTCTGATGATAAGTATGACTCACCGAGAAATATACAAGAGTGTGCACTAGTTGCTTTTTGTACTAACGAGTTCCGTGGAATACTTGGGAAACATATAGAGTATAGCGTAGTAAAAGAAAATGTGGATTTTGATTTGATTTTCAGGATTTATGTCGTGTTTCATTTACTTCCACCGAATAACCGAATTGCATCTAATTTGTTATTATATTTTTTGTTAATTTGATCACTTTCTACCACTTTTTTAATACAATATTTCACAAAACTACTCGAAATTAGGAACGCGCCACGAACGAAAAAATCAAAACAAAAGTGAAAACATTTTTGCTGAATTCCAGTCAGCTATCACCATCTCTTCTTTGAAAGATATTCTCTATCTGTTCTCCAAGTACTAAATTGAACAGCTGACTCATCGGTACCCCCTGGTATGACTATAGTTGTCGGCACTGTAAGAAATCAGCTATTTACTTTATTATTGTTTTTGTGCAGAGTGTATTTTATTCAAATTATGGCGGTAAACAATCAAAAGACACCATACGAAGAACTTCTCAGTTGCCGAGGAACAAGTACTTGTTGGCCTGGTGGAAGAATGCAAGTCACTTTTAGAAAACCAAATACTCATTTACATTATAACAACATGTAAACAAAACAGCTGTTGTCAACAGTTGTCAGCTGTTTGCATTTATCGTACCGATAAACTATTAACCAGCATTAAAGTAGACCTCGTGTTAACGTTAAATTCCGACATTTTATCGCCATAGTAAAAGATAACTGAACATTGACAAAGTGACCCTTAAAGTAGCTTTTATAGACTCTTTAGTTATTTGATTATTTACGTAGGCCCAATTTTTGAATGGTTATATATAAGTTGTTTTTGATTTATGTTTGATCTTTGTCAAATAATCTTGATCTCTTATGGCCAGTTTTTCAGTCAGTGGTGATCTTCGTTATTTAGTTAAATTGTTGTTAAACATCGCATTGTGTTTTTTAGTCATTGTTTAACTATGATTTAACCACCCAATGTTGGTTGGTTAACTTATAGTCAGAACCATATTATTTTAACAATCAAATGACTGACTGTCAAAGTGAGAAATGAAGATTGTATAAAATACATGTTTCAGATTTGCGTATTTGTACACATACGTTGAGTCTAGATCGTTAAATTGTTGCGCCTATATAGTTCTTTTACACATTTTTGTTAAAATGACTTCGATTTTATGCATGTATTTATTATTTTATCGCTGATCAAAGATGATTGACCAGGCAAAAATTAGGCCTTAAATTATTTATTATTTTAGGATGCATGAAGAGCGTTTTAACTATTGAACTCCTGGATTCAGCTCTTATGGAATTTTCGTTCCAATAAAAGTACGTGTATAAGAAATAACTAAAATTTGGCTCTTTCATTTCTATGGTACTCAGCTGTATAATAATTTAAAGAGATCTATATGAAAAGATACTCTTTGGAAAATTATAAACTTTTTTTAAGAAATATTTGTTTTTTATAGAATTTTTTTTTTAGAAAAGTATATTTTTAAGTCCTTTTTGTAAGAAAATGTATTATATTTTCCCGAAACGGTGCTTTTTTAAAGAGAAGTACTTCTTTTATTAAAAGCTAATGTTTATTTAAGAAAATTTACTATTTTTAAGACGAAGTACTTTCTGAAAGAAAAAGCTATAAGTGTATGAATTTTTTAACAAAGTACTTTTTTAAGAACAGATACTTTTTAAAAAAGTGTTACTCTTTTTAGGAAAAGGTTATTTATTAAGAAAATTTACTTATTTTCAGAAAGGCTACTCATCTCTAGAAAAGAAAAGATATTATTTTATTATTAACAAAAGGTACTTTTAAGAAAAGGAAAAGGAAGGTACGTTTAAGAAAAGGAATATTTTTTTTAAGAGAAGGTATTTTTTTTTGAAGAAAATATTATTTTTTTAAGAAATTGGAATTTTTTAGAATTGTCCTTTTTTCAAGAATATATACGTTTTTAATAGTATGTACTTATCTCAAGATAAGTTATTTTGTTTCACAAAAAATGTACTCTTTAAGAAAATATTGGTTTTTAAGAAAAGGCAATTTGTTGTAAGTAACTTTTACTTTTTTATGAAAAAGATACTTTTTGTAAGAAAATTTCCTTTTTTTAAGCAACCGTACTTCTTTAAGATAAAGTATTTTTTAAGAAAATCTATTTTGTTTAAGAATATGAATCGAGGGCGGTTCAATAAGTCCGTGACTTTCCGAACTTCCCTCGTAGTTATATGAAATGCAACACTGCTCCCATCAAGTACCACCTGTTAATAGACTGCTATCAAATTTTGAGTAAGTTCCGTCATTATTTTGCGTTTAACAGCTGTTTAAAACATTCAACCTCGTGCATTTTTTTAAAAATGGAAAAAGTGAATTTGGGGTGCTCATTAAACATTATTTTCGGGGAAAAAAACCTTCAATCAAACCAAGGAAAAGCCTGATAAATACTATGGGGACTCTGCACCATCGATTTCAATAGTTACTGACTTTCGTTGTAGTCGCACAAGTACAAATGACTCTGAACGTTCTGGACGGCCAATTGAGGTGAATACACCCGAAGATGTCGCAAAAATCCAGGATCGAATGGTAAAAGTGCGTGACATTGTTGATGCCATAGGCATTTCATATGGAAGTGTGGTTTCGATTTTAAATGATCAGTTGGGTTTAAGAAAGCTGTCTGCAAGATGGGTGCCGCGTGTGCTTTCAATTGACCATGGGTGCACAAGTGTGTAGTCTCAATGACAAAATTTCATGAATTGGGATACGAATTGGTAACTCATCCGCCATATTCTCCGGATTTAGCCCCAGTGACTATTTCCAAACCTAAAGAAATGACTCGGTGGAAAGAGATTTAGCTCCAACGATGAAATTATTGATCAAACAAATGCCTATTTAATGGACCTCGAAAAATCCTATTTTTTGGAAGGGATACAAAAATTGGAGAAACGTTAGACTAAGTGTATTGAGCTAAAATGAGATTATGTTGAAAAAAAAAATATTTTTTTTTGCAAAAAAAACTGTGCTTCATTCAAAAAGTCTCGGACCTTATGATCCGCCCTCTAGGTATTGTTTTTTGAGAAAATTTACTTTTTTTAAGAAAATATTCTTTTTTTTAAATTTCTTCCACTTTGGGTTTTCTAAATTTACTTTTTATTGGGTTCAAAACTACAATAATTATATAAATATTGGTTACTGACTCCACCTAGAAAACTTCCCATTAAACAAGAAATTACCCAACATATGTGAGACATCTAGTTAGACACAAACCGAAGCAAAAGTACCCAATATCGTTGATAATTTTGGGTATTACCATAATAGTGTTACAACAAAAGTTGTTCAATTTTTTTCATTTAGCCCCCATCCACAAACAACAACAGCCTAAGTCGATTCTAAAATTTGTCAGGCAGAGCAGTTTAAAGTTTAATATCTTTACTGGCAATCAGGAGTCGGCGTTTTTGTGATAACTTTGTTACAGATAACAAGGAAACGAATTCATTTTCTTACTTCTTAACAAAAAAGAGTTGCTTATTTGAGCACGGTGACTTCCCAAAAATTTTTTTTAAATTTTGTCCTAACACGAGTTATGCTGTTATTGTTTGTGACCACAGAAATATGTTTGTGAAGGTCTTCCAAACATATGTGCATTGCCAGGAGAAACATGTTTGGGACAGGTAATTTTTATCAGTGCATGTACTTAATTTTGACGTAATTTAAAAAAAAAATTATAAACTTCAAATATAGTGGTACTTTCGCCGAGTTTTTGGAACAGTCACAGTTGGTGACTGGTACACTTTATGTACTATCCTCGTACTTTTTTGGAAAAGTTCATACACTTTTTGGTACATTTGATGGACTTTTGGTACACTCAATTCAATTTTTGGAACATTTGATGGACTTTTTACATTGCATGTACTTTTTCGTATACATTATGTATTTTTTGTACACTTTATTTTGTTTTTATGATATGTTTTCTATACTTGTCTATATTACATGTACTTTTTGGTAAACGAGGGCGCTCGGAAAGCTTATCTCGTAGTTAACTACAAATCAATACTGGACCTGTCAACTACCCTCTGTTAATAGGCTACTGTAGAATTTTAAGCAAGTTGCGTCATTTAGTTTGTGTTTGACAGTAATTGAACGCCGACAACCTCGTGAATTCAACGAAAATGAAAAATAGTGAATTGTTGCATGCATTATTTTTGCGTAGATAAATTTTTCCAATTCCATGGTTAAAAAGTGGTTTACTGAATTCCGTTCTGGTCTTGCCAG
Source organism: Phaonia tiefii (assembly GCA_963931995.1). Lineage (NCBI taxonomy): Eukaryota > Metazoa > Arthropoda > Insecta > Diptera > Muscidae > Phaonia > Phaonia tiefii. The sequence goes on along the minus strand of OZ008367.1, from coordinate 83,301,679 downwards.
CACAAGTGACACCGAATATTAAGATCACGTTAGAAAACGTCGATAAAATAATATTTGACGATCAGAAAATGGGTCTGCTGGCCGACAAGGCCATGGGTCACATCGATTACCTTGAAAAGGGTAAAACGATCACCGGTGCACATTTTCACAGCTGTTGGAAAGATTCAACATTGAATTGGAACAAAAACGACCGCATTTGGCCGACAAGGCCATGGGTCACATCGATTACCTTGAAAAGGGTAAAACGATCACCGGTGCACATTTTCACAGCTGTTGGAAAGATTCAACATTGAATTGGAACAAAAACGACCGCATTTGTAGAAGAAAAAAGTATTCTTCCAACATGACAATGCATTGTCGCACAAGGGTGCAGTCGCCATGGTAAAAAACCAAAAATTGGCCTGTAATTTGCAGCCTCATCCGCCATATTCTCCAGTACTTTCTATTTCCAAACCCGAAGAAATGGCCTTGAAATATTTGAAGACCTTGAAAACCCTATTATTTGGAAGGAATAAACTAATTGGACTAAATATATCTAGCTAAAAAGAGACTATAGCTCTGTTCGATTTCTCGAAAATTTGTGCACATTTTTACTGAGTCATGTTCGTTTACTCCAAAAGTCCTGTAAATGAGAGCCAGAGAGCGAACATTTTGACCATTCGATATTAGAGATCTTGCAAATTTTTGTTGGCTAATATTTCTTCAACCAAAATTTGTAAGATCTCTAATATCGAATTATCAAAATGTTCGCTCTCTGGCTCTCAATTACTGGACTTTTTGAGTATTCGAACACGATTCAGTAAAAATGGTGGTATCCCAAAGACGATCAAGAAGTAGACGACCAGAAGATGATATGCAACCATCGTAAAGGAGAACCAAAAACAATTCACTCAAACGCATTTCTCTCTCGCGTCATATCTTGACTAATTCATACTATTGCACAGTTTATGTAATTTTACTTCAACATGGTTGGAATTTGTATAGTTGTGTACAATAACACTATCAAAAAGGTGCTCGTGTATTGAAATATGCAATGAAGAGAGTAAGATAGAGAGAGAGGGCAGAGAATGATTAACGCTTCACTCGTTTTGTTTATTTTATTGGCATTCGAATGTAGAGAAATTTGGACTGTCTACTTTAGTACATCGTTTTTGGTATCCCAAAGACGATCCCAATACTCAATACTCAAGATCCCAAGGACATTATTTTTTGGTATCCATGACACAGCTGATCGACTATGTAGTATTAAATTGGTAGAAAACAGAGTGGATATGCGAGACAGCGATAAGCAACCAGAAACCATACAGCAAACTAAGTTTAAATAATGTTTGATTAATGCTAATGACAGCTAAATTATGTTATATGTTGGTTGCATCCAACGAAAATGCGCAACCCCTTTTATTTCTGACCGTTTTATGTCCAAGTAAAGAGTAAAATCAGGGGGTTTATATGGCACAGCTGATCGAAGAGCCACTAGGGAAATGATGTATACAGATTAGAATGAATACAGATTAGAGACCATGCAGCAAACTAAGTTTAAAAGTGTTTGATTGATTCTAATAACAGCTAAATTATGTTTACATCGAACGAAAATACGCATTCCCTTTTATTTCTGTCCGAATTATGCCAACCAAAGAGTAAATTACCAAAGCAACTCGAACTCGATGAAATGCCCTACTTCCTCGTCGCCATGAAGAGACATCGAAGAGAGTAATGGAGGCTCTTTAGTATTGTTCTGTGGTAAAATTCAATAGCAACTCGAACTCGATGAAAGGGGTTTCGATGAGACAGCTGATCAAGTTTGTACTTGGGCAACAAATAGACAAGATGCTTTCAAAGAAGAAACGGTGACTGGGTTGCGTGATGTGATGTTCATACTTTTGCTGCCGCATATCAAGCCAAAAGTACAAAACACATCAAGTGGAAGTAAAATTTGCCAATTAAATCGATTAAAGAAATGGATTTTCAGTAATAAAAAGCAAAATGTAATGAAGTGTTAGAGTAAAATTATTTGTGTAGATCCCAATTAACACGCAAATTGTTAAAATTAAAGATTGCTCTCATTCTCTTTATATTTTCCAAGTCTTCCACGGTCTTTGTTTAGTACATAAAACGGTTGTTGGAAACTCTTGTTAGTATTACTCGGTGCTACTACCTCGTCGTCATCGAGAGAACGTACAGAGAGGGATAGAAACTCTTCTCTATGATAGAAAACAATCATTTAGATTACTTCGAATTTAAAAGAATTTTAATGAGTAATTGAATCATCGAATGTTCAGGCCCTTCAAGAAACCCGACATTGGCCTAATAATCATGGTAAACACACAAAAACAGCTGATTTAAACCCTTTTCCTTGCTGTTAAATTCTTTTATGTAAACTTCCTGTGTATTTTTTTCTTTTTTGTTTAGTTTTATTATTTGTATTAAATGTGACAGCATATAAACACAAAACCAAAACAAAATTCCTATTCATGATACAAATACAAGGTAGTAGCATTAGCATTGTTGTAATTTCCATACCCAGTTATTGTCAAAATCAGCTGATAAAAATGTACACAATCATGTGCAATTGTGAACATAGATAGATGAAATCAAACTAGAACGCACTCACTCAAACAACTTTGACATTTACTGGGTACGATGAAATGTAAACAAAGGAAATCATATGGGCTGACGCTACTACCTTGTATTTGTATCATGTTCCTATTGTTGCATTTGCTGTCGTCGTGTTTTTCCCGTATATCTTCGTACCATGATACCGACATATTTTTTAAATCAGCGCCAGACACTGTTATCATTTTTATACCATTCACCAGAAAAACAAAATTCGCAACAACACATTGGCTGTCCATCAGAAGAATTTAATCATAGAGTACAACATAGTAGAGAAGTTTATTCTCCCAAAATTTAAACTTCATAGGTATGGAAGCAGCATATAAACGTTGGTTGGTGGAATGCATGGGTTCAATAATGCCAAATAGAGGCATTAGCACAAAACATCCAAGATGACAACACCAACGGCATTTCGTGTTTGTGGGGTAAAATAGTTGTGTTAAATACAACACAAATGTAGATCAACAATAAAAGTCAACAAAAAAACAGAAGAATACATTTAAATTTCATAGTTCTATACCAAAACGACATGAAAAAGTTAAGTCAACAGTTCCTGTAACTCCACCTGGTGTAAGTCAATTTCCGTCGAACATCTCTCTTTTCCACAAACCCACCACGAAGAGTGTGAAGAGAGTGGTGTTTAAGAGAAATGGTGTCTCTATTCTAATTTAGTCAATTAATTTAATCTTCATATTTCAAACAAACATATTTCAAACAAAGCGGTGACTCAAACACATTGTACTTCTCATCTGAATACCTCTAAATCATATACATACATAAAATTACCAAAGCTATACCCAGCGGCGGAAGTCAAAAGCTGGAAGGCCTGAAATCATGACCAAACAGGCCTTCTTTAAAATACGGAAGGCCTTTCCTTCACATTACCTCCTCCGTTCTTTTTAACATTGCGTGAGATTGAGAGGCAAGGCCTTGCTTGCCCATTCCATAAAGAAGGCATGCAAAGAGGAAGGCCTTAGACGGCTTTTACTTTAATTTATTTTTGTTAAACAAAAATAAAATAAAATAATTTCTTTTATCACAAAATCATTATCCACTTCTACTTATTTATTTATAAGTATGTATGTATTTATCTATCTTAGAAAGTTGTACCACGCCCAACTTCAAATTGAATATTTTAAAAATACCCTGAAAAATATTTTAAAAAAATTTAAATTTTCCAATTAAATTACGGTTAAAAAGAAATTTCTCAAAATTGTAAAAATATTTTCTTGGTTATATCTGATGAAAAAATTCACGCATTTCGCACACATTATTTTAGGAAGGCATTACAAAAGAACCATACATTATCTGTGGAAGGCCTTACGACTTCCGCCGCTGGGTATTCTCTCAGTTGTGCCTTATACGAATGTATGGCTGTATGTACTTATATGTATGTATCATATTAAACTAAAAAACATCTGAAATTTAGAAAATATTGCGTTGGTGTTTCATATTGCTGTGGTATTTGGTTTCTTCTCTTTAAGCCCCTCGTATTCAGTTCTTGCGAAATTTTCGTACAAATTTTGTCATTTATTTCTAAGCGGAATATTTTGTTGCCGAAAGTTACCACCTATCTTTGATTTACCTTGGAAATATTTAATTTATAATTCCTCTACGCACGCCATTTTATTTTTAACGGATGTGGTGTTAGTTTAGATTGTAAAAATTATCGAAATGTTAAAATTCTGGTCACAACCAACGATCAACCAGTTGTTTTCGTACAAAATAACTTTGGCGTAACAACCCTGTGATAGGTTTTGTCTTTATTTTTCGCAAAGAGTAAATAAAATAAAATAGTTTCCCATTACATCCCAGGAAGGGATAGGGAAGAGCTTCTCACAATCAGTGACCTGTGCGCTATATAGTTTGACGACGAGTCGATGTTGACGACATACTCCGTGTGCAATTTGGAGGGTTGTACTAATGCGACATATATGAAGACCCGTATTCATAGACCTCCCTCCCGTACGTGTTTGAAAAACAACGACAATTTCGGTCACTTTTCAATTGCTTTGTAGTCAGGTCGTTGCGAAAATTGCGTAACCAAAATCAAGTACAGGGATGTTATGCCAAAGTTATTTCGTACGAAAACTATTGTTTTTTTCTTGAGAAATTGTCGTAAAAAATTTTTTAATTTTTCTCAAAACGGAAAATTTCATTGCGAAGAGTTACCACCTATCTATGATTTACCTTGCAAATATTTCATTTATAATTCCTCTACACACTAGACTTTATTTTCAACGCGTCTGGTATTACCTTTGATTAAAATAATCGTAATGTCAAAACTCCAGTTCCAAACAATTATCAAACAATTGCTTTCGTACGAAATAACTTTAGTGTAACAACTCTGTTAGTTTAGTTATTTGTGTCTAAACGGACATTTTTGTTGCAAAGAGTTACCATCCATCTCTGATTTATCCCGAAAATATGTCAATAATAATTCCTTTTCGCATTCTATTTTAGTTTTAACGGATGTGGTGTTACCTGTTATCAAACAATTTGTTTCGTACGAAGTAATTTTGGCCTAACAACCATGTAATTGATTTTGTTTATGAAATTGTTGCAAAGAGCTCAGAACCAAGTAAATGAAAAACACTTCTTATGAGAACGAAAACTTCATAAAAACTGACTTTATAAAAACTGAAACTGATTTAGCCAAATATTAGCTGCCGCCGTTCCGTTTTTTTCAAACGATGACGCCGGCGCCTACCCTTTTTTGATAGAGCCACAAAAATTTTCGATCGACTTCGATTCCTGGCAACTAATCCATATACTACAAATCTTTCCAGAGAGGCGTCAGAATGATATTAGATTCGAATGACTCTTTCAATGACGGATAGTCTTTTTATTGTTTTTGTTTTAATAAAGTTATAGGTTTGTTGTACTAATTATTCAAATAAAAGACTAATAGTTATTTTATGAAATGTTTAATGTAGTAATTTACTCAGATAATTTGAAATATTTTCATACAAACATTTATATATGAACTCCTGTAATTATTGCAGTAATTGCTGTCAGTTGTAATGCTATCATGCCATGATATGTCATGTCGTAAACGTTAGGTATATATCAAATTTTTGAAGTTGTTATTGGCAATTTGAAGCTACTTTTAGTTATATAATTAATTGCACACGAAAATCTATAATGGAAATTTTTTATTAAAGAGTTATAATGTAAACAACTTCCACTTAAATTTTTGTTGCGGAGAGTGTGTCCAAAATCGAAAGCCCGTTGAACCCGGATTACCAGAATTTTTGCTATTAACGGTGCGGTTGATCTTTTAAAAAACGTAATGGGACCACGGTTGCCACGGTTGGTAATATCCAACCAAAATTGGTAACATTTAAACGGCTTGGTAAAATGGTAACACATTATTTTTTTTTTGGTAACATTTTGAAAAGAAATAATTATTAGTATAAGAAAAAACATTTGATTTCAAACTTCTATTAGAAAATTTGTCTAAATATGATCTAAAATGTTACTTACAAACAGAAGAACACATGAAGCAGTGGCAACACTGTTTGGGAGAATTGAGTGGTTATGGGCATAAACAAAATTCGCGCTTGCCGGCGTTCACACTAAACAACCAAATATATTCGTCTCTTTCGCACTGACGAACTCTTTGCGCTGTTTAAATTTACTTTTTGCAATCAGTATACAAGTTCACGTTCCACAGAAAATATAAAGTGGAAAAATCTAACTAAAAAAGGAAAAATATTTCAAATGAAATGTTTTGCTTATTGTATTGCTTACTTAGATTTTTCTCTTAATTTTTTCTGGGAGCAAATTGTTCCGCGCGGAGTTTTATTCGTGATTGATTATAAAAGCATTATAGCGAATTTACACAGCCGTTTATCTCGGTCAGGTTAGAGATAACCTTGTTCTCTCATCTGTCGTGTACACCGCCCAATTTGAGATTAAGAAGAAACAGAAAAATTAAGTTGGCGGCTACTGGTTTTTCCATTTTGTAAAAATTTGGGATGTTTGTGAAATAACTGAACCTTTTGAATTGGATCAGTGAGTCAAATCGGGCCAGTAAATAAAATCTGCTCACAGTTTAAACCAATATGAGCCATTTATATTGGCCGCGGCGTGAATTTCAAAAAAGTTTTGATGGCGGCGACGCGTCGGAAAATGTAGCAGTTGATTTTTTGTGTATGTTTTTATTATGGTTGCATTTTGTTAGTAGCTAACAGTGTTGCATCAAAATGAACAACAGTTTAAAATGAGGTTACAAATTAAATTTTAGTTTCCTTAGATTAAAATTGTATCGTATGAGTAATCTTCTGGGTTATCGCGGTTAACGGAGTTAACCATCGAAATGCGCTAATATTGTTCGGTGTAAATGCCGTATTAGGTAACTTGTGTCGTAAATAATTTTGCATTGCAATTGAAAGGCAATAAAATGCAAAGAAAGTGAAGTTTATGTTTATTTTATGTTTTGTTTTTGTAAACATTATATTGATGTACATATGTATGTAATATGAATATCTATAATTATTTACTTTAAATAAACATTTAATGTTCTAAATATTGGTAACTTTTAGTAACTTTTTTGGAAAATTCTGGTAATTAAAAAATTTGCCCTACTTCTACGCAGTATGTCCTGGGCAATGGCTTTTCGAAAATGAGCACCAAATCAGGTTTCGTAGGTGGCTGATGTCACTGAAGCTCATCAAACAATCGGGCATATTCTTTTATCCATAGAAGGCGGATGAGCCAAACATACGGGCCAACGGCGGATAGAAATCAAAAGAAGAAAATCCAGGTTCGACATATTGCATCCTGGTCAACGTCTGATCCACAATGAGCGGCTGCAATCAAATATCCCGGCAGTTGGGAAAATGCATAAAACTGGTGGACTGGGTTTGCCTCCCGCCACCCTTCACAATGGCAGTGAATATACAGAAACGAAAAAGAAAACATAAACATCCCCTATTTGTTGACGACCCCCGCAAACGTTATAAGGACCACGATTTACGGATATGCACTTGGAATGTGAGAACTCTATATAGATCCAGTGCAAGCATCCAATTGGTAGATGTCCTCGAAAGTTATATGGCTGACATTACCGCAATCCAGGAAGTGCGATGGACAGGACATGGCTGCATAAGAAAAAAAACTGCGACATATACTACAGTTGCCATGAGAAAATACATGAATTTGTAGTTGGCAAAAGACTGCGACATCTAGTCTCTAGGTGCAATCCTGTAAGTGAACGTTTAGCCACAATCCGCATAAAAGCGAAATATTTGTATATTTCCCTAATTTGTGTGGACGCCCCGACAGAAGAGAAAGATGATGATGCCAAAGACATATTCTATGAGCACCTAGACGATACGTATGACCGCTGCGCTGGTCATTACATTAAGACTGTAATAGGTGATGCTAAATTAATGTGAGTGAAAACTGGAAAGCGCACAGCTCAGTGATTGTGAGAAGTTCTCCCCAGTCCCTTGATAGGATGTAATGGGAAACCATTTATTTTTTTTTTAAATGCTAAAGCAAGCAGGGAAAATGAGTTTCATCCAACTATTGGCAATTTCAGTCTACATGCTAACAGTTCCGACACCGATATGAGACTGATTGACTTTGCCGCGGCAAAAAACATGGTCATTAGTGGTACAAGATTCCAGCATAGAGACATCCACAAGGCTACTTGGGTTTAGAACATCTCCTGATCAAAGAACGAAGAACCAAATTGATCACGTGGTAATTGATGAAAGGCACTCATCCAATGTAATGGACGTACTAGTGATGAGAGGAGCTAACATCGATTCTGATCACTACCTGGTAGCAGCAAAGGTTCCCACAAGATTAAGTAGACCGAAAATCATACGAAACCAGACTCAGAGAAAGCTTGACATACGAAAGCTGCAATTACCAGAGGTAGCTACAGCCTAATCAAGGAAGCTCTCGTAATTTTTGGCACAGAACCCACCCTCTCACGATGACGACCCTGAAGCGCAGTGGAAACCCATTTTCGACTGTATAAAAACTGTCGCAACAACCGTACTAGGTTTTGAAAACCCGTTTCGCAACAAACCATGGTACGATGAAGAGTGTCGCATAACAAATAATGAAAATAACGCTGCACGTATGGTAATGCTTCAGTCAATTACAACGCGAACTGCGACTGAGCGGTATAGCGAAAAAATAAAGGAGATAAACCGTCTCTTTACGCGTAAGAAACAGCAGTGGAAAAAGCGCGTGAGTGAAAAAATTGAAACATGCAGAAGGAAGAACGAAGTTCGAAAATTTTACCAAAAAGTCAAAAACGGAACTAATGGACACAGTTCAGGGTCCCCCTTCTGTAAAGACAAGGACGGAAATCTCATCTCAGATGTACAGAGCATGTTAGGAATATGGAGAGATTATTTCTCCACGCTACTGGTACCTGAGATATCCAATGACGATGAGACAATATATCACAATTTGGACGACGACGTAGATTCCCTTCTAACCAAGACGAGGTCAGAACAGCTATTAGCTTTGTTCGTTAACTTTCCCAGTAAAAATTTCCAAGAATCTACTTTTGAGAGAGAAAACCCGGTTTTAGTTTCTTTATGAAAACTTGCACAAAAAGTACGCGAACGACTTCCAGTAAAAATTTGCAAGGTAACAGCTGATGTAGTTTTATCCATTGCTACATACTAGAGTTGGGAATTTTAATTCGTTCAAGTGAGCGCTCTTTTTAGTTCAGCTCAACAGAATGAACTAGTTCATTCTTTTAGTTCAATAGTTCATTGTATCATTTCAGCTTAACAGTTCATGAACTAACAGCTGTGAACTAAAGAGCTCATTTCAGTTCAACTTGTACTTTTAGCTCAATCGGAGCGAATAATCGCGAAAATTGTCTGATTTTTACACATTTCTGTAATGTTTTTAAATTCTGGAACAAAAGTGGTGATTAACGCTGTAGTTTTTGTGTGAACCAACCACTAGTTCATTGTATCATTTCAGCTTAATAGATCATATGAGCTGTGAACTAAATAGCTCATTTTAGTTCAACTTGTAGTTTTAGTTCAATCGGAGCGAATAATCACGAACATGGTCTAATTTTCGAAGATTTCTATAGTGTTTCGGATACTGTGATATTTGTATACTAAATTGCCCTAATGAAGATCGGCTTAGCAGTTGGGTTATTCCATTCCTGAATGATTTCTGTCCGTTTTATATACAACCAAAGTGTAAAATTTTGTAAAATACAGCAGCAAATCGAACTCGATGAAATGGCCTACTACCTCGTCGTCATGAAGAGGCAGCGAAGCGAATAATAGAGGCCCTTAAGTATTACTCTATGGTTGGAACCTCTTGTTTGTATTGATTGTTTCAGGACTACATTTTCCACTTGCCACGAATCCTGAACGTGATGTACAGGAACTACTTAAACACAATATGTACATAAATTCAGCGATAAAATATTTATATTTGTGATCCCTCAATAGTTATTCTGAATGTTCATCCGATAATTTATAACCAAATACATTTTAAATATACAAAAATAATTTGAAAATAGACTATAACTGTTATGTCTTAACTTAATGTACTATCATTCGCATCAAACATAATTTGTATGTTTATTAGAAGATTTTAGTTTTCCTAGATTAGGTTTTTCTGCAATTAGTGAAAAAATTAAACTATCGGAACTGGGATTTAAACTCACATTGGCGGACGATCGTTTCGAAGATGGGGAGTATTCTCATCAGCGCCTTAGCGTTTTAGGCCAGTGACCGTCTTGTTCAATGGTATCACTAATATCAGTTTTTCGTTTTCGATGTTCCCTCCTCGTTCTCTCAAAGCGTGACCGACTTTTATATTTTAATTTGCATCAAACATAATAAATTCGAAATTTCCAATTATACAAATGTTTGTCCAACTTCGCTAAACTAATTCGAGTGTTATAAATATATCTGGGGCAGACCTTTCCCCGCGTCTATTAGCCATATAATAGCTTCTTAATGCATAACTGTTCGGATTCGGTGTAACACTAATGGTCCCAATCAGTGGACCTAATTCACTGATTCTAAGAAGCTCTTCATTCAACAGTCTTTTAATGAAATGTTGGAGGAAACTACAACACCTTCCTTAGATGGTAAAACTGGTGGCAAAGGAGATGTTTAGAGGTTTTTGTAAATTTTCCTAACAATTATCATGTCATCATCATCATGTGTATACATAGAGTCCTGGCTGTTATGTCCCTCACAATATTTTCACTTAAATGCCCAAAATCGCTGGTACGCTAGTTTGACATGATTACTCACAACTCAGGCCAGCAATGGTATTATTATCGTTGTGACTTTCGTCGCATATCGAACGACAACAACTAGAATTTTCCAGAGTGGCGCCAAAAAGTTAACACTTGAAAATTTAAGAGTGAAAAGTGGAGGATGGAACAAGGAATATACTTGTGTATTTTGTTGGCATAGTCCTTTGCTAAATTCGTAGTATACGACCACCACTCGGGTGAGAGTTAAATGGATGGATTTTTATGTTTCCTATTTACTAGTACGTAGTTGTTATATTCTTGTTGCTATTTAATGTATACAGAATTGTATGCACATGGTGCAAAAGAGGAAGCAAACCCAACGATAATAACCGAGAGGGATATTTATGATTTGGGGGTAGGACTGAAGTTCAAGGTCAATAAATTGAGTTGACTTCTTCTGCGTACTACTAATGGCGGTCATTTTAACGAAAATCACTTAAATACAGCCGCTGGTTATGATATTAGGATCCTGAAGATACAATTTTGAAATTACAGATTTATTTTTAAGAACCAAAATTGCAGAAATTAATGGGTGTCGTATCAACTTTTTCAAGACCCCAAAACTCAGAAAACTGTTCTTCCTTAGACCGAGTAACTGGATTTGTATACATCAGATTAGTTTGAAATTTGTACTTAAGTGTAGTGAAATTAGGAAAAAGTAGGAAAATAAATTATCCCGAATTCAGAACCATATATACGCATAGGCTGTCATACATTTTTTAAAGAAAATCTTCAAATCAAGTTGTAAATTCCTAAAATTTAAAAAGTTAAGTAAGTTTAAGTAATTACACTGTGATAGTTTTAGGCAAACACTTTTTAAGACAAGGCCGGAGAGGACGGTTTCACCCTAACTCGGGTACGAGGAATCGAACTACATCCCAAGTTTTATGAGCTACAATTACGGTTTCAAAAAAAAAAAATTTTTATTGTGACTATGGAGTGGATTTTTTTTTGATTTTTCGTTTTTGACAACCACTAACTTCTATTTCGTTGGTTGTATCGGTAAACTTTCTTCAACAAAGTTGTTCCAAACGTTTTGGGCTTCAACTTTAGGGAACACAGCTTACCTATAAAACCAGGTTTTTGGGGCTCTTTGATTCAGATCAGAGGCAGAAAGTAATTCTCCGACTATCTTTAAAGTTTTCCGTTCACAAATTGCCAGTAATCAGATTCTTTCGCCAAATACCTTTCACGAACCTTTCACGATATAACTACATTTATTTACTCATCATCAGTTACAATTATCAAATTCCACATAATTATCAATTGCACTTAATTTTACTTTTTTCCACACTGAAAAAATTTTTTTGGATAAAGATCTTAAAAAAAAGTACAATGGTTTAAAAAATCAATAGTGGTCTTCATGAAAGCTAGAAAGAACCCCGTAAACTCGAAAACATCGTGAACTTGCACAGAAAACGTCAAAACAAACAAATTTCCCATACAATGCGACTTCTCAAAAGTGGAAAGTTTTCGATGCAAATTTGCTGAGCAAACCTGGAAAAAGAGACGTGAAAACTTTTGACATTTCAATGTCAATATTTTTGTGAAAATTTATGTGATTTATGTGAAACAAAATAAAATAATGGAATAGGTAAAGCATATACTTTTAATTTTACTTTGTTTATTTACTTTATCAGCCTTTTTTTGACAATTGCTGCATAGATACACTGAGTAACTTTATTTGGTGCCTCATGAAACGCTTCGGGGCAAACTTGCGCTGAGCAAAAGTTCTAGGTTTTCTTGTTTGCATGAATACCACTAATGAGTGTTCGAACTCACGGCCGATGTGTTAACACCTGTTTGTTACACGGTACCTGTTCGATTTCTATGAACACATTAGTAAATGCTACATTGAAAAATACAAAAAAGAATTGTTTTTGTGCTGAAGGCTCTTTTGGTATTGCACTTTCTTTTTTCGTACATCTGCTTTAACATTACATGTAATATTGTTAATATAATAAAGCAATATTTAGCTCACTGTAATAATTGTTTTTGTTTTGTCATAAACAGAGCGATGACAACCTGCTTGTTTGAATACTATCATACAACTGACTAAAAAGCAATATTTAGCTCACTGAAATAATTGTTTTTGTTTTGTCATTAAAAGAGCGACGACAAAAAGTATTGAATAGTATAGAGAACTTATTGTACTCTTTTTCCGCCCTCATGTAGACAGTCTGAGTAAAAGAATAGAATAGAATATTTCAATATAAATGCACCATTTCGACAATGTTATTACATAAAACAATACAAAAAGCATAAATGTTTCAAAAGGCATCAATGTTTCACATCAAAATTATGAATGGACAAAATGGTATGACAATGGTATGACAAAAAGCGAGTAATACGTTTTGAATCATTCGCCAGATGTCGCCAGTGCTTTTGAGTCATACAATTCGTTCCATGAGTTCTCTATACTATTCAATACTCTTTGGTGACAACGACCTGCTTGCAGTGTTACCATGTTGGCATAATTTGTGCCGTTTTGGCATAATTTTTTTTCGTTTTGGCACTTAATTCTTGAAAAATTATGCCAAGTGCCGTTTAGCACAATTTCGTAAACAATTTCCCAACTTTTTTATTTTAGTGCAACATTTTAGCACAATGTTTTTGCAAACGGCACAATTTTTCGTACTGAAAGCTTCTGCCATCAATTTATCTAGAAATTTTGCAGCATGTTTATCGGTATACAAGCAATAATATCACATTTCTAGTTTCCTACACACCAATATGCAAAAATTTCGTGTACAAAATCAATTACAGGGTTGTTATGCCCAAGTAATTTCGTACGAAAACAATTGTTTGGGACAGAAAATTTGACAGTCCGACAACAATTGGCTAACAAAGAAAATTCTCGGGAGTAAAAGCGAAAATTTAATTCATGAAATATGAGAGCAATATTCCTTATGAATTTATTATTAGGGATGCCAAAATGCTTTCCTGAAATCAGGAGTAAAAACCCCGTGGAAACACCTACACTTTTACCTGAAATAAAAATATAGACGATTATTAAAAAAACTTCAAATTAGTCGATTTGAACCGTACAGTGTTTCAATATCAAAGATGTGAGTTTTGTAAAATGGCTGAAATCCGATGGAAGTTATTCAGATATAAAGTCCAGGGATATAAAGACCAGGGAAAATCTCCGGGTTCATTATGAGGAAATATTCTACAAAGTAATTTCGAAGTACGTACGATTTGGTCACTGTTCTCTAGGATAAGTTGAACGGATTCCAAAAGAAATTACTTGGAAAATTCTACTCTAAGATGATTGAACGAAACTGTAAAAAACAATGGGTTGTTAAAAACAATGACAAACCAATTAATAAATTAATTTTCTTTAAAGCTTTATTTGAAAAGTGATACTTATTGGAGCTGAAAATCACCCTAAGTTCGGCTTTCACCGTTTGTGAAATTCTGAAAATATTTTAAGTTAAAGTTTTGTATGAAGTTGAGATACAGTCTGTAACAAATTATAACCATAATAATACTTATTTTTAAGTTGAACGGTTAACGTCTAACAGATGCTTATAGGCGAGATGAGCACCCATTTCTTGGAGGGGCTGTATGTGCTTTGGACTCGGAATTAGAAAAACGACTAAAAAGCCAATTTTGGCATAATGGTTTGCAAAAGGCACAATTATTGAGGATATTTGGCATCATATATTTGTCGGTATCCGGCAACACTGCCCGCTTGTTTGCTCGCTGCCGCTACATCAATTCCATCATACTTATTTTCAGGTTTTTCAACAGAGACGCTACAAAAGTAAATCGATAGGGACAGCAAACGACGCCATATTTTTCCCCGCTCTTTTGCCATTTCTCTTCAGTAAGGTTTGCCATTTCATCATGGAAAGATATACGAGCCAACAACGAGTCGAAATTGTTAAAATTTACTACCGAAATTTGGAGTCAGTGGCCTGAACTTTAAGAGCGCTACGTCAAATTTATGGTCGTCATAATCGTCCTACCAGATCAACAATTGAGCGTCTAGTGGAAAAATTTGAATCTAGTGGAACAATTTGAATCCACAGGCACAGTACAAAATGTTCCCGTGCCAGTGAGACAAAGAAGTGCCCGTAGTGTCGAGAATATTGCTGCCTTCAGTTCAAGAAAGCGCAAATGTGTCTCTCACACGTCGTTCTCAAGCTTTGGGCATCTCTGTGACGTCGTTGTGGCGAATTTTGCGAAAAGATCTTGGCCTGCAACCTTACTAGATCAAATTGACGCAAGAACTGAAGCCGCTTGAGCATCATAAGCGTCGTATGTTCGCGAATTGGGCTGAGCAACAACTTGAAAATGATTCGGATTTTCATCGGAAAATCATCTTCAGCGATGAGGCTCATTTCTGGCTGAATGGCTTCGTCAATAAGCAAAATATGCGTTATTGGTCAGACAGCAATCCACACGTAATCCATGAGTCATCATTGCATCCCGAAAAAATTACGGTTTGGTGCGGTTTATGGGCCGGCGGCGTCATTGGGCCGTACTTCTTCCGCGATAATCAAGACCGGCACATTACTGTGAATGCGAATCGCTACCGTTCAATGATAACCGAATATTTTTGGCCCCAATTGGATAATATGGACTTGGAGAACATGTGGTTCCAACAGAACGGCGCCACAAGCCACACAGCGAATACCACAATCAATTTATTGGAAACCAAGTTTGGTGAACGTGTTATCTCACGAAATGGCCCAGTCGATTGGCCGCCTCGGTCGTGCGATTTGACGCCGTTAGATTATTTCCTGTGGGGCTACGTCAAGTCTATGGTCTATGCCAACAAGCCAGCGACGATTGATGAACTTCGTACGAATATCGAACGTGGAAGTGCAATAGTATCGGCCGATTTTTGCTTGAAAACCGTCGAAATTTGGGTTCAGCGTCTGGACTTCTGCAAGCGTGCACATGGTGGTCATGCAATCGAAATCGAGTTCCATACAGAATGGCATCGAACGTACTTTCACAGGAATAAAGAATTTCATTGGTATCTAAAACCGGTTTTGGTTTATTTAGCTTTTGTAGCGCTCTTATTGAAAAACCCTTTATTTGTAACAGTTCGTAAATGATATTCGAAATTATTATATGTTATGGCAGATTCCAAAGGTATTTGTGTCCATAGTTCAGGATCTGACCAACATCTTATCGATTAGCATAAAGAATACTAGCTAACCCAAAAACACTCACCCGTTGTGTCAACGTTATCAAAGTTGTCATGCCTTTTAAGCTTTCAAGCGGTTTGAATAATTTAATATCATTTATCAGCACTATACATGCGGCCATTAATAAGATCATAATTCTAGCAGGGGGTATTCATGGCACAGCTGATCAACTATGTAGTAGGAAAATGATAGAAAACAGAGTAGATTGGTCGAGAGAGCGATAAGCAACCAGAAGCAAACCATGCAGCAAACTAAGTTTAAATACTGTTTGATTGATACTAATGATAGATAAATTATGTTGTATGTTGGTTGCATCAAACGAAAATGCGCATTCCCTTTAATTTCTGTCCGTTTATTTCCAACCAAAGAGTAAAATTAAAGAGTAAAATTACTACCCCGGCGTCAACGAGAGAACGTGGTTCTCTATGGTTCTAGACCAGCCATCGGCACTCCATACCACTTGTGTGGACATTGAATTCACACCGACACTTACGGTCTTTGGAAAACCACGCTCTTTTGCTTCGTTTTTTTGAATGTGCACAGAACAAAATTTTTCTTTCGTTTAGTCGTCCGCAAGACAGCGATGAAACAACATCACGTGTGCTGGTTGTGTATTTGTTTGTCTTGCGTGCGGCAAAAAACAAGAACTCGTATGTTTGTATGAATGGTCTTATTTTGCAGCTGTTTTGTTTGCCGTAGACGTATAGAAACTATTAATATTGCTCATATTACTGAAAAAACACCTTTCCCATAGAACTTTTTTAAGACGTGGGAAAATATGTCATCAATGTCGCACTTTAATTTTTTTCAGTGCACAATATTTTCTCTCACCAACACACACTAATTTTTATTTTTGCCGACCGCTGGTTTAAAAGCGTTTGATTCCCTTTTATTCTGTCCGTATTATGACAACCAAAGAGTAAATTACCAAACCTACTCGAACTCGGTGAAATGGCCTACTACCTCCTCGTTATGAAGAGGCATCGAAGGCTCTTTAGTATTACTCTGTGATTCAATACTTTTTGTCGTCGCTCTGTTTATGACAAAACAAAAACAATCAGTGAGTTAAATATTGCTTTATTTGACAATGACAAAACAAAAACAATCAGTGAGTTAAATATTGCTTTATTTATTTTAACAATGTTACATCTAATATTAAAGCAGATCTAAGAAAAAAATTTGCAATAGCAAAAGGGCCTTCAGCACAAAAAAAAAAACGTTTTCAAACCACAAGAAAACAATTTTAAACTAAATTTTTACTCGTATAATGGAAGTAAGTACATTTCGTATATTGGCTTTTGGAATTAACTGCATTCTGGGCGTCATATAAATCCAGAATGCAAAATAATTTTTTTTTATTTTCCAACGTAACATTTACTAATGTGTTCATAGAAATCGAACTCGGTACCATGTAACAAAAAGGTGTTAACACATTGTTCATGAGTTCGAACACTCATTGATTTTTATTGAACAACCGAAACCCATGTTTCTTGGTTAACCCCATTTTTTGAATACTCTACATTCAATGTAGTCATGGTCAACATATACATGAAGTAATTGAATAAAATTAAATGGTCGTCATTAATATACTGACTAAATCTGGTTTCCCTTTCAATCCCATGATGGGATTGGGGAGAGCTTCTCACAACCAGTGAGCTGTGTGTGTTCTAGTTTTACACTCACTGATTGGGATCTACAGATTTTACACCGGTTCCGAACGGAATTTTCCAAAGCTTTTTCATGCCTAAGTACTCTATAGTGTCGCCGTCACTAAGCGAGGTGACCGTCGTCGAAAGAAATGTAAGGTGGTTACACCAGGGATCGAACCCACGTTCTCATGTACAAAAGCCGCGCATACTACCATTGCACCACCCACGGCCACAATATACATATATACATACAAATCTATTAGTGTAAAAAACCGGCATTTTTGAATAACCGGTTTTGGGGTTATTCGAAAAATCACTTTTTCGGAAAACCGGCTTTAGATTTCACAGAAAGGTTTTAATTACAGTTATTTTAGCAGCATTTGTCAGGTTTTAATATTTTTAAATTTTCCGTTAAAGAACGCATCAGTTAATTCAATTCAACTCAATTAAATTCCAGGGGGTTTCGATGACATAGCTGGTCGACCTCCTAGCTGCAAATTTGATACTGGACAGAATGTGAAAGAGAGTGAGCGACAGGCGAATTGGAAAAACTGACTCTAAATTTGATTTTATCGGCAGTTATGACTTTTTAATAACTTCATATACAATGAATTAGTTTTGATTTCAAGAACAGAACAATTTTCATTAATTTTTACTTGTATTACTAACTTTAAAAGTGTTTGATTGATACTAATGACAGCTAAATTATTCAGCTAAATCGAAGGAAAATACGCAGTCCCTTTTATTTCTATCCGTATTATGCCAACCAAAGAGTAAATTACCAAAGCAACTCGAACTCGATGAAATGGCCTACTACCTCGTCGTCAGTAAGAGAACACGAAGAGAGGCATAGAAGATATTTTCTATTGCTCTGTGATTACATCCGCATTCAAAAAAAAAACTGGCTTAAAAAACCGTATCAAAAGTGTTGTTAACCCAGTGACTTTCAAGGGGAATTTGATGGAACTGAAACACTCAAGGCTTCTCTTCAGTATTTCTCTATGTTAATTCAATTCAGTTCAATTCAATTCCATTCAACTCAATTAAATTCAATTCAGTTAAATTCAATTAAAATCAAATCAATTCAATTCCATTCAACTTAATTAAATTGAATTCAATTCTATTCAACTCACTTCAATTCAATACAATTCTATTCCATTCCTTTCAATTCAACTCAATTCAATTCAACTCAATTCAATTCAATTCAATACAATGCAATTCAATTCCATCAATTCAATCCAAGTCAATTCAGTACAATCTAATCTAACTAAGTCTAATCTAGTGGAATTCAGTTCAATTCTTTTTATCTTCTTGATTGAATTGCACTGAATTGGTTTTTATTGAAATGAATTGAATATTTTTATTGGTTTTTCAATCTCAAAATTTCACAGCTGTATTTAAATTTAACAACAACGTTTTAGTTTTAAATTCAAATGTATATCATATTCCAATTTTCAATGCCTGTTTATGCAAAATTGACAAGTTTAATTCATAATCACATGAAACTTATTTAAATTTGAAAATCAATTTTCATGAATAATAATCTTATAAAGTGTAAAAAATTAATTGATATACTAATTTAAATTATTTAATTCTTATTCGAATGATGAAATCATTGCGAAATTAAAAACTGTTTAGAATCTTATTATTATTATGTTTCAAAATAGATGCCGTGTTACTTAATTCAAAAACAAGTTATTAATATAGGAAAATTATATCTTTTTTTGTTTAATTATTTTGTTTATTTTATTTTGTTTATAATTAAACACAAATTGAGTATGAACCGGTTAACCGACATCTAATAACCGGTTTACGGTTTATTCGTTTCGGTTTTGATCACTCTAATATCTACTCAAATACAAATTTCTAACACTTTTGGAATTTTTCTGTATTCATTTTGAAAATTAAATACCAAACGCTTGACAAACAAATCACCCTTTATATTTATTTCCATCATAATTTTACTGGCAGATACTGTGAATACATATATACATAATTACTACGGACCTGCACACTGTTACACACCTCCTTTGTAAACATTACTATCCTACACTACTATTTCACCACACACCCATCCATCCATAGCCCAGTTATTATTTTATTTGTAGCCGTAGCATTTTTTTGTGCCATTTTCATTTGACTTTCATATTCTGAAGCCATTTCCCTTTCGTATTTGTTTTCAATGAATTCTTTAGAAAAATCAACGCCTTTTTCATTGACCTTCGTTCCAAACGTAGTTACAACAAAACACATTGATGTCAATTACGAATGTTCGTTGTTCGTCTTGTTTGGGGATTGAAAAGTGGGCGTTGTTGCAAATCGAATTGTCGATCAACTATTCCATGGTACGTAGATGTCATTTATTTATTTTTTCTGCTGCTGTTGGTCATTAATAGGTCATGTCCTCCCTCCTGTCCTTAGCAATTTATAGAAGCAAAAAATTGAAAATTCTCATTTCGCGTGTTATTTTGAAATTTTATTGTTCGTGGGCGGTTTGATGTGGAAGGATTTTCGCATTGAAGGTGAATGAACAATAGGATTTCCCAGGAAAAATAAAACAAAAACAGTTTTAACCACAAAGGTATGACCATAGATTTTAAGATTAACTAGATAAGTAACCGACTAACGTCCAATATTTAGTGTGCACACTTAGACAATCCCGGCCATGAATAACTTTTTAATGTGAATGACATTTTAAGTAAAATCAATGAACAATTTTCAATTTCTCAAAAAAAAACATAGATTATAAGTAACAGAGTCGAGTGGAAAAACGATAGACACACGGAAAAAACATTGTGTAAAACTACACAAATTCATGGCCTGCTATCAACCAATGCACAGTGCAACTAAGGGTCAACTATTTAATTGGGCAATATTTCCAAGAAATGAAGCCAATTTTACGTTAACAAACCGTAGAGAAAAATTGCATTGCATATTTATAGATTTACGCAATGCAAAAGGGGCAATGTACTGAATATATTGTAGGTAATGTTACCAACTGTTTAACCCATTTTTTCGTATTTACGGAAACAGATAGTATGAACTTCTCATACATTAAAACATAAAGTAACAAAAATCGATCATAAATTAAAATTCCAAATACTAACTTTTTGGATACTAACAAAATACCTCGTGCAATGTGGTTTCCACTGATCTCCTTGTGATGCTGGCTGTTTGATTGGACTTCAGTATCTCGTCTTGTATCCAAGATTTTTCCACAATGCGCTCTATGGTTTTAAGCAAAAGAGATGACAGATAGCTACGCATGCTGCACTTAGTCACTACCCAGCGGCGGAAATCAGGAGCTAGAAGGCCTGAAATCATGACCCAGCATACGTTCTGTAGAATACGGCATGCCTTCCCTATACATTAACTCCTCCTTTCTTTTTAACATTGCGTGAGATTGGGAGGCAAGGCCTTTCATCCCTCTCTACTAGAAGGCCTTATGAAGGCCTGCAAAAAGAGTAGTTGTAGAAGGACGTAAGTAAAAATAAAAAACTATACATCCAAATTAGTTTTGATATTTCAGATTTACACTTTCACCAATTGTAATTCTTATAAATTAATTTTTTTTAAACTTCTGCAGCCACAGGAATCGAACACACGACCTTAGAACTTACAGTTGGACGCTTTATCTACTGGGCTATCGGATGTTATGATTTTGAAACGACGAATTGCGAGCATGTGGAAAGACAGGGTTTCATGAACAACAGCGTCTTCTGGCATTCTTTTAAATGGCCTGTGGAAGCCTTATAAAATCATTCCTTTCGCAGGCTTTTTTTAAGTGGGCATTACAAAAAGAAGGATTCCGCATGCCTTATTCGCGGAAGGCCTCTCAAATTTCGCCGCTGGGTAAGTTGTAGACTTCGGACAGAGAGGAACGGGGCTGGCGAGGCCCATTCTGGAGATTTTGTATATCACATGTAGCCAATCTTCGTAGGTTTAATTTGAATGGAAAAAATGTGTCATCCTTATGCCCATGACTGTGAACAATCACTTAAATTACTTGTCCTCAGAAATCTCGATTGATTTCCATTATGATAAAAATTATAATTTTGTTGTGCATAAAAAGAACTTGTTGCCCGAAGTCTCAATGACTTTGTATCCACATATACACATGTGTGGCTAGTATTATTGGACCAGGTCGAAACAGAACTACATAATCAAAAAAGGTTAATGCCGAAAAGTTACTTTATATCGTGGGCCAGGCTATATCTTGAATACGAAACAATATTCTTTAATTTGTATAAGATTTTGATCACGAATTTTCAAATCATTCTGCTTTGACCCGGTCTTATTTACCCTATCTTACCACTTATTGTATTCGTATTTGTTAATGTCCTTTTGAATGGCATCATACTTCCCCTCAAAGACGTTGGCGTAGAATTTCTAAGAAACTGAAGTCATCACCAACATCACAGCATTTTCATCGTCACACTCCCATTTAAATGAGCTGTAAAGTCAAAGGACATTCCATGCAAAGGATATTGATATTTCACAATGACAACAACGACAACACCACAGGCATCTATGAAATTAGGTTACATTTTTATTGCTGCCATTAGAGTGGGTGACAGAGATAATGTTAGTGCTTTCCCGCTACTTTCCATATTAAATTCTTCAAAAGGAAAGGGGAAACAATCAATTTAAATTAAAGTGTGGTGGCAACGAATTTGTACAACATTGTGTCATCCATCCATCTACATACATCAGAAGATTATGTTTTTTTGAACTCTCATATCATATCCATTAGTTTCGCTCACTGTCCCTGTTGGATAGTTCAATAATTCTTATTTGAAAACCTTTTTTTTTTTGCAGGTGTGTCAATATTTTTCTATCGTTGTTGTTCCCCTTTTGAGTCTCAACCGCTTTTGATTAGTTTCTTCGTATCGCTGTTATCTATTTGGGCCAGAAAAAAAGCAAACAATATGGGTTGAACACCTGCTGTCTGGAAATCAAAATATTTGCCCATGTACTTTGAGCATGGCCATTATCATGTCTCAACCATTTCTATGAAGCGGCAAAGACCAGTGGCGATAAAAATGTTCAGAGTTTTAGCCAGGATCGATGGCATGTTTAGATCCGATTAGTCATTGTTAAAGTCATAACGTACAATTTTGCTTCTGCTATCAACAAAATTTATTTGAAAATCTTGATGTATTCTTATCAGCAATAAATATTGAATTAGTCGCTGACTTTCAAATCAATATAAACAAAATAGGCAATGCTTCATATTTGAAAACAAAGCCTGAAAGTATGCAAGGAAGATGGGATTAGTCTCTCGCCTTTGTACAGTTTGAAACAAAACTGTAAGAAGTCAAACATATAAAACTATATCTTAATTATGTATGCACCATGAGAAACGCAACTGTCAGAAATGTAAACGTTATGGAGAAATGGATTTGGTCAAACTTTGCTCATCACCGGAGAAATAATACCCTCCAGTATTGGATATTACAAGCAGCAAACCCACGTTTTTGAATATGAATACACTAAAATATAGTAAGTTTAAAAACTACTATAAATATGATTAAAATGTAGTCCCTATTACATTATAACTTAAATTACTATAAATATGTTTCCCGCGTAATAGAGTGATGTTTGTGTATATTGTAATTTGTAACAACATCCGGTGTTTAGGCGGAACCTCGTTATTAAAGTCAATTTATTATATGCATAGGACGACGTTAAAATTTTACTTGGTTTGTTAGTATTACCTATTCGCTGATAAAATTGTATGACCAACCATATTTTTGCTGGTATAACCCTAAGGGCAAATGAACTGATTCAGAATCAGTCACTTGACTGGTTCCGTAGTGGGCAAGAACCTGTCCTAGTTTTAGATATCCCCCTTCACCTTGACCAAAGTCCGGTCAATGTGTCGGTAGAATTCAAAGTTCGTCGTGAATAGGACCCCTAGGTACCTAAGAACCTCGGTATTCCAAATTGAAAATCGCAGCCTAAGATTTGCCAACGTTCAGCTTAAGCCTCCACTTGTAGAGATATCTCGACAGAACCTTCAGGTACTCATTAACCCTGGAGTTCGTCTTCGTGTTCATGGCTCTTGCTCCCGTCATGGCACCAAGTAAGTCGTCAGCATATACCAGAAGCAGCCCGCCATCAGGCGGTTCTGGTAAATCACTGACAAAGATTTTGTAGAGTACAGGACCCAGGGGTGAACCCTGAGGCACTCCCGCTACAACGTCTCTAACGCTAGAGAACGCATCTCCGACTTTCGTACGGAATTTTCGCCCCTTAAGGAAACTAGACTCCATCGTACAAGTGTCCATATCGAATCCCATTCTCACCATTTTGTAGACGATTCCGTCCTGCCAAATCGAATCGAATCAAATGCTCTGGCATCGCCGAAAACCAAATTGGCTATCTCAGTCCTAACAATCCTAGACAAAAAGAATCTCTCGAATTGTCTGCCAAGGGGTGACAGAATCGATATCGGCCTATAGCTCCCACTCTTCTTGGGGTCAACTCCCGGCTTTGGTATAGGGATCGTAACCGATTCCTTCCAAGCCGCCGGGAAATACCCCAAATTCAGGCAGTGGTTAAATATCACTGCCAGAAAGTTCCTGATAGCGACACTAACCCGCTTCAGGACCACGTCAGGGATCCTATCCAATCCAATAGACCTACGATTAGGTCTCCACCGTAACGCATCACCAACCTCGGCAGGTTTTACAAAGCCATGCTGACACAAAATGACCTATCGTGCATGGCGTCTTCTCCAAACATCACAGCTGGGTCTCCATCAATCAGTCGCAGAGTCTCGTCATCCACGCCGAAAGTTCCGATCGTGGCACCACCGCTCACTGTCGAAGGAACTCCCTGGATGCAGTCAGCAAGAAAGTTAGCCTTGCCTTCATCGACCACAATCAGGGAATCATCAGAATCCAACAGGTCAGGAATAGGCTCCTGTCCCTAACGCCCGCAGCGGTTTGCACAATAGCCCGACCGTTATAGCCCTACCAGGATATTCAGTCCTGTCGATTATCCGCCGAAGCCACTTCTTCTCCCGTATAATTTCCAGGATATATGGGGGAAGATTGCGGAGTCCCATAGGTCCCGTAGGAAGCTTAGGGATAGAGGCCTCCATAGCCACAGGAAAGAAAAGCCCACAGACTCGACATAAGAGTCGATCTCTGAGTATGTGGCATTGCTATCGATCGGTAGTTAGCTCCCTCTCAGCCTGGCCTCGAGTACCCGGTTGAACCGCCTTCGATTCATCCGGTCAAAATTGTAGAAAGTCGGTCGCTCACGATGTCCGAAATCCCCACGCTCCAGCAAAAATTCCACGGCCCAATGGTCCGATACGTCAACCCGTTCCCCCCAGTGACAAGCAACGCCAGCCCCGAAGAGACCAGAAACTGGCCGATATAAGTCGCCGAGGTAGCACCTATCCTAGTCGGGCCAATAGTTGGTACTACTAGTGTTCATCTAGGCCTAACAATTTTAGGTAACTCGATTAGTTATCCAGTTTAAAATTTAATATCCAATATTAGATTTGTGGAAAAAGTATAAATTCGATAATAAATACTTTTGATATTTTTCATAGAATAGAAAACATAATAAGATTGAATATTTGATAATAAATCCTTGCTTTGCTGTTTGTTTTTCAATACAAATTTAGAAAATAGTCGGGAAAAACTAAATTTAATTTTTCGAAAACTCGATTATTCACCGAAATATCAAAAGTGAAATTTATACCGGCCATAAGCGGGTTTTAGGAAAATTCTACCCTGCGAGGAGTCCGAAAATAAAGATTTGAAGTGCTACCGCAGTAGTCAAAAATTTCGCAAACAGTTGGATATATCTTTAAGATTCATTCACTTTAAGGTGAGAACCCACACTAATTGGGTCGTGATAAAAACGCCGCAGGCTAACACTTAATTTAAAAAGCGCATTATTTCTAAAATAAAATGTTCTTTTTCTTTAAAGATTGCAAAATTTGTCTTCAAATCCTGCCAAACTAACACACACTAACAGCCTTATTCATAAAAAGTTGTGAGAGTTTTGAGAGATGTTTTTGTATGATACACTGTCTCTCAAACCTCTCATAACTTTTTATGAATTAGGCCGTAATAAGTATTTAGAGGTTTCAGATACCGTGGTAAATTAGGGTTATTTGGGCAAAAACTGTATTCAATTTCAGTTGATGTCTTTTAAATTGCAATTGATGTCTTATAAATTTCAATTGATGCCCGCCCTACAATTCAATTGATGTCTTTCAAATTTCAATTGAAGCCTTTTAAATTTTAATCGATATATTTTACATTATGACTTCCATTTTAATATTCAATTCATGTCTTTTGAATTTCAACTCTAGCCATCAAATTTCAATTTATATCTTTTAAAATTGAATTGATATTTTTCAAATTTCAATATTAAATAGTGTTATGCATTTAAAACCAATAACTATCCTTTTCGATTAAAGAAATAAAAGGATATATGGGCAATTGATCCCATAAGATAAACTATTTCCTTATTTTAACAAATTTTAAATATCGATTATTCAGATGGACCATAAAACTTTCAAATCATAGTGGCTTCTTGATCACAGCCTTTTCTAGAATACTAAATAGATTTATAAAGATATTGGGCCAAGTTCTTAATACGCTTCATATTTATTTAAATTCGGGAAAATATCCCACAAGGTCGTCGAAATTGATATTCAAAAAAAACAGAAACATTGGATTAGTCGAACGTACTGTACAAACGGATTTTTCCTGAAAATAGTATTGTTGAATCTATCCCTTGGATGGTAGATGATAGGAAATAATTTTTTTTATAGTTTTTCTTGTGATTCTAAAAAACCGGGTAAACCGAATAACTCGAATCCCGGTTTTCGGAAAAAGTCGAGTATTTGAACACTCTAGTGACCATACTTGACTGCCTCTAAAAGAACCCGTTTTTTGGACCTTGTGAGCCCCAAATATACGACCGACAATAAAAATTATTGTTCGTTTCTCTAATTTCGGGTTTTCATCAAGATTTGAGCCTCGCTCGTAGTCGTGCAATTCAACGTTATACACAATGTATTGCTGAATTTTCAACGGACTGATTGTTTTTTGCCTTGTGTACTAATAAATAAATGTTATTAAAGCATTTTTTTTTAATTTGTAAGGAATATAATATATTATATTGTTCAACAATAAATGCATGCAAATCCAATCCCTAGTCATGAGTATTGCGGGACTCATGGCTTTTCGAGGAGTACACAGAGTAATATTAATAAGAGTTTGCAACAGCTGTTTTATGTACTGACAAAGAAAATATAGAGAATGAGAGAAATCTTTAATTTAAACAATTTGCGTGTTAATTGGAATCTACACAAATAATTTTACTCTAACACTTCACTACATTTTGATATATGGTGTATATCCCTTTTTTTTAATCGATTTAATTGGCAAAATGTACTCCCTGTTGATGTGTTTTGTACTTTTGGGTTGACACGCGGCAGCAAAAGTATGATAATCGCATAACGCAATCCAGTTACCTATCACCGTTTCTTCTTTGAAAGCATTTTCTTTATAAGTTCTCCAAGTATTAACTTGATCAGCTGTCTCATCAGTATCCCTACCTGTTTCATGGCTGGCCTAGTAGAGGTTAACGGCGTAGTATTTGTTGTAATTGGAGGCACCAACAACAGGGATTTTGAGTTTGTTCCATGACTCTAACTGTTAAATTCAACATAAATACATACGACCAAACCAAGTAAACAAAAAGTACAATAACAAAACATACAGATGGGGTCATACAGATGGGGTCATACAAAAGTAAAGTCAGGTGTTCTAATGCGTCAACCTCTACTAGATCAGCCTTGATCTGTTTACTTCACATTACTTCATCTACCGCTAGTGTGATACATTTTGACCAACGCTGGATATTTTTATCGCTCCTTGCCTTGGTATAGTTATTGACTGGGGAAGCCTTGTTTACAGAATTTACAACTACGCCAAAGTAGATTAAGTGTTAAAGTACCACAAACGAATTTTTTTTATTATATATGACTCGATTTGAAGTTATTTCTTAGAAGAATATTTTTCTATTTCTTACGAGCTACACAGATCAAGTTGTCCTGCAACATATGTTGTTGGCATCATATACACATCGCTCCTTGAAAGAGACCTGGAAAGAGGCCTCGTCTACGGCTTCAAAAATATCTGCTAGACATGGTTGTTTTTGTTCCGAAAGTAGGTTTGTTACGTGACCTTATTTGTACCCACGAGAATAATCGATAGGCATGTACACGTCCCTTCTGGCAGGTCTGTTGGCAGGCCTACTAGTGGAAGGCAGAATGGATGCACATTTCCCTTCCTTAAGCAGACCTGTGGGCGGGTCAGCTAAGATAACACGAGAGGAATGCTGTTCATGAAATCCTGTCTTTCCATCTGTTCGCAATGCGTTATAGCAAAATCATAACATGGCGTAGCCGGGAAGATAACACTTCCTACTATAAGTGCTGAGGTCGTGTGTTTGATTTCTGAGGTTGGAGATTTAAAGAATACTTTGTAATTTTATTTTATTTTTAAATGTTGCCTTAATAATGAGTCTTAAAATTGGCTGAACATTATAAATATGCATATAATTCACATATATTTTTTATTTCAGACCTTTTTAAACTGTTCTTTTGCAGTCCTCTTAGGAAGCGATCCATTATCAGGCCTACCAGAAGGTCTGAAAGGGAAGTACATACGACATTTTCTCTGTAGGTCAGATAGCAGGCCTGTCAAGAGAAGGGCAATGTGCGGGCACACACATTTTTTTTGGTGCTGCTTGTATATGTCGCATATATGTACATACTTATGTACATATGCAAACACAAATACAAAATGTCCCATTGTCGCCATGACTGCGCTTTCCCAGTGTGCCATATGAATCCGTTTCGAATTCGAGACGGACTCGCTTCTTCGTACTTTTTGTCCGAAACAGACATCAGCCACGAACACATAGCGAATCCGTTTGCGTATGAAGGTCATCTCGAAAAAGCGGATTGTTTTTTCTACTTTTCCAGATCCGTCTCGAACTCGCAACGAACTTCACATTCGAATTAGTTTTTGCCGGGTTAGTTTTTGCCAATAAAATGGATTGGTGTACGCGTATGTGTGTACCTCTTGACCGAACTACGAGTTTAGTTTCCTCACAAGATGTTTATACATAACTTCAAATTTGCTTTCCCAAACTTCCAAACTTGAACAGGGGTTTTTCCTGCAATTAGAAAATCTGTGTATCTGTGTATCTTGTAAGAAGTAGAATAATATTCGTCTGAGGATTGTTGTTGTTGATTCCCAAGTTTTTAAAACTTTTAACATTCGGTACCTGTGTAAAACTGTCTGACCGGGCAAATATATAATTCATAGAGACTCTCCTCGACAATATTTAATAGGTGGGTTTTTTGGTGTAATTAATTAATTTCTATATAATTAGGAAATTATTTACATATTTACAGTCTAATTAGCTATACTGCATTTCAAGAGTTGCCAATTAAAATTTTATCGAGATTTTTGTATTGATGTAGCCATGTAAATTACATTAGATTTTCATTATCAGTCTGTTGTTTTAAACCTAATTTGCATGTATTCCATTTGCAATTAACTTCATTGTAAGAACTGCTCAGATGCCAAGTGATATAACTCCACTTTTTAGCAATTTTCAAATTTCAATACTATTAGAACCAAAAAAATCTTAATGTTTTTCTATTTAAACCACCCTTCTTTATTATCCTCAAAAATAAGGAGTACGCATGAAGTATTTTTGGCCCTTGTATTAGTTTTATTTTAGAAGTTTCAGAAGTTCCAAAGAATATTCTATAATAGTTTATTTAGGGTGACCAGACGTCACCCTCACGAACGTAATGAACATGTGGGATACGGCGAGTACATTCGTGATTGTTATGTACGGGCACCTTAAATGAACGAGTTCGTGAACTAGTGTACGAGTGCGACACATGTGTAAATTAATTTGAAACCGTATTATTGCATGCCACTTAATATAGGACTTTGAATTACTGTAGTGTGACGAGTTACTTCGACGAGGTAAAACCAGCGCAAGGCATAATTTTGGGTTCGATCTCTGCTCTGGCCACCTCACTTAGTGACGGAGAGACTATCGAGTACTTAGTCATGAAAAAGCTTCTCAAAATACCGGTATGAACCGGTGTAAAACTGTAGGCCCCATCTGTGAGTTAAAAATTAGAAAGCGCACAGCTCACTGATTGTGAGAAGCTCTCCCCAATCCCTTCATGGGATGTAATGGGAAACGGGTTTTTTTTACTTACTAATTAAGTAATTGGAATGGAAATATTGAAACTTTTGAATGTGGTATAAGTTTATTTAATTATCACCAGGGTTTGTCGCACATTCAAATGCGTATCAGAGATTGAGATGAGATGAAACTGATTATTTTTTTAATATGACAAATGTAACCCTTATACACACATTACGGGACAAAGGGAGTCGATAACGTGAGCACAGAGCATTAGAAAAGAGCTTATATGCCTGTCTTCGTGTTCTCTTAATGACGACGAGGTAGTAGGCCATTTCATCGAGTTCCAGTTGCTTTGGTACTTTACTCTTTGGTTGGCATAATACGGACAGAAATAAAATGGAATGCGTATTTTCGTTCGATGCAAACATAATTTAACTGTCAAACACTTTTAAACTGCTGCATGGTCTATAATCTGTATGTGTTCTTTGGTCTCTCATTCTACATCATTTCGCAAGTACCTTTTCGATCAACTGTGCCATAGAAACCCTCTGGCAACGATCAGTTCCTGTGTATTAACCGCCAGTGATTTATATTGTTGCATTATTTTTTAATATTCAGAAATACACATCGCCAATAATCTTATGTGACTTATGGCCAGTTTTTAAGTGGGTAGTTAACTATAAGATTACTTAATCGTAATTGAAAGTTAATTTGAGGTTAACTTTGCATATTGTTTTTCAGTAGTGAGTTAATGTAAGTCGCCACATTTTTAACGATTATGGCAGCCCTTGTATTCGTATTGGAAAAAACAACTGGTTTGGGATAAATACTAAAACAACAAAGAGGAACAAACAAAAGGGAATTATGTAAAATAAGAAATGGATGCATAATATCGAATATAGGCGCAATCATTTAACGATCTAGACTAACGTATGTGTACAAATACGCAAAACAGAAGCATATATTTTGTACAATCTAACATTTCTCATTTTGACAGTCAGTAATTTGATTGTCAAAATCATATGGCTCTGACTTAAAGTTAACCAACCAACAAGCGAAGATCACCACTGACCGAAAAACAGGCCATTAAAGTGATCAATTGGTTAAACTCCGTATTCAGTTCTCGCGAAATTTTCGTAAGCAATTTTGTCATGTATCTCTACATGGAAATTTTTGTTGCAGAGAGTCATAAATATATTTCATTGCACCCCATTTTATTTTTAACGCATGTGATTCTAATTTTGTTTGTCCAAATATCAAAATGTCGGTCTAAAACAATTATCAACCAATTGTTTTCGAACGAAATAACTTTAGCATAACACCCTGTACTTAGTTGTTTGCTAAGAAGTGAGTACGAAGTGTCTGTCGGAATAGGAGATACGGTTTTTATTAGAAAACAACCCAATGTGTTCTCGAACGGGTTTCGAGTTCGTAAAAGCATAAAAAAGTGAATCAGTGAAATTACAATTTTGTATATCTGTTTATAATTATTATTATTCTTATTACGTATTTATTGGATCGTCCTATGCAAAAGAATTAATTTTCTTATATAAAGCAAAGGTGTGAAAATATTGAACAACGTTAACATGATTCAGATAACACAGTGTAAACTTAATTATATATGCTATTACAAAGGATTGAAGTAAATAAATAAAGTTAACACACAAATTTTAAATACAAATATAAATTAAGGATAATTCAATTTAAAATTAAAATTATTGACCATTAATAACAATTATTGTAGAAAGATACTGTTAAAGGTACTGATAAAAACACAAAACATTAAATGGATTATTCATTGGAAATGATTAAATGATTAAAAAGCTCGGACTTAAATTGCTTGTCGTTCGTAATAGTTTGAAGGTTACGGGTCCTTAAAATCAAAAAAAGCGAATCAGTGAAATTGCTATTTGGCGGATCTGTTTCGAACCCGTTACGAGCCCGTAAAAACATAAAAGAGGCAAATGCAAGTTTGGGAAAGCAAATTTGAAATTGAAAATATCTCGCGAGAAAACTAAACTGGTAGTGCACGACCTATAAACACATACGCCAATTTATTTTATTTGCAAAAAACGAACCCAAATCGTATTGTAATATGAAGTCCGTTGCGAGTTCTGTTTCAGACAAAATGTACGAAGAAACAAGTCCGTCTTGAATTCGAAAAGTATTCATATGGCACACTGGGAAAGCGCACCCATAGCGACAAATACATTTTGTATTTGTTTTTATGTACATAAGTATATGCGGCATATAACGGGTGATTTTTTAAGAGCTTGATAACTTTTTTTTTAAAAAAAATGCATAAAATTTGCAAAATCTCATCGGTTCTTTATTTGAAACGTTAGATTGGTCCATGACATTTACTTTTTGAAGATAATTTCATTTAAATGTTGACCGCGGCTGCGTCTTAGGTGGTCCATTCGGAAAGTCCAATTTTGGGCAACTTTTTCGAGCATTTCGGCCGGAATAGCCCGAATTTCTTCGGAAATGTTGTCTTCCAAAGCTGGAATAGTTGCTGGCTTATTTCTGTAGACTTTAGACTTGACGTAGCCCCACAAAAAATAGTCTAAAGGCGTCAAATCGCATGATCTTGGTGGCCAACTTACCGGTCCATTTCTTGAGATGAATTGTTCTCCGAAGTTTTCCCTCAAAATGGCCATAGAATCGCGAGCTGTGTGGCATGTAGCGCCATCTTGTTGAAACCACATGTCAACCAAGTTCAGTTCTTCCATTTTTGGCAACAAAAAGTTTGTTAGCATCGAACGATAGCGATCGCCATTCACCGTAACGTTGCGTCCAACAGCATCTTTGAAAAAATACGGTCCAATGATTCCACCAGCGTACAAACCACACCAAACAGTGCATTTTTCGGGATGCATGGGCAGTTCTTGAACGGCTTCTGGTTGCTCTTCACTCCAAATGCGGCAATTTTGCTTATTTACGTAGCCATTCAACCAGAAATGAGCCTCATCGCTGAACAAAATTTGTCGATAAAAAAGCGCGAAACACATTTCGAACCGAACACTGATTTTGGTAATAAAATTCAATGATTTGCAAGCGTTGCTCGTTAGTAAGTCTATTCATGATGAAATGTCAAAGCATACTGAGCATCTTTCTCTTTGACACCATGTCTGAAATCCCACGTGATCTGTCAAATACTAATGCATGAAAATCCTAACCTCAAAAAAATCACCCGTTACAAGCACCACCAAAAAATTTGTGTGCAATTTTAACTTCCCAGCAGCAGTCAGAAAGCCAACCATACTAATGCAATCGTAATTTAAAATTTACATAGGGCTCCATTCGAAAAGAGGTCCGCACATTGCCCTTTTCTTGGCAGGCCTGCTATCTAACCTACAGGGAATTGTCGTAATATTTCAGGCCTTATGGTAGGCCAGCTAATGGATGGCTTCATAAGAGTACGACAAAAGAGTGCCAGCTTAGGTGGCCTGCAAAATATCAGTTTAAAAAGGACTATTATGTGAATTATTTGCATATTTATAATGTTCAGAAATTTTTAGGACTCCTTATTAAGACAATATTTTAAAATTATAAAGTTTTCTTTAAATCTCCAGCCTCATGAATCAAACACACCACGTCAGCAGTTATGTGTTATCTTCCCGGCTACGTAATGTTATGATTTTGCTATGACGAATTGTGAACACATGGAAAGACTGGTTTTTATGAACAGCATGCCTCTATTATTATCTTAGCTGACCTGCCCACACCCCTGCTTAAGAAAGGGAAGTGTGCATGCCTATGAGCATCCATTCTGCCTTCCACTAGTAGGCATGTCAACAGACCTGCCAGAAGGCAAGTGTACATGCCTATTGATTATTCTCGTGGGTACAAATAAGGCGTCATGACAGACCTACTTTCGGAACGAAAACAACCATGTCTATCAAGTCTCTCTGATGCCGTAGAAGAGTCTTCTTTCCAGGTCTCCTTCAAGAAGCGATGTGTATATGATGCCAACATCATATGCTGCGGAACAACTTACTTTGTAACTACCTTCCATTTCATTACTGGTTCCAAGGAACACAAAACAAATATATTAGAAGAAAATATCCTTAACCGATATGCATTATTAACGGCGGAGTTTTGCAAGGCCAATCCACCGGAGGTTTGCATTTTATCAGCTGCCATGATTCATTTTGTAGCTGCCCGTTATGGACGATACTCTGACCAGGGTACTAGGTCTCTCCGTGAGTCTGTCGCATAAGGATTTTTTGTTTCTATCATCCGTGTTGGCATGTGGGTCAACACGTCCGACCGCTAATGGCAAAATAATGCATTAATAGTTCTATGAGCTTCAGTGGTTGTTGTCAACTGATTACCTGATGCGCAACCATGTTAGTATGACATTCAGTTTGATCATCCAACGTGTTTTCACTTTAGCTAGCATCAGACGATATTCCGACAATTTAATTACTTGATTCCAAGTGTGAATGTCAATTAAATTTTATTAGTGCTTAGTAAATTAGTAAATCGATGATAGTAACAACTTAATAGCATCATTGGCTCCATCTACATCTGCGGTTGATACTACTGTTGTAGTGACCTAAAACAGGGTAGTTCAGATAATTCACTAATTTTGAATCCAAAATGGGGTTGTGGCGATGCTACATGAATCACAAACTGTACTAGAGCCCCATCTACAAAGTGTGTAAGCAATTCCAAATTACACGGAATGTCTCATATTTCGTGAAAGTCAATATTAAAATGTATATCTCTTAAAATTTTTCTTAAGCATAAATAGTTTTCAGGCTTATTAACATCAAGATAAACTCCTATTATTTACAATATCGCAATTTAAGATGTTTCAAAACAGATGATAGGCAGCAGGTGCTGTTCATAGAGGAATTATGGTTAGAGTAATTTATTCTCTCACAAGTGAACATTGGATGGTGGAAATCATGGGTTCAATAATACCAGATAGAGGTAATAGTACACAACATCCAACAAAGAAACAACAACCGCATTTCGTGTTTTTGTTGCAAAATAGTTGTTGTTAAATACAATACAAATAAATGTATACCAACGATAAAAGTCAACAAAAATTTCACAGTTCTATAAGAAAACGAAATGAACAAATTATGTCAACAGTTCTTGTAACTATTCTTGTAACTGTTCTTGTTAATATTCGTCGAATTTCTCTAATTTGCACAAACCTACGACGAAGAGTGTGAAATAAAATGTCAGATGAGAGAATCAAATACTCTATCATAAATTCCTCTATGGTGCTGTTGTTTATGTTTTTGTAGGGAACAAAATTGTCAATTTGTATTTGTTTGATGCATCTATGTACATATTCCAAGTGGGGTACCAGAACTGTTTAATATTTTCTCATGTCGTCGTCCGAACTTGCCAATTCAAATGTGTTTTGTACTTTTTGTTCAGATTTATTTTTGACAACTTCGGACCCCCAAAAAGAAACTAAATATCCGTTGTTGTTGCCTTCAACTAGACCTTAACGCCGCCGCCGTTGTTTTTTGCCGCTCCGCCGTCTGATTACATAGAAACCGGCGTAGCGTCGACGGCGGCGTATAACATTTTGTTTATGGCATTGTTCTGATTAACAACACAAGTTGCAACCCCAACAAGCAACCTCAATCAGAATAGTTCCTTATAAATTTCCTAAGAATTGAACTCTGCACAGCATAAACCGGGTCAATTTCCTAATAATTAGTTAGAGCCGCCGCCGGCATGTTAGGCGACTAAGCCGTTGCCGTCTTTTTTTCCAGATCCCTATAACATGTAATAAATAAATCTTGGAAGAGCAAAAGTGTACAAATTCAATACAAATGTATACAAACAATAACAGTAAACAAAAAAGTAAAAACTAAATACATACATATGAATTTGATAGTTTGGGAAAACAACTTAATAAAAAAATTAAACTATATGGTCTAATGTTACAACCTGGAACATGATTGAATAATGATAATACTTATAGTAGACCTAATAGTTCTCCCACCAAATTTATGACATTTGGCCTGGTGTGGTATTTACGTTCGATGATTAAAAGAATTGCTTTACTAATACCAGATAGAGGCAATGGTTCAAAACAACGAACAAAATAACAACAACGGCATTTCGTTTTGTGTGTTAAAATTGTTGTGTTAAATACAACACAAATGTATGCAAACAATATCAGTCAATAAAAAAGTGTAAAACACATTTAAATTTCACAGTTTTGGACCAAGACGACATTTAAAATTAAAGCAAGAAGTTATTGTAATTCCACCTGGTGTATGCCACTTTTCGTCAAACATCTCTCTATCACACCGACCGCATCACGAAGATTATGAAAGGAAACCAAATATTCTCTCTAGTATGAGATTACTCTATGGTACACACATACATACTTATATCTGATTAAAAGTGATCACAAACCTCTTTTACTATTAATTACCTTTATTGGTTTTTTTCAGTTTTTTTTTCATTTCTTATCAGTCTTTTGTTAATCTGTAAAAAACACAAAGCAGAATTTCTTTGAAATAATTTTAAGGGGGAACTACAAACAAAACCAACATTCAATTGAAATCTTCCTATAAATCTCAGTTCTAGCTTAATCATCGCTATCTAAAGACATCATAACGATGAAACTTTTTAAAATTTCTACAATTTTTTTAATTTTTCTGCTGATTCTTTCGCTACTAAGCGATCATGCAATTGCATCGCCAAGGAAATCGAAACCGAAACCTAAACCAAAACCTAGACCAAAACCTAAGCCTAAACCAAGACCACACATTGAAGTCAATGGTCGCATAAGTGAGTTGGAATTTTCTTTTATGTTTATTTTGATTCTGTATTTTTGTTTTATTTTTTAATTTAGATATAAAAATCGGCTAAAAAAAATTAACTCGAAAAATCAGTGATACTGAGGATTATATTAGTGTCTGCTGGTGCAAGGAGGCTTAAAGGCTAAAATTAAATATTATAGATACTGCGTATTTTTCGTGTCGTTGTTTAAAATTAAAATAGAATAATGACTTAATTAAAATCAAGTCAATAATGTATTTAAATGATAGATAACACTGGGACTTAAATACAACTCACGTCATTTCATCAACTAATAAACCTTGTCCAAATTTGGGAACCAATCAGTAGCTTGTGAGTGGTGTTTCTTATTATTTTATGGGATGTTATGGGGAAATAAGTTGGTTGTTAAATCATTTACTTTATCATGAAAATATGCCTGCCCCAAGCATATATTACTGGTATTACTCATGTATGTATATGATTGGAGAAACCGTACAAACATATTTATAATTGTAAGTTAATTGCAGTATGAACATCTTCAAAGAATTGTATTTGTTTATCACGAACATGATATTTATGAAGTAAGTTGAAAGGTATTTCAATCTGTTATGCAAATTCAGTCTGTTATGTAATGGAAATCGATCGATACGAAACACTATACGACCACACATTTCGATTAAATATTCTATTGTACTTTATTTAATTTCATCGATTTCCTTCACAGACCTGCTCCTGAATTCGGTAACTTTTTAACTACAAAAATCGGTTGATAAATCAAACATAAGTTAAAACGCCCTTAAATATCATTTAAAACATGATTAACCTCCAGTCACGTATCGATTTTTCTTTCATTGCCCTCTATTCCAAGTTAGAAGTACCATATCGAACTACTGTTTCATCGAAACGCTCTGGATAAATTGACGCACTAATTCGGAAATTTTGTATTGTAATTTTACCAATTTTGACAAGTTATCAACCGATTTCTATCGTTAAAAAGTTATTTAATTACATTCATCTATTGTTAAATTAGATTATATACTTAAGATATTCTTGTCGATTTTTGTTTGTAAATATAATCGCATGCATGTTTACACCACAGAGTAATTCTTACAACTAGAGTTTTTCTTTCGATCAGCAAATTTCTGCAATTTGGCATGGTATGATATGAACGTTGGACGTTTAAAAAAGTTTAAAAAAGCGTAATATGTAAACAATCTCCGATGTTACAATTACGCACTCCCTTCAATTTTACAACATTGCACTCTCTTCAACTCTCTAAAGATCCACAAACTCAAATGTAACCATCACGTAGCCCATAAATTTGCTGTTATTTTTTTCAATTGCTCATTATTGTCCACGTGCTGATCCAAAATGGATGTATCTAAAGTAGTTGAGATCATGGAATTAAAAAAAGTAATAATTCTGTTCGAAACGTTGCATAAATTTAACGTTGTTGAATGTACATATGTCATATGACGATCCAGAGAAGAAAACGGAAGAAAAGTATTAAAACTTGAACTGTTTCTGGACGCACCAGAAAGATTGACGACCGCAGTTGTCGTCATTTTGCAAAATTTGTGACAGGTGGCAATGCAATTGCCCCAACTGCGGCACTAAAAACGTTAAATATTGACGCCAGTGAGTGGGCTGCTGATAGAGTATTTTTTCTGATTTCTGACATTTGGCCTGGTGTGATATGATCGTTGGATGTTGCAAAGAATTACTTTACTAATACCAGATGGAGGCAATGGTTCAAAGCAACCACCAAAATAACAACAGCGGCATTTCGGTTTAACAAAAACTGTTTCGCAGTTTTTCACCAAAACGACATGAACAATTAAAGTCAGAAGTTCTTGTGATACCACCGGGTGTAAGTCACTTTTCGTCAAACATCTCTCTATCACACCGACCGCACCACGAAGAGTGTGAAAGGAAACGTCAAATGAGCCAAAGTTTCTCTCTTTAAAGAATTACTCTATAGCAGTGGTTCTCAAGCTATTTTGGTCGTGGAACCCCCAAATTTTTTCCCAATTATCGCGGAACCCTGAATATTTTTTCAACAACGACTTTACAAAATTTAATGAGATATTAAATGAAACAGGTATTCTTTTGTTATTTCAGTTTTTATTGAATTAAACAAAACTTAAAAAAACAATAATTAATAAAAATACAAAACATAAACTAAAATAAATGAAAAAACTTTAATATGTAGAATGAACCTGCTTCTCTGATTCCATGATTCTCTCAAAATTGGGCGTTATGTTTGATAACTGAACTCGCATATCTGGTGCAGCATCAAGTTTGTTACGATATTTGGTTTTTTTCGCAACATATTTTGAAACCCAGCTTCATAAGTAAGTGGTTGCTACCGGCAATAGTATTCGAATAGCATGTTTTGATAAATTTGAATATTCATCGAATACATCTGACCAGAATGTTGTTAATGGAACTGTTCTAAATTTGGCTTCTAATTGTGTATCCGAACTCAATTCAATCAAATTTTCATAATCCATGGAATGATTATGATTTTATTTCGAAAGGATTTTGTACCCAGTAATTATCTTGATTCTCTAGGTTCGGAAAGTAATCAGTGAGTGACTGCTGTAAACTGAACAGATGTGTTTTTTACCATCACGGATTTCCATATCTAAATCCAGTTCAGATTCACTAAGCGTCTGGAAACACTCGAAGTTATTTTGCTCCACAGCTGAAATCCAATATTCTACTTGTTGACTTGTTTTCCTTGCAGAGCCAAACATAATTCGTTTAATTTTTCAAATATATCAGCAAGGTATGCAAGTGTAAATAGCCAAGTCATATTATTTTATCTGTCTGATAATTCACAAATAGCTTTGAAAATACGTGATTGCAATGGTTTATTTTTAATAAAATTAATAATCTTCACTGCTTCATCTAGAACAGATTCAAATTTCACTGAAATCCTTTTTGTGACTATCTGTGAAGAAGGCAATGACTACTGTTACAGTTTTTTGCAACATTTTTAATCCGTGCTACAGCACCACTCAGTTTTCCTGTCATTGCTTTTGCTCCATCGCTGCATACTTCAATACATTTTCCCCAGTTAATTGCATGCGTTGTCATAAAATTATCAATGCAGTTAAATATATTCTCTATATATAAAATGTGAATATATTAAACAGCATTCATATTTTTTTAATGAAATACAATTTGCCACGCGGAACACCAAAATCACACTTTGGGTACCACTGGTCTATGGGACTGCTCATAGACGAATATAGTATAGACACATTTATTCTCTCAATAAATTAAACATCATAGGTATGGTTGCAAGTAAACATTGGATGGTGGAAAACATGGGTTCAATAATACCAGATAGAGGCAATAGTAAACAACGTCCAACAAAGGAAAAACAACGAATTTCGTGATTTTGTGGCAAACTAGTTGTGTTAAATACAATAGAAATGTATACCAATGATAAAAGTCAACAAAAATGTGCAAAATATATTTAAATTTTTCAGTTCTACACCAAAACAACATGAAAAAGTTAAGTGAACATAATTTGTAAGTTAATTTTAAATTTACTTTCTCTCATTTCCACAAACCTACGACGAAGAGTGTGAAATGAAACGTCAGATGAAAGAATAAATGTGTCTATACTATATTCGTCTATGGGCTTGCTCGTCGAAGTCTCAAAAGATTGGGTGTTAAGGCTGCAGAGAAGAAAATAACGTTTTTATCATAAAAGAATATAAAGCTTCGTAAAGAATTCGGTCACGTCTGCAAAAACTGAACTGAGGCTGACTGGAATATAAGGTAAATTATTAAATACAACACGTTTGAAATAATAAAAATACAATTACGCCTTGTGATTAAGGTCAAATGGTCCGATGAGACTAAAATCAATCGATTTGAATCCGATGGCCGAGCTTGGTACTGGACCAAAGATCAAAATTCTACTACCCCGAAACACAAACCATGAAACATGGTGGTGGATCCATAATGTTATGATGATGTATTGCGAAGAATGGAGTGGGTCATCTGGTTAAAATTTAAGGTATTATGAAAAAAGAACAATATATTTAAATTCTATACAACAATTTACAAGTTGCTGTAGAACTTAAATTATAAGGCCTAAATAAATAAAAATAAATAAACGGCTCTTGCTACAGAAAGAGTGATTTTTCAGGATGACATCGACTCAAAATATTAGGCTAAAATCGTTAAAAACTGGTTAAACATTCAGCAATTTACAACTATGAAATGGCCAGCGCAGTACCGAACTTAAATCCGATCGAAAACTTTTTACATAAAATCTAACCTCGCCAAGTACCCAGATGCTCCAAAAGGCGTAAACGAACTGTGGGATAGAGTAAAATCAATTTTCGATGCGATTCCAGTGGAAATGACGGCAAGATTTTACAACAGCAGCCCTCGACGTATACAAGCTCTTAAAAAATCCAATTATTAAATCAGAAAACAAATACATTAACATAAAACCAGAGTTCAAAATTGTAACATTTGTATAACTTTACAATATTTACTGTTCCCTTTGTATACATCAACATAGAATTAAAATTGTTTTTGTTTTTATTCACGAGAGAACAATAAATTGATTTAGTTATTTATTTTTTGTTGTTTTTAATCAAATATACAAAATTTATATCCAAACTGTGTCAACCGTGTTACAATTTTGCTCGTCACTGTATATAAAGCGAATAGAAATTTAAGAGAATCGGTGTTGCCAGAGACCAACCAAAAAATTATGCAAATGCCCCCAAAAATTGTGCCGTTTGCAAAACCATTATGCTAAAATTAGATTTTTAGAATTTGTACAACAAAAGCCAAATTAGGGGGGTGATTTTCAGCTCCAATAATTATTTTTTTAGTAAAATTTTATTTATCATACATACCTTTATTAACATAGTTGTTACTCATTCATATGAAAATGTACGAAAACTGAAGAAGCAAAAGTAAAACGTTACGAATTGAGTACAAATAAATTAATCCACTTTTGAACGAAAACTATAAGTATGTAACACTGCATCAGAAGCGTATGAGGCTCATACTTATGTTTAAAGAATTGTAACCACATTTATTAAAATCCAAATGCAGAACCATCGGTCTTAGTTTATTCTAATTACGAGGACGGTGGCTATGAATACTCTAATGGAAACACATGCTATACTACTACTCTAACTATAAATCATCAATAATTATTTTAGATATACATTAATATACATACTCTCATTCCGTTTAATATAAAATCCACCGCAAAACTATTGCAGACTATAAAAGTTTTTTAAAGATAACACTTGAAACCGCTAACATCGCGCAAATATTACTATAGTAGTTATGAAAACGCTGTCAGTTCTCGGAATACTGATTGTAATCGGTTCAGTTCTCCTACTTGAATGTGAATCATGCGAAAAACATAAATCGAAACAAGTAAATGTATTTTAATAATCCCCGTTTGTGTCTACATTATTCGATCTTAAATTTGTTATAATTTTGAAGCCGCCAGTTTTTAATAACCCCATTATTGGCATGAGAAGACCTTCAGGCAGCAATGTTCATTCAATACCATCTCGTCTCATTAGTGTTATAACACCACCACCACCACAATTGATGCCGATCGTTGTGCCTTCATGTGAACCCATACTTTCACCCTGTCCTCCTGGCCCACTGGGTCATATTCCGCCAATGATCCCAGAGTTCCACCTACCATGTCATACATGTGGTAATCCAGTGGTTTACTATATTAACAACAGTAAGTATTTACATGTATTGTATTTTAATTAGTTATGAACTAAATCAAATATATTTTTATTTTGTTTCATAGCACATCATCATTACTATGGCGGACATTCACAAAAACATTGAATTAAAAATATAACGCGAAAAAATGAGTCTGAAATTTGAACACTAACTCCCACAGAACCTATAATATAACATTATTAATCCTATTTTAACGACTATACCTTTTTTGAAATCGTGTTACACTTACACATCACATGTTCACACTGGCCTTTTAAAAGGAGTTTACATGCACTCGGTCTTGCATATCGACAAATCACCCTATTATCATGTGATTTCTCATACATTTTTGTACCCAAGATCGAGTAAATTTGTCTCGATAATGTTATTACCATGTCGCAAATCATTTCAACCGCAGAGTTGTATACGCACTTTCAGTATGAGACTGAGTGTACATGAAACGAAAATGGGAATGCAAAGGAACCGTACTTCACTCAAAATGTACACTAATGACAACACATACCAAATAATTGATATAAGCGGAAGTGTTATAAGATCAACTGATTTTGCTTTCTTTCTTTCTTTTCTAAATACTTAAATATGTAATTTCAAGAAATTCTAAATAAATTTAAAATTCTAAAATAAAGTTAATTAAGTGAACATTAATTTTTACAAATAAAGAAATGACTTTGGCAGAATTGTATGATGCTAATACATACAAATCCTCCTGCTACCACCTGATATAATTCCATGATGGCGTAATGAAATACAAATCTGCCCAAACTAAATCGTGTAAAAATGCATGCCGTCGGGTAAAATCTTTACTGTAGAATGATAATCACGACATTATCATGATATGGTCGCATATTTTTTTCAATTTCTCTTCCCCTCAATACACTCTTTCCCAGATATAAATTCCTCCTCCATACACAAACATTTTCACACCACAAACGTTAAAAATCTGTCAGATCTCAAAGCATCAAAAACTAAATGAAATGACACAAATTTAAAAAAAATTTAACTTATATTTCTGTGCCTCAGACATTTTCATGACGCACATTTGCAGAAAGTTTGCACATCAGATGATGCAATGTTGCATTTATGAACGTGCTGCGCATCAGATTCATTAACGAACAGGTCCCAGTTTCGATCGGACTCCATTGAAAAACAATCTTTTTTACATTATTTTTGTAAACTTGTTTTCATTTTATTTTTAGGTTTCTTAATATTTTTTGTTTTCTTTTCTGTTTGCAAAAATCTTCTGAATTTCAGAATTTTTTACACAACAGCGCAAACTTCCTTTTTCTCCTATTGTACATTTTCTTTTCAAAGTCCCTTTAAAATTTGTATCATCTCA
Source organism: Phaonia tiefii (assembly GCA_963931995.1). Taxonomy (NCBI): domain Eukaryota; kingdom Metazoa; phylum Arthropoda; class Insecta; order Diptera; family Muscidae; genus Phaonia; species Phaonia tiefii. The sequence continues at coordinate 83,257,906 of OZ008367.1, read as the reverse complement.
AAAAAGCAAGCGGACAGGAGCAGAGAACACAACATTTTTGGTCTTATAAAAAAAACAAATTTATTGACACGTGCAATTGAATTACAAAGTCAAGTAGTTGTCGGGGAATTCGAAGGTGACATCACGACCGGTGAGTTTCTTGTAGACCGAGGTGAAGGTGTCAACCTGCAAGAAAATTTAAAATGAAAAGAAAACATTAATAAATTTGTAATTTACGCAAAGAAGTATATAATTTTAAAGTATACAATAAATATAATTAATTTAGTATAATATTTTTTTTTAATATAACACAAATTTTAGAAAATTGATTTAGTATCAACTTTTAAAACAAGTGTCTTAACTTTTACTAAAGAAACATTTGTACATTTTAAAAGTTTTTTAATCTACCGCTTTGTTAGGAAGTCCCATAACGCTTAAATGTGAAAACAACGCGTATGGGAGGCAAATAAACGGCATGTACTACAATTTTGATCAAACATTTAATTAAATAAAGTTTCTTCAGTGCGAATGTAAGCAACAATTGGAATATGTTTAAACTTTTACGATATTCGATTAAACAATAACGAGTTGTTGTTTGCAGATTAATATTCGTTCTGTTTGACAATCATTGATTTGGAAAATAACAATCAACAAATAACACAAGAACGTTAGTAATTAAAGCAATAAAATTTAAAGTTACGGATTTAAATCAAAAGTATTCGAGGTTTTGATGTCCACTTAAAAAATTAAAATCTTCCGGATTTATAAAAACCAATTCGATTATATCAAATATTAAAAGTGTTTTAATCTACCGCTTTGTTAGGAAGTCCCATAACGCTTAGATGTGAAAACAACGCGTATGGGAGGCAAATAAACGGCATTTACATGCATGTTGGACTTGGTATTATTGGTGAAACATAATTCGTTTGCGAATGTAAACAACAAATGGAATATGTCTAAACTTTTGAATATTTATTGAATAAACAATAACGAGTTGTTGTTTAAATTGTTATTCGTTCTTTTTGACAATCATTGATTTGAGTTAAATGCAATCAACAAAAAACACAAGAACGTTATCACAACGGAAATACAGTTTATAATCATTTTAATAAATATTATTAAATATACATATTTGTAAATTTATTTTACAAAATAACAAATTTTATAGCAATATATTTGTATCTTAAGTTTTGAAAATTGGTCTCTCAAGAAGTTTAAAAATAAATGTATTGCTTGGAGTTTTATTTGTGTCCTGTTTGACGATCACTGTGACTAGAGGTCATGTATACAGCAATTAACACAAGGACAAATTTTAATTTGTTTTCAATTATTCCTTTATGTGATATTATTGTTTTATTTAGTGTAACCAATTATTGGAAATGTTTAAGGGGCTTGTTAGAGAACCCATTTTAAACAATAACGACTCATTGGTTGTGATATTTAATGTTTGTCCTGTTTGACAATCACAGATTTTGATTCGTAACAATCAGCAAATAACACAAGGACATTAATTTGGGGAACTACCAAATATTATGTATTGGCGAAATAAAAAGTGCTTGTAATGATTAACATTAGAATGAATATCAAAAATCGATGCAGATTGATCTTGATATTCATTCGAATAAATCTTGTTGCTGTTTGGAGCATCTACTTCGATCAGAGGTTTCTAATTCACAACACTTAAACTAAACTGTGTCGAACGAGTGGCAACGATACGAAAGAATACATGATAATGTTTGATGAACAACTGCCGTTTTAAGACAAAAGTAACACCACAATCCAGGTATTCAGTTTTTGCGAAATTTGCGTAAGAAATTTTCTTATTTATCTCTTAACGGAAATTGTGTAAATATTTAATTTATAATTCCTCTAAGCACTCAATTTTATTGTTAACGTATATTGTTAAAATTATCGAAATGAAAAATTTCCGGGTCCCGAATATCATCAAGCAATTGTTTTAGTACGAAATAACTTTGGCGTAGCCCTACAATTTATTTTGCCTACAAAATTTTCGCAAAGAGCTGAGTACCAACTAGGGCTTCCAATCGGGATCGATTTTTCCGAATCCCGGGATTCGGGATTGAAGAAAATTTTTCGGGATTTTTCAAATTATTATTTATTTATAACACAAGGCAACAAGGTATTTGTTGTTTAAGAACTAACTGAATTTTATTTTTAAGGCTATTTGAGACACTGTATCCATATTTGCACTTGGTTTTTTCTATCAGCTCGACTTTTCGCGATATACCGTTATGCCAAAAATGAAGGCACTCCACTTCCACTACTTATATTGGAATAACTTGAAAACGGTTCACCATATTCAGTTAAAAAAATTCAAAACTCTTTAACAAAATTATCTTTAAGTCGTGCTTACATTGGTTTTAAATGTGCCCAGTAGTTTCAGAGAAATCATTGGTTTTGAAAAAAAAAAAAAGAAAATTTATAAAAAAAATAATTTTGGTTTTTTAAAAATTCATAAAAAGTAAGGATGCGACAAAAATCACAGATTTTGGCCTGAATTAAAATAAAATATATTTCTTAAAGCATTTAGTTCAATATGTACAGGATGTTCCAAAAACTTTCCGAAAAAATTAAACGCGCGATAGCTTGGATCAATGTGAATATTTTTTGTTCTAGCACCACTGCTCTAACCTCTCACGACCAGTGAGCTGTGCGCTTTCAAAATTTTACACTCACTGGTTAGGACTTACGGTTTTTACACCGGTTCCGAACAGTATTTTGAGAAGTTTTTTCATGGCCAAGTACTTGATAATGTCGTCGAAAATATAGGGTGGTCGGAGAATGGATAGAACCCACAAATTCACGTACAAGAGCCGTACACACTAACCATTGCACCATCGGCGGACTCAAGTGGTAATAGTTAGACACAACATTTACGCATTATTGACATTACCGGTATTTTTCGTCTGGAATTTGACGATTTTAATCCTACTCCTATGTAAAACGCGATGGGGAATTACCCACAACGATTACCCATTATTCACAGGGTATGGGCAAGCTGCCTTCACACATTTCCACGGCGATGCCGTGGGTACATTTGAGGGTAATACCACTTTAAAGGTAAAGCCTAGACGGTGCTGAACCTTAAATTCAGGTTTCCACATAAAGTCTATGCAAAAAAATCGAACTGAATTTCAGGTTCGGAAATTTTCAACTAGGTTTCCGTCTGCTAGTACAGCCTGGTAGCTCAGTTCTTCCGAAATCTGTTGTAATAACAGGTACATGATACAAATACAAGGTAATAGCGTCAGTCCGTATGATTTCCTTTGTTTACATTTCATCGTACCCAGTAAACATCACAGTTGTTTGTGTGAGTGCGTTCTCGTTTGATTTCATTTGGCTATGTTCATAATTGGATATGTATGTGTACATTTTTATCACCTGATTTACAACAATGCTAATGCTACTACTACCTTGTATTTGTATCATGAAAGGTACGTGTATAAAGAAATACCGAAAATTTTTTTTATTTTTAATTTGATCGATACTGTTTTGCGAGAAATTCGTTAGCAGCATCAATTACAGCGCTGTTACTCCAAAGTTATTTCGTACGAAAGCAAGGAACGAACGTGGTCTATTTTACGGCTTACACTCAAAAAAAAAAGCTTTGAATGTGGGAGGAACACGTTATTTTAAGCAAAAAAGGTAAAATAACAAAATCCGGGCAAATGCATTGTTTCCGAGTTAAGGTCTCCGAAATTTCGGATATGTGAGAGGGCTATGGTACTGTGTAAAGCTATTTTTTATTTTTCTAAAAAATATTGTTTTACAAAATTTTTGTTTTTTTTTTTTTAGAAAAGAAGAACAAAGTATATTCGATAATTTTACAACATCCGATAACTCGAAAACTAAGGGATTTATTGAAACATTCTAGATAATTTTTCAAGTTTATATTAACTTGTTTTATAGAAAAAAGTGATGTCAATAGCTTTACACAGTACCTTAAGGCCATAACCATAGATCACTTTTGGACCGGAATTTTGATATTTCAATAATTTTAAGGCTGAAATATATGAGCCCGGACCCGGATCAAAAACAAAATCCGAAAATCGATTTAAATATGACAATTTCACAAATCAACAAATTTTTAACGATCGGACCCATGATGCCCCTATGGTCAAAAAAAAAAACGGATGCATCTAGGTACATCTACGAACAAGCAAGTGTGGGTACTCAAATTAAGGTATTATCCTCTCGAATTTATTCGTATATATCGAGAGCTTATATTCAATACCAGCTATACGCAAAAACATAATTATTCAGGAGAAGGAAAAAACAGTTTATTTTCCGAACTCTCGAAGATTGAATCTTTAAATAATTTTTGTATGTAGTACCCACTAATAATATTTAACAAAAATACTTGAAGAAAATTTACTTCAATCTTCGAGAGTTCGGAAAATAAACTGTTTTTTCCTTCTCCTGAAAAATTGTGTTTTTGCGTATAGCTGGTATTGAATATAAGCTCTCGATATATTTCAGCTATACCAAGATAACCCTATTTTAAGATATTATATCGGGCCTGGTGAAATTAGAAAAATAAAAGCTCCAAAAGGAAATAAAAATAATGTAAATTCGTTCGCATAATTTACCAGATTACGTGTCAGTACATTTTTTTCACGCGATTTTGCCACTTTTACGAACGCCTTTTTTCGACCCAGAGGGCCCATGGGTCGATCGTTACAAAACTTTTTGGGAGATTGTTCCGTCGTGATCACCTTAAATGAATGAGTTCGAGAACTACTGAACGAGTTCGACACTTGTCCCAATTTAGGAACAATATCGACGAGCTTCTGTAGATTAAATTTACCAAAACTCCGTCATTTCAGAAGAGTCCAAACGAATATCTTCCCGTAACGTTGGTAACTTCATCGCCATAGTTGATTATACTTTGATCACCTCCTTATTGAAGGCATAAACAAACACCCTTACAAATGGGATTTATACAGATGTAACTAAAACACCTCTCTGCAGAACTACTGACGAAGTTCTTTACTGTAAATCTTCCACTTAACTCTTCACTTGTGACCACTAAAACTTCATTTGTATTCTAATATTCTTGCATACTCACTTTGTGTTCAATGGTGGTTTGTTGGTTCTTATCCAAATGCACCTTGATCAATTGAGAGCCATCCATTTTCACGCGGATGCGCTTGCCAACGATTTCAGCAGGGAATACCAAATCTTCCAAGATGGCATCGTAGACAGCTGTCAAGGTACGGGAGCGTGGACGCTTTTGTTTCAATGGATTTCTAGCCTTGCGTGTGGGCTTAGGCAAAATTTTACGTTCGCCAACAACAACAACGTGTTTACCAGAGAATTTCTTCTCCAATTCACGTACCAAAATAATTTGGATTTTTTGGAAAACCTTTTGCTGGGGAATGGGAACGTAGATGATGACAGCCTAAATGAAAAACGATAAAATTAATCATTAGATATAACAAGCAAGACAAAAACGAAGTGCTACCAACCTTCTTGGTGCCAAATTCAATTTCACGGGCACGGGTGATGTGCAAATCCCTCAAATAAGGCTTGAGGTCGCTGTTGGCTTCGAGCTCTGTAAGAGCTTGGGCAATGGTTTTCTCAAAATCATCGGGTTCAGCGCCACCGGGCTTGATAATCTTGGAGCCAATCATCTAAACAAGGGCGACAACAAAAGAGAACAATTCGATAAAATAACACATTGACAAAACCAATCACACATCTTATAATTATTGTAGACAAAATAACACCACAGCACTTTTCCATTATTGCATTTACAAACTCCATGTTTTCACTTATGATTGCCACTTTTCTTCAACCGGTCTTTTAGTTTTATTTCTTTCTCAATCCTTTAACATCTCCACTGTTTTCCATCGCATTTTTGTAAATTCCCCTATTATCATTTGCATTTCATGCTAGGTTTGCACATTTTATTTACATTTTTCAATTTTTAATGGGAATTTTCACATATTTTGCTAAATTTTCACAAGCTTATCAAAAAAATACACCAACCTTAGTCAATTATTTTGACAGAAAAGGAAGTAAAACAGAACCACTGAACAGTAATTTCCTTCCCTCACTCGCTCATTTTACTCGTTGCAAGTGTCAAACTGCCACACGAAGTTGGTTGCAGTTGTGTTGCGGGTTGCATTTTACTCGTTGTGTGGATATCAGTGTTGCCAGCATAAAATCTTGTGAAATTAGGATTAGCGCGAATGCTATTCGAAAAATTTATAAAAAGTTGTGAGAGGTTTGGGAGAAGTGTGTTTTGATAAACCGTCTCTCTAACCTCTAATATATAAGGCCAACAATTTACGTTAATGGAAAATATTATCAAGAGTGGACTGCCTGCCTACAAAGAAAAAAATTAAACATCAGATTTCTATGATCTGCATACATTGAATATTTCAATACATTAACAGTTTTAGGATAAGGCTATTGTAAAATTGTAAAAGCTTCTGAAAATACCGTTTGTAAAATTATAGGTCCAAGTAGTGAGTGTAAAACTAGAACGCGAACAGCTCACTGGTTTGTCAGAAGCTCTCCCTAATCCCTTTGTGGGATGTAACGGGAACCATTTATTTATTTATTATATTTAAAATTATACAGATGCCACATAGGATTAAGTAAAAGTAAGGAGAGTTATTTTTGACGTGTAGAATTGAAACACATTAAGCGTGTTTTCGTTACAAGCTAGCAATTACCGCTTGCTTTTTAGTAACCAAAACGCCAAAGTGGCAGTGTTGCCAGTTTAGGGGATTTATCCCCAAATGGGGGATTTTTTTTCAAAACAGGGGATTGTTTTTTTTAGGGATAACAATTTAAGATGTATTTATTAAAAACCCTTTTTTGTATCATTGTTTGAAAGTTTTGATCTGGCACTACCTAAATCAATGCAAGCATACACACACAAATAATATTTGGTTTTGCGTATGTGTGGTTGCAAAAACAAAGTGAAGAAAGTTACTGTGGCAAGTCTATACTGTTTTTTTTGCGTTGCCAGTAAAGGTCCAATTAGTCTTGACGGTTGACGGTAGACGGTTAACGTTCTACTCAATATAGCGCGGTTAGTTATGACGGTTAGACGGTAGAAACACAAAACAAATCAGAAGAAAACTGATCGAAGTGCATTTATACAAAATATAATTTGCATGCATGAGTTTTGTGTTAAAAAGTGATTGTGTCAAATAAAAAAATGAAAAATAAAAAGAAATATGTGGTTGCCGTGTAATTGTGTATTGCCGCGCACAAAATGTTGAAGTAAAAGCTATCTCAATAACAGCTGATCGGTCTTGACGGTTGACGGTTGATTCTGCAACCTGCAGAAGTCTACCGTCGTTAACCGTCAATTTTAGTTGTCTCTCTCTAACACATGCAAAATGCAACCCCAACTCAAACAACTGATGGCTTACCGTCAACCGTCAAGACTAATTGGACCTTAAACACTTGCAAATCGTTATTGCTAACACCCGGTTCAGACAGGGCAAGTATATTTGCTATAGTTATTGTCAATTCTCTTTTGAACTTGCTTTCATGTTCACACAGGGAAAGTTTCTTGAGCAATTTTTGCTTCCACGTTCTTTCTTTTATGACATTTAATTTTATTTCAATTATGAAAAAATTTTATTCCGAAGGGAAATTTAAGTGAAAGCAATAATAATAATAATAACGACATTAATTGATTTTATTTACTATCAACTTCACACAAAACACTTATGTACTTTGTTTATTATCCAGAATTTTATGAACGAAACAAAAAATGAAAAGCAATGTCAAATTGTCATCTGGAGCTAACTTCGAAACGAAATAAGAGTACGGGCAAGTCTGTACCCCGTTTTCTTCCTTTCACCTCTCTCTCCGGGTGCAAATGTTGTCAGCAAAAAGAATTGCATACACTTGTCCATAGACTAATTTCTATACTAGACTTAACAGTTATCTCAGCAAATTTGTGACATTTGGCCTGGTGTTATATTTACGTTGGATGTTGAAAAGAATTGCTTTACTAATACCAGATAGAGGCAATGGTTCAAAACAACCAACAAAATAACAACAACGGCATTTCGTTTTGCGTGTTAAAATTATTGTGTTAAATCAGGGGGTTTCTATTGCACAGCTGATCGAAAAGGTACTAGGCCGATGATAGAGAATGAGAGAGCAAAGAAGATAGGAACTAATTTTAAATAGTGTTTATTGATGCTAATGACAGCTAAATTATGTTTTATATTGTTTGTATTGAACGAAAATTCGAATTCCCTTCGATTTCTGTCCGTTTTATGTCCAACGAAAGTGTAAAATTGGTAAACTACCGCAGCAAATAAAACTCTATGAAATGGCCTACTAGCTCGTCGTCGTGAAGAGGCAGCGAAGAGAGTAATGGAAACTTTTAAGTATTTCTCTATGGTTAAATACAACACAAATGTATGGTAACACTAACAGTCAATAAAAAAGTATAAAACATATTTAAATTTCACAGTTTTTCACCAAAACGACATGAAAAGTTAAAGTCAGAAGTTATTGTAATTCCACCTGGTGTATGTAACTTTTCGTCAAACATGTCTCTATCACACCGACCGCATCACGAAGAGTGTGGAAGGAAGCGTTAGATGAGTCAAATATTGTCTATAGTAAGATTTACTCTATGCACTTGTCAGTCCCAGAAAATATCAAAATGTTTTACTGGCAAGGCTGTACGTGATGTGATGGCAACAATAAAACCAGTAACAAACATTTTTGATATTTGGCGTTGCTGAAAAGAATAGAAGCAGTGGAGAAGAAATGACGAGAAATACTAACACTATGTGCAAAACAAATAATGAAGTAGATGAATCTGAAGATTATGAGACTTATGTATTTGATATACTAAGCCTTAATGACTTTTAACCAATGTCCAAAGCAAAATCCAGATCTCATTTGTCATAATCTTTTTGTTATAACTTATTATTATTAAAATAATAATAATAGTGGTCTTCATGAAAGCTCGAAAGAACCTCGTAAACTCGAAAACATCGTAAACTTGCACAGCAAACGTCAAAACAAACTAATGTCCCATACAAAGCGACTTGCTCAAAAGTGGAAAGTTTTCGAGGCAAATTTGCTGCGCAAACGTGGGATGGAGAAACGTGTAAACTTTTGACATTTCGTTGTCATCTGACTAGGATGGATAAATAAGGTGATAGCACTAGAACAGTAGAAAAAGTACACACACATAGTACATGCAATTGCTACTGCTACCACCTTATGTATCCACCTTGGTCAGCTGATATGGTTTTGAGCACAACTACGCTGAGCAACTTTACCTGGTGCCTAATGCAACGGTGCGAGGGAAACTTGCGCTGAGCAAAAGTTCTCGGCTTTCACGTTTGCATGAATGCCGCTAATATAATATTTATAATTTAATAATAATTTTCTATGTTTTCATTTCTCAATATTTAAGTTTTCGTTTTGTTAAACTGAATTCTAAATAAATTTTTATTTTAAAACTTAAAACTTTCTCGAACTTCCTTTAAAACTATGGGGATTTTAAATTTTTTTTGGGGATTTTCGGGGATTAAAAATAACAATTCGAGGATTTCGCCTAAAAAACTGATGACCCTGCAAACTGGTAATAATTTGTTATAATGTATATAATCGTCTTGCTCTAACACGGCGTCTACACGAGAGATAAAACGTAAAATTTTTATGTTAGCAAACGTCAAATTCAATTGCTGAGAGAATTATGTTACGTGTAGACTCCAAAAAAATTTCATAATATATATTATGAAAACTCTTGGAAACAATTTTTAATGGCAATCATTTTATGAAATCAAAACTGTCAATCGGTATAAAAAGGTAAACAACAGCGCGAAAAAGGTAAACATTGTGAACAAAAACATAGACAAGGTGCTAACAATTTCTTTAAGTGAAATAAAATTAAAAATTAAAATAAAAATACAATGTCACAAAAGTGTTTAATATCCGGCATGGTAAAAAAAGAATTTGTTGATTATAAAATTCCTTATACTTTAGGAAAGCGGAATGGAGTGTGGAGGACGTTTTTAAAGTTATTAATTTCCGATGTCCATTTTTGCAAACTAAAACGCACAATCAACAAAATACAAAAACACACACACTTAACCCTTTTACAACAAAAAAAAATAACAAATAAGAAAATGCAAAAATACACAAACAATTAACTCTTCGAGCAAATAACACATGTGTTTTTTATGCGAGTCAGACAATTGTGAAATTTCGTAAAATAAACGTAAATACGTGTTCCCCTTAACTACCATTAACAGAAGCAATATTTTTTCATTATTCTGCCGACGTTATCTCTCATATTATTTTACGTTTTATCTCTCGTGGAGACGCCGTGTAACGCATGGTTTGTAGTTATTCTTGTCGTTGGCTCACAATAACGATATCCAACACTTTTTATTCTGATTTTTTCATACTGGCAACGTTATTCCATTTCCAACCGGAAATACATATAAACGTCTTGCTCTAATGCAGGCTACACACGCTACAAACGGTTGTACGACATTTTGATGGTTGTACAAGCATTGTAACGTGTGTAGGCCAGTTGTACAACGGAAACTCAAAAGTATTTGATTTTTTGGTGATGTTGGTCCAACAGTTGTAGCATGTGTATGCATGTCATACAACCTCTTGGTTTTTTCTTCACTTTAATTTCACATATAATCGTGTTGCTCTAACGCAAGCTTTGTAGGTATTCTTGCAAATGTTTATATTCTTCTGCTTAACGATAACGATATCCAACACAGCTTTTCTAATTTTTTGAAGACTGGTAACTTTATGCCTGCTTAGAACTGAAATGGAAGCGGTAACTTCAAGTGCCGCTTAATATCGCTTAGCTCTCCATAGAAAGTAAGTGATAATCTAAGCAATCGGTGTAACCAAAACACCCCTAATATAATAAATTATCGCTAGTTTGGCGTTTTGGTTACTAGCAAGCAAGTGATAATCGCTGGTTTGTAACGAAAACACGCTTAATGTTTCTACTCGGATCGGATTTTTCTGAAAGTCCGATTTTCGGCCATGAAATGGGGCCGTATCTCGTCAATGGTGCGCACAATCTTGTCTACCAAGGCGTCCAAAATCGACAGTTTGATGGCATAATACAATTATTGCACGTAAACCTGTCTTTAGTCAACATTCCGTTCAATTGTGGTACAAATTAACCCAAATTACTGGAGACGACGGCACAACATAAAAATTTAATTGGCGGCGGTTGGTTCTGCCAGTTTTGTTCAAATTTGGGATTTGCTTGAAATAAGCGAATTATATTGTTGGCGGCGTGAGCTTCAAAAAGTTTTTGGTGGCGGCAACGCGTCGGAGAATTTCGAGAATTTTTTGGTTGGAATTTGTATAGTTAGATACAATAACATTATCAAAAAACTATTCGTGTATTGAAATTTTGTTTTCGATAACGTAAACGATTGAAGTAGGAAGAAGGACGACCAAGACTCCGATGGAAAGACCAGACAGAAGAATCCCTTCGTATCCTTGGTATTACCAACTGGCGTGAAAAGGCAAAGGATAGAACCAGTTGGAGAGATATGTATGTTAAAATTTGTTTATTGTTTGTTTAATTAATATGTATGAGTACGACATCTGACCTCATGAGGTTGTATAATAATCAATAAAAGTAAAGTATTGAAATTTGCAATGAAGAGATTAAGACCGAGAGCAGAGAGCAGAGAAACGAGGCGATTCACTTGTTTGCATTCCACTCTATGAGTAACCCTTCTTCTCTACTTCTAATGATTTTCCTTGATTATACCAATTTAGAGCAACCTCGAGCCGAGACCAAATTGTCAAAGTTGGCGGCGCAACAGAAAAATTTAACTGGCGGCTCTTGGCTTTGCAATGTTTTTGAAATAACTGAACTTTTAAAATTGGATCAGTCGGTCAAACCGGCTCACATTTTAACCCGAGTATAGCTAACTATATTGGCGGCGGCGTGTGCTTCAAAAGAAATTTGATGGCATCACATCGCAAAATTTTCGTTCGGCTTCCATCTGTCCAACAGTTGATTTTTGTGTATGTTTTTATTATTATTCATGCGTTTTTTAGTACGTAACACTTGCAGTTTAAAATGAGGCTGAAAATTAAACTACAGTTTTACAGATTTGTAAGAGTAATATTCTGCGTTAAGCCCCGTATTCAGCTCTTGCAACATTTTCGTAAGAAATTTAGTAATTTATCACTGAACGGAAAATTTTGTTGCGTAGAGTTAACACCTATGTCTGATTTACCTTGCAAATATTTCATTATAATTCCTATAAGCATTCCATTTTATTTTTAACGCAAGTGGAGTTACTTTGTTTGTTAAAACTATCGAAATGTCAAAATTGCGGTCCCAAACAAATATGAATCAATTGTTGTCGTACGAAATAAATTCGGCGTAACAACCCTGTAATTGATTTTGCCTCCTAAAATTTCGCTAAGAGCTGAGTACCATGTAAATGAAAAGTGAGCGAAATTCTCGGCTCATGAAATTTTCGTAATTTTTTATACACGTACCTATGGCAACGACAATTTTATAAAAATTTAATACCTGGCTTTAGCGTGGGTTAACTTGCATCGAACTTTGTGATGACTACCGAGCCAATACCGAATAGTGTTAATGGATGAGCGAATAAGTGTCTCTATATTTAAATAGCTATGGATAAATCGAGGAAGATAAAGGACAACAAGTGAAAAATATCAAAATGTAATAAAATTAGTTATATAGATTCAAATCAAAACGCAAATTGTCAAATTTCCATGATTCTCCATTACCTGGTATAATTACACAATGCCATACAAAACTGTCAAAACTAAATCGACTAAGAATTCATGTAAACACCTTTTGGCGTTGAATGATAATCACGACATTAAAAAAAATAAATGGTTTCCCGTGACATCCCATGTAGGGATTAGGGAGAGCTTCTCACAACCATTGAGCTGTGCGCGTTCCAGTTTTATACTCACTGATTGGCATCTACAGTTTTACACCGGTTCCGAACGGTATTTTGAGAAGCTTTTTCATGGCTAAATACTCGATAGTGTCGCCGTCACTAAGCGAGGTGATCGCCGTCGAAAGAAATTTTAGGTGGTCAGAGTACGGAACGAACCCACGACCTCATGCACAAGAGCCGCGCTCACTACCATTGTACACCGACCACATTATCATGATAAAAGAGTGCATGTAAACACGCTACTAGTTTTGACATTTTTGTATTTCATGATGGCGTTATGGAATTATACCAGGTGATGGCAGAACGATTTGTATTTATTAGTATCATAAAATTCTGTCAGTCAGTCATTTTTTCTATTTCTTTATTTGTAAAATGTACTTTTTATTTAATTAACGACATTTTTATGTGGAATTTATGAAGTATTTAGAAAATAAAGAAAGATCAACTGTTCTTATAACACTACTTCTTGCATCAATCATTTTGTATGTGTTGTCATAAATGTACATGTTCAGTGGAGTTCGCTTCATTTACATTCCCATTTCCTTTTCATGTTCACAGAGTCTCATACTGAAAGTGTGTATACAACTCTGCGGTTGAACTGATTTGTGACATGATAATAACATTATCGAGTTAAATTTACTGGATCTTGTGTACAAAAATATATGAGAAATCACATGATAATAGAGTGATTTATCGATTCGATCTGCGAGATCGAGTGCATGTAAACGCCCTATTAGGCTACGCCCTTTTGGCCTCAAGACATATTACTGCGTTGTTTCCACTACAGAATTATTCATAATTTGCTATCTCATTCGTAATTCAATTCTCAATTAACTACAAACCGCATTACATAATTCACCATACAACATTTTGAGATCGAATTATCTTCTTTGTAGGAAATTCAGTTTGAATTAATTACCTTATGAATATGGCCGTCGGTGGTGCAATGGGTAGTGTGCGCGCCTCTTGTACAGGAGATCCTGGGTTCGATCCCTGCTCCGACCACATTAAAATATCTTTCGACGACGGCCACCTCGTTTAGTGACGGCGACAATATCGAGAACTTAGCCATGAAAAAGCTTCTCAAAATACCGTTCGGAACCGGTATAAAACCGGTAAAAAAGCAACTATGGAATAGAGAAGAAAATTTACTCATGGAGTGGAATGCCTACAAAGAAAACGAGTGAAGTGTGTCGTTTCTCTGCTCGCTATCTTACTCTCTTCGCTGAATATTTGAATAAACGAGCAGTTTTCTGATGATGTTATTGTATCTTACTATAGAAATTCCAACCATATTTAAATAAATTTACATAAAGTATGTAAAAAGTATGAAATAATCAAGTTATGACGCAGGAAAAAATTTCGTTTGAGTGAATCGCGTCGACTTTTTTGGTCCTCTTCTACTAGGGTTGCCAAATTGCGGGGTTTTTTATTGTTTACCTGTACCAAAGACGATCGAGAATTAGACGACCAGAAGATGTGCGCAATTTGGCAACCCTGGTAAAAGAGATCCAAAAAGTGCTAGAAATTCAGTGAAAGGCGATTCTCTCACGAGTCAGATCTTGATTATTTCATACTTTTTGCATAGTTTATGTAATTTTACTTCAACATGGTTGCAATTTGTATAATTATATACAATAACATTAACAAAAAGCTGCTCGTGTATTGAAATATTCAATGAAGAGAGTAAGAGAGAGAACAGAGAATGACTAGGTCTTCACTCGTTGTGTTTTGACTGTCTACTTGTCTACTTTTGACTGTCTACTTGTACATCGTTTTTGCCAGTACATCCTTTTTGTTTGATACCATAAAGCAACTATTGTATAGGGAAGAAAATTTACTCAAGGAGTGGAATGCCAACATAGAAAACGAGTGAAGCGTGTTGTTTCTCTGCTCACTCTCTTATGCTCTTCGTGGAATATTTCAATACACGAACAATTTTCTGATGCTGTTATTCTATCTAAAAAACTTGATAAAGTATGTAAAGAGTATGAAATAATCAAGTTATGACGCGGGAAAGATGTGCGTTTGAGTGAATTGTGCCGACTTTTTTTGGTTCTCTTCTTCTAGGGTTGCCAAATTGCGGAGTTTTTTTCCTTCTCAACTTATTCATCCTTTTTGTTGATACTTCACAGAGTTGCATCAAACTGTAAACCAGTTTCAAATGAGGTTGAAAATTAAACTTGAGTTTTTACAGATTAAAGTTGTATTAGTAATCTTCTGGATTAGGGTGGGTTAACGGAGTTAACCTTCAAAAAGCGCTAACTTGCTCGGTGTAAATGCCGTATTATCCTAGTGACTTTCGATGAGAATTTGGTGGATCGGAAACAAACATGCACACTCTTTATATCTTACTCTATGATAGACAATAGTTTTTTATGTTCCTTCGATGACGACGAGGTAGTAGGCAATTTCATCGAGTTCGAGTTGCTCTTGTATTTTACTCTTTGGTTAGACATAGAACGGACTGGAACCAACATAAAACATAATTTAGCTGCCATTAATATCAATCAATCACTATTTAAACATAGTTTGCTTCTATTTGCTTATCGCTCTGTCGCCTATCCACTCTGTTTTCTATCATTTTCCTACTACTTGGTCGATCAGCTGTGTCGACGTTGAAAGTAGGTTATTAAGATAGGTCAGCAACAAAACCACAAACAAGAAAGTTTTGTATTAACAAATAAAAATACATTGTGAGAAAGACCGGCGCATAAAGTTCCCCCACTGACGAGTATAAACATTTAAAAGCAAAAAAGTGTATCAATGAACTCATTAAGCTTAACTTTTTACAGTCATCAGTCACAACATGTACAATTGGTAAACCTGAAATTGTTTGTTCATTGTGACAGCCGAATGAAGAAATTATAGAGGAACCCAAAACAGATATTCATTTGTGCGGTGGGTGTGTATATCATTTGAGTGGGGATATACATACATGCTTTTTCTGCGTTAATGAGAGGTTCTTTACTGGGTTAATGAGACTTTTTATTTTTTGTAAAACCCAAGTTTAAGTAAAATTACATAAAGTATGTAAAAAGTACGAAATAATAAAGATGAGGCGTGAGGGAGAAATGCGTTAGAGTGTCGTGTCAATTTGTTGGTTCGAATGTTGCCAAGTTCCGCAAAAATATTCACCCTTATTCTATTTGGCGTCGGCGATAAGGAAACAGCAACTCAAATCACAGGCAACATCAATTCTCTGTTAAAGTGGTATTCTGTAAGAGTATTACGACGCCGTTGCCTGTTTATCGACAATGTTAATAACATACAGCACACATATCTAATGTTAGAGTCAGCTGATTCATTTTGTTTATGTTTCTTGTCTTGTTAAGTTGTGTGATATTTTTGTGGAAAAAAAGTTTGTGAAGTCTAAAAAAAATGTTTTTTCTTTCTGATTCGGACTCGCCGAGTGACGAGGAAAACAAAACAAATTTAATATTGGACAGAAGACTGCTTATACAGAAATCTTGCATTTTTAATGCATTATCCTTTTTAAGATTTGAAAGTTATTTTCGGCTGAAGAAAGCTTCTTTTAAATATGTGTTGGAAGTAATAGAGCCTCATTTAAAAAAAGGACGAGATCGACGCTTGTTCCCAACACAATAAAATTGGCAGCAACATTGCGTTTTTTAGCCCAGGGATCTTACCAGCTGAGCGTTGGAAATCAATTCAACCTGAGACTGTCACAGCCAGTAGTTTCGAGGATTTTGTCCGAGACTGTGGACGTCATGGAGAGGGAAGTTTGTCCACAATGGATAAAGTTCGATATGACGGATGATAGAAAAAATGAGGCTAAGTTTTCTTTGTCTTCTTTGAGAAAACAGGATTTTCAGGTGTGATTGGGTGTGTGGACGGAACCCATATCAAAATTTTGGTCCCAAAAATGAACACCAGCATTTGTACTTTAACCGCAAAGGATATTTTAGCTTAAATGCCATGATAGTAAGTTTGTAATATATGAATGTTCCTTATATTTTATATTAACGTATAACTACTTATTTTATAATCAACGTAAAGCGAATAACGTACATAAAAAAGGTAAATAACATTTGACAGATAGTACGCATCATAGATAAAGGAATTAACTAGATATCGCACATGCCTTGGGAAATTTCTTGTTCAATGGGATATTTTCTAGATGGAGCTGAATGTAATAATTACAACGTTTGATCCCAAACAAAATATAACTTGCAAGATGTATTTAGAACAGGTGCTAACAACAGGTGTGGTAGGCAACATCAACAAGGATTTTGTTTTGTTGTCCGTTGCTCTGAAATTCAACACAAACGAACACCAACAATAAGAGTAAACAAAAAGACACAATCAAAATAAGAAAATTTGAACTTGAAAGTGGGGAACAAAACGACATAAAAAAAATTAAGTTAGTTGTTCGAATAACACAACCTGGAAAATTATACTTTTTATGTATCAAATTTCCCACAGTGTTGAATAAACGTCAATGAAAGTTATGAGAAACTTCAGTGAGAGTTACAAAATGACAACACAGCACCTAGTGGTAGTACTTGACAACGCCTGTGCGATATCTACTTAATTCCTTTATCTATGGTACAAAATCAGCTAATCTTGTAAAAGAACCTTCTTGAACAGCCTTGGTACAAAGCTTTTTTGAAAGCTTCAAAAAGTATGCACAAGTAGAGAAGAAAAAGCCACCGCTATGCGGCAACCCGCGCCTCGTTTCTATGCTCTCTCTCTTAATCTACCCTCTAATCTACTCTCTTAAATTACACATGAAGATTACCCATTCCCAATATGTAATTTGTAATCGAACTGGATAGCTACGGAAACTGAAAACCGGTCTACCGGTTTTTGGTACGGCTACCTACCGCCGGTTTTCTGAAATTTAGCATTTTCAACCAACCCGTGGAACTGGGTTTTTAATGTCGGTTTCACAGGTTTGTTGTTTTTAATTTGTTTTAATTTTAATTTTTTTTGTTGCAAAAGCTTAGCTTTCCAAAAACTAAATTTATTCTTCAACAAAATTTCAATCGAAAGTTGTAAAAACTTTTACTTGTTTGCATTTTTTCTCAGAAACTGAAAGAAAATATAAAAACAATTTAAACTTTTTTGAAAACTATAGTAAAATAAATGGTTTCTCATTACATCCCATGAAGGAATTGGGAAGAGCTTCCCACAGCCACAGCCACAACCAGTGAGCTGTGCGCTTTCTAGTTGTTATACTTACTGACAGTGAATACTCTAGTAACTGCCCATTATTTTCTCATACCAACGGCGTATGCATTACACATGGGTGGGTAAATGGGAACTCTGCTCGGGAGATAGCTTGTCATAATATTATTTGTTGTTCGGAATTTAGTTGATTTTACTTCTGTATGTCGAACCAGCCAAAAAAAAGGATTATTTTCAACCTCTTCCTTTTTCGCTAATCGACCTCATTTTCAGAAAAATAATCGCCAGTATTGAAATATATACAACATGATTTTAAATTTAATAAATACGTTTTATTTTGTGTGCTTTTTTTTTACATAAGTAACAATAAATAACTTAAATTAATATGTAGCAACAATATCTAGTCTAGACCCTAAAGTTTATATTTTCGAATCACTTGATGCTAACCCTTCAAAGTTGCCGCAACATTTGCTGCCTGTTGAGCAACGCCAATGGTTTGAATGGTGGCATCACGGGTATGTTGACCAACACGTTCCTATAGAATTTTAAAACGAAAAAATAATGTTGACATAATAATAACATACAAAATAACTATAATTTTAAAAATATAAAACTTACAATTTTCTTGCCGATCTTTTTCAACCATCCAGCTTCACCTTGACCAATGAAGACAGCCAAAATCAAGGCGACGAAGATAAATACTTTATTGAAATTCATTTTCCGTTTATTGGGAACTACTTATATTTGACTTGCGAGTGAAATCGAATTCTTCAAGCTTCTTTGGATGCGTACGATAGCGAACTGATGATTATGAAGTAGTGAAGCTTTACTTTTATATGCAACAACAGATACGCTGATGATGATGAGTTTGAATAAGGAAACAGATGTGTGGGTGCTTCTACTAAATGAATGGGGAATCACATATAGTTAGTGGTGTTTCTTTATGGGTAATTTCCCATCAATAAATAAAAAGTTCTTCATTAAAGGAATTTTTCTATATTTTTGATTAAACAAAAAAACAGTTTTACATGACTCGTCAGTTTTTTTGTTACATGCATCGAGTTTTGAATTTTAAATGAGTATTGAAATTTCCTCTGATCGGCCGACATGGTATGTATGTTTCACTAATTGTAATGTTAAACAAATGATAAGTAAACTACTTTACGAATAAGACAGTGTTGTGGACGCGGAGTCTGGGCTAATCACTTGGAGTCGAAGTGTGTTTCATGCAAATTTGGACGACTCCGACGCAATGTTAAGGATTTTCTTCAAAACCTAAAGTTTTCGACAAAAATTATCTTTATAAACTATTTTTATGATTTTCTGGTTACCTTTTACGTAAAATTAGATGGTCATAACTTGAGATATCTTTACTAATATAACAATTTTTTCAAACATAGAGCTTTTTTATATTTATCATTGTATTATCTTGATATCTAATGCATATTTTAAAAGTTCTAAATGTTTTCTTCATCTTTTGAAAAAGTGTTAAGCCATTTACGGGTTTCAATTTATGACCATTTTGATATCCGTTTCCGAAACAACTACTTAATATTTGATGGCGTAGTCACACTTTTACGAAATGTTGGAGTCGGAATGGACTCGTGCCTTTTCAAAGACGGAGTGAACTTGTGCCTTCTCAAAGTGCTGAAGCCGGAGTCATTTGTTTTTACCAGACTCTATCGCCCTGCTGCATTCACATCAAATTTCTAATGAAAAAACACCTGTAGTTGACAGTAGTCAGATAACTGGTATACAAAAAGTAAGCGTATTTTGGTTCCACCACTTGCTTATGTATATACGCGCAAAGAAAAAAAAGTTTATTGCTCGGTTGCTGCAACAATACTGTGATTGGTTTGTATTGACGAGTTCTCGTTTGCAGCAAACGCGTACAAAATTACTTTTGCCGCAAATTTAAAAAAAACGTTTGCGACAACTGTAATTAGCAATTTTTCTAATGAGAGCACAGATTACGAAGAACGTAAATTTCTCTCATTGTGTCGACTGTATACACAGTCTTACCCTGCAGGTTTGGAAGTAGTGGCTGACTTTTCATCGACTACATCGCCGATTACATTAGTACTCAGTGGTAATCTGTAAAGTGGTGTCTCGAGAGATTTTCTATTGTTATTCGTTAATGAAGTAACCTTAAGAATTTAATAGTGTTATTTTCACTTAATGCTTTAAGTTGAAAACTTTGTAGTTGAATTGAAATAAACAATTTGAGTTTAAAAAAAAGCAAGTTGCTACTTGAGATAATTTATTGTACAGTATTTTTATTGAGGGACGCAAGAAAGAGTCATTAAGTGTTTGACATTAAAAAAGAAAAGACGTGCGTCTTTACCACTAAAAATGGACAAATTTGTTTTGAAACAAAAATGAAATATCATTAAAAACGACATCGGTTATTTAAAAAAATATGAAAAAATAAACAGAAAAAAACCCAGGGTTCTTTTCACTTTGCAGGGTTCTTTTCACTTTGCTATCACTGTTTGTCAATGAATTCGTCGACGAAATGTCACCGACATATTCGTCGATGAAATGCTACCGATGAATACATCGACGAATGGTAGTTCAAAGGGTGAGCCATCAAGCCATCACCAAAGCGGCCATCTCCTTGTTAAATTCGCCGCTCAAAAGCATTGCGGGTAGTTTGGCAGGTAATCGAAGGAATTTTGTCGTAGTCGATGAATTTATCGACGTAGAGTCGATTCCCTTTACGGCAGGGTATCCACTCGTTTTGTATACACACTCTCGCATACACATAAAAGTGATCACACACTCTAATGCTTCCACTTTGTCAATATGTCTTGGATGGACAATTGACGCGTTGCAATTTGCTACGCTTTTAGTTGTTATTTGAATGCTAGGCGAGACAGACGTGTAAGTAGACAGTGAAAAAATAGACAAAAATTCCAACTTGTTTTAAAACAAACTTTATGGGTAAAACAAAAATCATAAAAGTTGGAAATTTAAACAAAAAAGAGCTAATGGAAGCCATAAATAAAAGTTTTAATTTTTCAATTCTCGGAAACTTTTTCTTAGCTTAGAGAAACTACAACGCGGTTGCTGTAACGGAAACAATAGTTGGCGGAACCGTTTTTTGTTTCTCGCACACGTTTTTTTTCAGCTCATATTTTTCATAACTCGTTCGCTGCAAACATTTTTCGACATTTCGGTTCCAAACGTAATGACATGTATGGCTTAACAGAAATTCGTTTCTTCCAACAACAGTCCCCAAATCAACTTCAGTTATCTGAAATTTCGTTTGGGAGGAACGTGTTTTTTCTTTGCGTATACATGTTCCCTTGTTTTGTATGAAGCAAATAGCGACGTCTTAGCGAGTCATTTTCGCTAAGTTTAACCAATTTTTTTTGACTTAATATTTGTTGCCGTAGTCGCACTTTTACGAAATGTTGGAGTCGGAATGGACGGCTGCCTTTTCAATGTTGAAGTGGACTCGTGCCTTTTCAAAGTGCTGAACCCGGAGTTATTCCTGTTTAAGCAGACTCTACAGCCCTCCTGCATCCACATCCAATTTCTGTTGACAAATCCCTGTAGCTGACAATATACAGATAACTGGTAGAGAAAAAATAAGCGTGTTTTGGTTACACCGCTTGCTCATATATTCGCTTGTTGGTATGAAGCACGTAGCGACGACTTAGCGAGAACTCACCGCCGCCGTTTTTCCCATTTTACCGTTTCCAACCCTTTTTCATATTTTTGAATAAACTGACTTATCGCTAAATAGCGGTTTTCTTTGAAACTTAGCAAGCGATAATCGTTTGCTTGTAACCAAAACACGATTATTGTCTCCGTAAAACTGTCTCGTGTAAACACTAGGTTATGTAGGTGGCCTCTCGCAACCCAGTGAGCCAATGGCCTTACAACATAGGGGTTACATGTTTCTTCTACCGTCGTCGATACTCGCCGTTTTTTATTATAGGTCCACATATTTTTCAGATCATTTTCTCTCGAAGACTCCCAGCGATGTTTCGTCAGCGTGCGATGTGAACCAGTTTTCTACGCCATACAGCGAGACAGGTTGGGTTGAGGTTGAGAGCCTGATAGAGTTGGATCTTTGTTTTTCGGCAGAAGGATTCATGTCTGAAGTGTCTGCTTAGCCCGAAATAGCACATATTTGCAAAAACATTTCTCCGTTTGACTTCTAGCCTACATGCAATATATCTAATGCAAATGCAAAAGAATTACCACTGTTTGCAATGATAATAACAACACTTAGAATTTGTATCTACTCAGGCAATGCAAATGCAGGTTGTGGAATCGGATGCACATTGTAATTAAATATGGGAATGGCTTTCATTATTTTGAATTTGTTTGAATACTGCCAAATTTTGTTTGTAAAGTATTTTACACGTAGGGGTCTGTGGCTTCGATTGAGATTGCCGCGTAGTTCTTTTAAATTCATAAACCTGTGCTGTATAAAATATTTGAAAAACAAAACCGACAGATATGAAGGAAATGAAAATAAGTACAATTTGCACCCGAATTAAAATTTTTTGGATTTGAATTTGTAGAGGTAATTTATTTTATTCAAATTAAACTAAAAATTATAATTGTCATATGATTAATTGTATGTATGATTTCTAGGCTGACGTTATTGCTTTTGTATACAGCAGATCCGAGGTAAACGAATTCCTCAACTGCCTCGAAACTGTAACGGTTATCAACGTGCAACTCTTTGCTCCAATCGGATGGATTTTTGCATTACGAAACTATTAATTTTGTTTTTTCCGCATTTACTGTTGCTAATTCCTTTTCGATTATCGAAAATACTGTAGTAACTTGTCACAGATTTCGCCCAATGATGTCTAAAGCATCAGCATACACGAGCGGCATGTGATAGTTTTAAAACGTTTTCGTATTTTCAATTTTGTCTTTTGAGCTTTTGCCGTTAATTTTCGTACTATTTTCCCTCTTCCCATTCTGTAATATTTCGACTCTCGCTGAGAGTCATCATCAGGCTGGAAATTACACAACATGAGTAACAAATAACAATTAAAGGAACTTAATCATCTTTACCAAATAAATTACGCGATTCATCTCCTCCCACATTACAAAAACATTTCCACAGATCCACAAAAACTTCCCTCGCAAAGCGGGTCCGACATCCAACTAATGTAATGTTCGGTCAAATGTCACAAAGCTCATAGGCCAACCAGAAGTCTTGAGTCTTTGAACGATAAAGTTGAGCCACGAGCCGTGACCAATATATATGTAATTGATTAAATTTATTTAGACACAGACATACACAGGGTGATTCAGGAAGTTCCGGACAAATTTCTCCAGCGTATTCCTTGGCTCATTGCATGAAGAAAAGTCCACTAGAATCATGCCCGAAAATGCAAGGGTGCGAAATGGCAGCGGGTTCAAAATTTTCGGATTGGTGGTCGGAGGGTAGTAGGGTAAAGTTGTTAACTTCTGAGCCAGTGGTCGGATTCCAAAGTTATGACCATTCTTCTGCCGAAAATTTCAGTAAAATAAAATCTTAAACGTGTTAATTTACAAAAACAAATAAATGTGTGCTGTTATTTCGCTTCCAAAAACAAAAACAAACATTTTTGCATTTCATAACTGGTCATAACTTTGGAACGGTAAGACCTCTGGGCTTCGTTTAGGTCATTTTGGAAAGTTAAGCGGTATGGCTATCTTTCAACAAAAAAAAACATAAGTTACCTGCCACCTGGCTGAGCAAATTGAGGTTATGTGAATTTGTTTTTCCCCATTTTTTTCCGAAAGCTCTGTATCTCGGCGATTTGACATTTTTCTACTTTTTTTATTGATTCTGAAAGGCCTCTTAAAGACCTTTCCAACAAGCTCAGAAAATCCGACCACTGGCTCAGAAGTTAGCATTTTTTCTTCATGAAATGAGCCAAGGAATAAGATGGAGAAATTTGTCCGGAACTTCCTTAATCTCCTTGTATATATTTGTTATTTGCCGCAATAACGTTCAAATATATTTTAAACAATTTAATAAATGTGAGTCATCAAATATTTTCAGAATAAATTTGTTAAAATTGGCAAATTTATTGGAATGAAATTAAATACAATATTAAAAAGGGAAAAAATCACTTCTGTGAACTTTTGATTTAAAAATATCGAAACATTACCCGCTGACTACATAGAAACCTAATGATTCAATATTATGAATAATGGCATTTTTAAGATAATTCCTTATAAAAATTAAAACCAAAATAATATCAATTTTGAGGCTATCCAACAAAAAATAATTCAGAGTGATTCCCCCATTAAAAAAATACAAACATTTGGTTTTAGTTTTCTCTACCATCGGCAAAATCTGATCACAAAAAGCGTTGAATTCAGACAAACCTGTAAATAATATAAAACAAAGCTTCTCTCTTAATTTGTATCAGTTCGCTACAAACATACACAAAGCTAAATACGCTTAAAGCTTAAATTGAATTTGAATCACTGTTTTTTCGCCGACAACATAATGAATTTCCATAAAGTATTCATCCTCTTCGCCTTGGTATTGGCTGTTTGTCTTGGTCAGAGCGAAGCGGGATGGTTGAAAGATTTTGGCAAGAGAATTGTAAGTCTCAGTTCAAAATAAAATATTTACTAAATAAATTCCAAATTATTATTCTACCACTTGATTTTAATAATAAATTCTAACGATTTCCTATTCGTTACCAATTTGTATAGGAACGTGTTGGTCAACATACCCGCGATGCTACTATTCAAGTAATTGGAGTTGCTCAACAGGCCGCTGATGTTGCGGCAACATTGAAAGTCTAATATAATGCATTTAGCAACATATTTAAGTAATAAGATTTTAACGATTAATTTATTAAAAGTACAAACACAAAATTGAAATATAAATATTTTCTGATCAAAACCGTTTACTTTTATTGGTTTGAGGTTATACTTAAGTGTAAATGCCGTCAAAATACAAACAAACAAAATCAGTGTCATGAAGATGCATGACAGAACTAGTGAAATGGAACTATTTGTGCATTTCGCTTGTGTTGTTCGATGACTTGGAATATTTGTCCATAGGAACACATGTGTGTGTATTGATATTTTAACATTTAATAATTGAGGTTGTATTATTTCGGGTTCAGATGCAATCGTTGCCGTTCGTCTTGTACAGTGAGTGGTGGCTCACATATGTATAGGCAGTAATTTTCATTAGTGTCAGTATAGACGGTTTATGTAAGTGTATTTGTGTATTTATCCCAATGTGTTTAATTGGCTTACTGTATTTTTGCCATGAACCATTTTTCCGCGCTATTAATTTTTTGTACTCTTGTGTACATATTTGTGTTTTTGTGTACCATTTTTTTAGTTTCATGCAGAGCTATGGAGTATGATCAAAATTAGTTGTCTCCGACTCCAGGAATTTGAGAATAGAGGCCTGCGCTCCGATTCCGACTCCAGCACATTGAATATACACGAATCCACTCTGACTCCACTATTAACTAGCACCATTTTCTAAGATATCATTTTCCTTAATACCGAAGTCATTTGAACTGCATATAATATGTCACTGTTGGCAGCACAAGACACAAATATTTAATTTGTTTTTGAAGAAATATTTTTTTAAATTAAAACTTTTTCGGTCCCCGACTCTGAAACTCCGTCTCCAAGACTCAGTCTCTAACACCGGCTCCTCTATACTATTTTAATGCATCCTTTTTGTATGTTTGTGTACTCTTTTTGTATATGTACCATTGCGTACACTGTTTTAACTTTTGCACACTGCTTGTAGGTTTACGTACACATTTCGAACTCTTGTGTTCATTTTCAGTATTTTTGTGTGCGCTTTTTGAACTTTTTTGTACACTTTTTTTAATTTTGTGTACACTTTTTGTAGTTTTGTATACACTGTTCGTACTCTTTCTTGGACTTTTGTTTACACTTCTTGTACTGTTCTGTACACTGTTTGTATGGGTTGATTTAGTTCGATGTACTTTGTCTACATCATTTCCAATTGAAATATAAAGTACACGAAGCGAAATTTAAAAATTATGTTTGAACTTTGAAATCAATCAATTGAAGTTTAAGAAACATTAATTCAAATTTAAAACACATCAAGACAAATTTGAAACACATAAATTGAAATTTAAAACACACCAACTGAAATTTAAAATTCAAAAATTCCACTGTGCTAGTTCAAAAACTCATCAAGCAGTGCACCAGTGCGGAAACCTAATTCCAGCACGCTGAATCCAGTGGTGCTAACCGTTTTTGTAGGTTATCTCTTCTTTCCGAGATGTTTGAGATCGAAAATCATTGTTCCAAGTACGTGAAAAATTCAATTTCTCTCAATTTTCTACCACATATTAAACTGAACATTTTATGAAACTACATGAAAAAGAAACCGTTTGCAAAAATTTATATTTTTTAATTTTATTATTTTTTTTCAAATTCTTTTTTATTTATTTTTTTATGTTTGGCCTGCAAGTTTATCGGCAAGATGCTTTTTTAATCGATTTCCATTCAATAAATAGTAGAAAATTGTGAAAAATTCCGGTTTTTAGGTAGCAGTTGAAACCATAATTTTCGATCTGAAATATCTCAAACCAGAGCCAACCTATAAAAAGGGTTAGCACAACTGAATTCAGAGTACCCGAATTAGGTTTGCCAACTGGGTGCCCCGCTTCTTACAAAAAAGAATTTATTTTTTCGTTTATTTAAAAATTTATTTCATAACATACATCAACTAAAAATAAACAAATAGTACACTATATTTAGTTTATGCACTGGTCCACAGTCGAACACTCTACCATGTTTTAGATTACAATAACGGTTCTTTTAGAAAATTTTTATTATAAATGCATATACTACAAAAACTTCAATTTAAATTTAAAATACATCAATGGAATTTTAGAAGACATCAGTTGAAATTCAAAAAAACATCAATTGCATTTTACAAACCTAATATACAAACCAGTTTAATAATTTCTGAGTGTCAGCTGACGAATTTTAAATTTAAGTTGGTGTGTTTTAAATTTCAATTTATGGGTTTCAAATATAAATTGATGTATTTTAAATATCAATTGTGTCTTTTCAATTCCAATCAATATTTTTTAAATTTCAAGTGGTGACTTTTAACATCAATGACGTTTTTTAAACATCAATTGATGTCTTGTAAGTGTGACCTGATGTGTTTTTATCACTTGATGCTTTTAAATTTCAATTAGAAATAGTATAGTAAGGATTTAATGACAGACCAAACTGTTAAAACCTCATGGTATATTCACTTAACATTGTCTGACACTTCACCATAGAAATATTTAGACCGTCACCACTTTAGTCTTTGGGCTCTTGAAAGTTTGAAGATTCAATATAGTCGACCAACATTTTATTAAGCCATAGGGTCCAAAACAACGGTTTATTGTGGTTTATGACTTGGTGGAAACATCGGCCCATATTTCTTCAAAAATAAAGTCGGTCGGAACGTAACTGTGAATAGCGCCCATTATCGGTCCATAAAAACGTGCTCTTTGTTTCCAGAAATTGAAGCCCGTTATCTAAACGACATTTGACATCAACAAGACGGCGCTACGTGCAACACAAACCATGAAACCATGGCATTGTTTAGGAAAAAAAATTAATTTATTTTTTAATTAATTATTTTTTATAACAAGTTAGAAGGAATAATCAGATGTTGTATCTTCATATTTAGTTATATATAATTTTATTGGATATACGTCCTTTTATTCAGATTTGATCTGGGAAAAATTTCAGATCAAATGAAGTCACCCTTGATCTAAGCTGATACGATTCTATAACCAATGAAGTCACAATTTTTCATGTCTGAAAAAATCTACTAAGATCTAAAAAAAAAAAATAAATGGTTTCCCATTACATCCCATGAAGGGACTGGGGAGAACTTCTCACAATCACTGAGCTGTGCGCTTTCCAGTTTTCACTCACTGATTGGGACCTACAGTTTTACACCGATTCCGAACGGTAATTTGAGAAGTTTTTTTTCATGGCTAGATACCGCCGCCGAAAGAAATTTTAAGGTGGGCAGAGCCGGATTCGAACCCAGGATCTCATGTACAAGAGCCGCGCACACTACCATTGCACCACCGACGGCCATATCTAGATCTCATTAAATATTTGTGTTTTTACAAGGTAAGAGGATAGATGGATACAGCCCGGGTTTCATAGTGGTTACTAAAATGCTGAAATATGAAAACCGTCTATTGACTCTTTAGGTGCACTGGTGAAGCATTATATGTACAGCATGTTCAAATTTCAATCTGTACATCATTGCGGCAATTCAATTATTTTTAAGAAACAAGCAAAAATATTACATTTTTATATTACGTTTTTATTTCCTAAAATATTTTTTAGATTTTGTACTATATTACAATAAATATCTAAACCTAATTTCTTATGATTTAGTTTGTAAACACGAAACATCAACCCTTTAATGTTGCCGCAACATTTGCCGCTTGTTGTGCAACACCAATGGTTTGAATAGTGGCATCACGGGTATGTTGACCAACACGTTCCTAAAACAGAATTTAAAAAGAAGGGATAAGAAGTGTTCGAGTTAATTTTCAAAGTTTTATATGATTACAAATCAAATGCTTACAATTTTCTTGCCGATTTTTTTCAACCAACCAGCTTCTCCTTGACCAATGAAGGCAACCAATACCAAGGCGATGAAGATGAACACTTTGTTGAAATTCATTGTGTTGTTGTTTAATTTTATTGTTTTATGCGAAAAAGAGCGTATAATTTAAAACTTTGGCTTTAAGCTTGTCTAGCTACGTTGGAAAGCAAACTGATGTCGATGTAGAAGAGAAGCTCTGCTTTTATACCATGTGTATTAATCACACTTGTAGATGGATCCATCGTTTATGGTGATCATTTGCGTGTGAGAAAGAATACGGAAACCAGATGTTGGGGGTTCCATTATTTTACTAGGGGAATTACTTTTAATGAATCTGTGATTTTTTTCAGTTTTATTATGAGTTTTCATTGTCAATGGCATTTGCTTCTTAAGGTACAAAAATCCTTACTGTCTGGCAGTGGCAGTTTTTTCAGTTTGTCAAAATTATATTGGATGAAGAGGAATATGGAACAGAACAAGATTTTTGTATACCCTCACCCACAGGGATCATTTGATACGGAAATAAGTGAAACGGCTAGAAGGAATCATATTCGACCCAATGTAGTTTAGGACTAAACTCGTTTTGAAAGTTTTTAAGACTTCTGAGACATGTCCGTCTGTCTGTCTTTACCGATGACAATGAAATTTTGTTAGTCACTATTATTTCCCCAAACTTACTTTCTGATGGATCCCATACACTTTTAGGACAATATCATGTATCAACAAAAACTTGTTTAATGACAAATGTGATTAGCTTCAAGCCAGATGTTCTTTAATAATGTGTAAACTTTTACTAAACTGAAGTGAATTGCGAGGTTGTCATGCCCATTCTGGTACCAAACACAAAAAAAAGTGCGGTCTTTCGACTTGTCGATTCGATAAATCACGTAAACTACTTCCGATCTTAATGAAATTAGTATTAGATGTCATTTTTGTCAAACGCCATTAACTAAAACCGATATTAATATAAATTTCTACCAGGCAATATTTTGGAACTGGAGTAGTATTACATTGTTCAATGCAATAGGCAGAGTAATGGCGACCTTTACACTGAAGCGATTTGAACGGGTGTCAAGCCTGATAGTTCATGTGCCGACTCCGTAAACTCGCTCAGGATAATTATAGGGTAATGGATTGAATGAAATTGGAAACTCATAGAGAAGATAGCGGACGGACAAATGAGCAATAGACAATCTATTTTTAAATTATGTTTGATTGATACTAATGCATTTTGAACCATGTTCTACTGATACTAAAAATAAATATGTATTTTCCCATTACATCCCATGAAGGGATAGTGGAGATAATTATAAATTATGGCTAATGGCTTTAAATTAATACTAATGTATAATAATGTAATAATGTTTGCTACTAGTTCTGTCATCTACAACTCCATATCAATGAAATTCCCACTTGTTCCGTGATATCTGGTCAAAGCTTTAACAGCTGTTGCACACTCTTATCATATAACTCTATGAAGTACCTCTGTATCATAGAGTAATATATAAGAGTTCCCGTCCCGCTCTAAATTTTCTCTTACGATCCTCGAAGTAGATGGAAATTTCGTGGAGTTTGAGTTGCTGTTGTATGTTACTCTTTCGATTGACAGAGAACGGACAGAAATGAAAAGGAATCCGTATTTTTGTTCGATGCAACTGATAAAAAACACAATTTAGCTGTCATTAGTATCAATCAAACAGTATTTAAATTTATTTAATTTCTTGGTTTGATTCCAGTTGTATATCGGTCATTCTCCCATGTACTCTGTTCGCTATCACGTTCCGACATGCCAATCAACTGTGGCATGGATACCCCATGATCTGTACCTACTTTTCATATGTTTTGAACAAGCTTTCAATAGTGTGTCTACAGCGAAACTAGGGGGTATTCATGCCACAGCTGATCTAAGTGGTAGTTGGTATTTCATAGAGAAAATAGTGTAAGGCGGAATGAGTGATACTCGTAAGCAACCAGAAGCAAAAATAGTGTTTGATGCTACTTATACTGACAGTTAAATTATGTTTGATGCTTGTTGCATCGAACGTAAATATGCATTATCTTTTACTTCTGTTCGGTTTGTGCAACCATAGAGTAACATACTCGTACAACAGCAACTCGAAGTTTAGGAACTTCTAAATACCCTGGAGATCGCAATAAACGCAAAATAGCTAACAGAAACTCGTATCTGTTACTCTGTGCCGAAACTCAATGTGGTCCACCTTAATCAAAAAGGGGATATCGAACAAGACAATGTCCATGATTCGGGAATTGTACAGCGATGCAGGGCATAAAGTTCGTCTTAATGGAAAGGAAGCTAAACTTTCACCATACCAAGGATGTGGCTTCTTGATTTCTACGATGTAATGAAAGCAACCACTTCACAAGCACAGTTTAGCATTCATTGGAGAATGTATGAACACCTACATGGTATCAATTACGTAGATGACATGTCTTGTGACCCACAAATTTGATGACATCAAGGCCAAGTCAAACTGCGACAAAAATAGGATTGAGACTAAGTATTGAGAAACCAAAGCTAATTCGTATTGGTACGAAATGAAATACTCCATTAACAGTTGATGGTTCGTTAATTGCAGACGTGGAACCAGTTGGGATACAAGATTGCCAGGGATGGTGGCTCCGCAACGTTTATAAACCATCGAATAAATAAGGCCCGTGTTTAAGGTATTCCAAACCTAAACCGGTTCTTCTGGTCGGTTAACCGTTTGTCGGTTTTCTAAAAATTGGTATTTTTGAAGAACCGTTTTCACCGGTAATTCCAAGTCGATTAACCGGTTTTTGCACAACTGATATAACGCCGCATAATTACACACCTAAAGCATTTTTTCATAGCTCACTATGATTACTGACCCCACCATACAAACACAACATTTTTTGAAAATTAGTTGTCTCTTGACAATAGAAAGAAGTCATACCTGCCAACTCGGAGTCCGGTGCGTTCAGTGGAAAATATTGCCGCTGTAGCTGAAAGTATGTTCGAACAGCCGGCCACATCATCAACTCGACACCGTTCGCAGAACTGAACATTTCTCGCACTTCTTTTCGCAGAATTTTGAGCGTTTTTACGGAAAAATCATATTTTCCGATGAACCTTATTTTCACCTCGGGTGTTAAATTATCAAACGAACTTGTCGCATTTGGGGGTCAGAAAATCCAGACGTTGTCGAGGAGAAGCCGATGCATCCACAACGAGAGACTGTTGAGTGAGGTTTTTGGCATGGCGGCATCATTGACCCCATTTTCTTCGAAAATGAGCAAGGAGTTGCCGTAACCGTCAATAGCGAGCGCAATCGTGCCATGCTCACCGATTTTTTGTTCGCAAAAGCTGAGTACAGGACCGCGCAACGACCCACACAACCAACGTCACAATCGATCTTTGACACACTGTGTTCGAAAACCGCACAATCAGGCGAAACTCGGAAGTCCATTGGCCGCCTCGCAGCTGCTATTTGAAACCTATAGGCTATTATCACTGGAGTGCCGTAAAATATAAATGTTACGCAAACAATCCCGAGTCCTTTGAGGCCCTAAAACATGAAGTAGAGTCACAAACAATCGAAAATGTACTGAAATTCGAACGACGTTGTGTTCATTCATAAATGTCAATGATGGGCCTTATTTTAGCGTTTTTTTTAAACCGAAATAAAATTCGAAATTTTATATGTCCTACCCTCTAGTTTCCATTACATCCCATGAAGGCCTAGGCATTCCATGAAGGCCTGGTTGGGACCTTCAGTTTTACACCGGTTCCGAGCTGTATTTTAGCAAGAATTTTTATGGTTTTGTACTCGATACTCGATCTCAACATTCAAAGAGACGAATTAAAAATAAACGATGTTATAAAACGCACAGTTGTTCATTTTGACATCAAAACCGACATATTAACCGGTTTATACACCTGGATTTAACCGAAAACCGGTTTCGCCAAAATCGGAATATTCGAAGATTTATGATTTTAAAAAACCGGTATTTTTAATGCACTACCCGTGTTACATCGTCAAGCTTACCCAAAATCTGTAATACGAAGATTTCAGAAAAGACGAAATTGTGAATATTCAACTCCAGTGTGATTCTGTACTGGTGTACGGTTGCACTACTTGGTCAATAAAGACGGTGCTAATGTTTAATACGAAATTGGTCTCATTTAATAGGTATTGCAAATAGCTTTAAAGCTACATTTATAATTTTTTGCGAAAGGTCAAAGGTCAGTGTCACACGATTTATAGTTTAGGAAGCTATATCTCAAAAAGTGAAATTTTTAACATTCTGAAAAAAATATATGTTGATCCTAATAGTCTCTTACGCATTTTGTGCCAAAAAATTTGAGTGTGCTCTTATTAGTTCCTGAGATATAGACAATAATGTGAAATTGTTTGAACAATTTTAATACTATTTTTTTTGTATTATTCATTCTTCACTTTATTTCTCCGTTCAACAACAGCAACAGACACATGTACATACATACATTGTTATGTTAGTAAATACGCTATACAAGTTGACACAATTTCAAGCCGACAATTTTCTGGATTCACTTTGCGAAAAATTATTGACACTTTTGCCTCACTCGTTCATCGCAAAGGAACAAGCTGCTTTTTTGAATGCAAAAAAAGCATTGCTTGGAGAACATGAGTACATTGCAATATGTGATTTTTCGGAAAATGCATCGTTTTTTGTTCAGGACTGTTCACAAGGTTTTCAGTGGAACAACAGCCAAGATACTTTATATCCGATTTCTATATATTACAAATGTAATGGCCAGTTAGAGCACACCAATTACATAGTTATATCTAAATTGTGCCCGTCGGTGGTGCAATGGGTAGTGTGCGCGCCTCTTGTACAGGAGATCCTGGGTTCGATCCCTGCTCCAACCACCTTAAAATTTCTTTCGACGACGGTCACCTCGCTTAGTGACGGCGACACTATCGAGTATATAGCCATGAAAAAGCTTCTCAAAATACCGTTCGGAATCGGTGTAAAACTGTAGGTCCCAATCAGAGAGTGAAAACTGGAAAGCGCACAGCTCCAGTGATTGTGAGAAGTTCTCCCCGGTCCCTTCATGGGATGTAATGGGAAACCATTTATTTTATTTATCTAATTGTCTTATCCACAACACAGTTGCAGTACACTTGTTCCATCGCCATATGATAATGTTTCTACAAAATAAGTTTTGTTCAACACCACGAAAAATTTCTTATTTTTCGGATGGCTCAGCCGCTCAATTTAAGAATAAAAAAATTTTTGTTAATTTATGCCATCATGAAGATGATTTTGGGTTTCCAGCCGAATAGCATTTTTTTGCCACAAGCCATGGAAAAGGTCCTAGCGATGGTCTTGGGGGAACGGTAAAGAGAGAAGCTCGCCGAGCCAGTTTGCAACGTCCAATACAGGACCAAATTACTACCCCGCTTCAATTGTATGAGTGGTGCCGTGAACATCTTTTAAATTGTAATTTTGTATTTTTAACAGAGGAAGATTATAAAGCAGAAGAAAAGTTTCTTAAAAACAGGTATATTGGCTTGAGAACTATACCAGGAACACAAAAATTCCACTATTTTGTTCCAGAAGGAAATTCAAAACTTATAGTAAAATTGTTCTCCGAAGACCGGGAATTTTTAATTAAAAATATTTACAATTAATTAATCGCTGCATTTGTAATATAAATATGTAAAATAAATATTTCCTACTTTGAACTATTTTTGTCTAAATTAATATTTGTATTTAATACCAACCAAATAAATTCAAAAACAAAAATGTTTAAAAAAAAGTATAAAATTTTTTCAAACAATTTCACATTATTGTCTGTATCTCCGGAACTAATAAGAGAGATATACCTTCCCAAACTTTAAATCATGTGACAGTGACCTTTGACCTCTCTCAACAAAAATTAAACTAAAAGCAGTTTTAAAGCTATTCTAAATACCTTTAAAATGAGATCAATCTTGCCCTGTGTGTTTTAAAAACTTTTGAAGATATAAATGATAATGGCAGACCACTTATAAGTGTTTTTAATGATTTTTTCATTTTTTGACGCGCCATATCTCAGGAAAAACAGAAGCTGGAACTCCAAAATTTTGCATTTGTCTTACTTAAGTAAGGTGCAAAAAGTCAACTAACTTTCAAAAGATTCAAAGGTGGTCGGGTAAATCCGTTCGTCGGTTATACAAATTTTAACCCTATTGTAATATTGTTATATTTTGGTTAAATAAATAAAGGACATATATATGTTGGTCTACTATTGGATATGACCAAATTTGCCACGCGCATTTGCGTAGTTGGAGGTCGGTGTTCTGCAAAAATATACATCTATACCTTTTTTATTGGAACTCGGCGCAAATGGATGGCTTAGGATGAGGGTGTGTTTAAGTCGGTTCACCCGACTGAAGTTTGTTTTCTGTAAATTTTAGTACTCATTCACGCGACGCCAAATATTCATAAACAGATAAAGCTTATTATACAGTCGAATATGTGTATCAAGTTTAAAAAAAATCAGACGGGAGCGACCCAGCTCCTTCCGATATTTGTGAGAACCATTTGAAAAACAATTTGGTTGTTTCCAATTTCTTCATTTCCACAAGCATTTCTCAAAGTCGATGGAAACTGTAGTTAGCTAAATCAATATACCTAGCTTAAAAACTTTCGAATGACCTTCGTATAGCTGTTAAAAGTTATATGCGAGTATAAAATAACTGTCATGTTAAGCATCCGCTCAACTGGGCTGTAAAATGTGCAATATTTAGTACGTGACGACTTTTACTTTCATCATATTTGTAGGGTGTTTTCGTCAATGCCCATCATTAAATATTTTACACAAAAAGATAAGTTGATGGATGAAAGCGTAAAAACAGTAAGAGATTTAAAGTCACAAAGAATTGTCATCTTGCCTTTCTACCGTCCTATGACATCTGTATACACGTCGAGGACCCATAACAAAAATGTAAACATGACATAAAGGAAAATAAAATAGATACTTGGGATTTTTCTGCACACAAATGTAAAAACCATTCCCTAATTGAAAAATAACTTTTTGATATTTATTACTCATAAACAAATTACAAGTGATTCCCCGCCAATAGAACGCGATGCACATTTGCTTCCTTTATCCATAGCTCAGATGATCACAACGAGTGAATCCAGCAACCTCTTTGTTCAGTATGAAAGTAAAGCTACACATCTATCCCGCTAACAGTTTGCATTCGAACGCTCCTAAAGAAGCTTAAAGCTAAACTTTTAAATAATTCACTCGCGTTATACAATTTTATTTACCAACATCAGAATGAATTTCAATCACGTATTCATCTTCGTAGCCTTGTTGTTGGCTCTTGTCATTGGTCAAGGGGAAGCCGGATGGCTGAAAAAAATCGGAAAGAAAATTGTGAGTTCAGCTGTCTTTACTACACTTAATGACTAAATTTAAAAAACTGATTAATTTTCCCATTTCTACAGGAACGTGTTGGACAACATACCCGTGATGCGACTATTCAAACCATTGGTGTTGCTCAACAGGCGGCAAATGTTGCTGCAACATTGAAGGGATAATTTAAAGAGTTTTGCCAAGGCTTTCTGTCACACAACGACAGACTTAATATAAATACTTAAACTGTGATTATAATAATTTAGCTTTATTTAAATACAAATATTATTTATTAAATATTTAATTTTTTCTTCTGTATGGATGTGAGCAAAATATGGGTGTGATATAAAATTAGTACAGAAATTTCAATCGGGTGAACCGATTTGAAACATAGAGTTTAAGAAAAATATTTTCGTTCGATGCAACTAGCATCAATCATAATTTTTCTTTCATTAGTATCAATTAAACTTAATTTGCTGCTTGGTTTGCTTCTGGTTGCTTATCGCTCAGTTTCCCATGCACTCTCTTGTCTAACAAATCCCAACTACCACTTCGATTAGCTGTGGCTTGGATACCTCCTGCTTGATATAGCGTCACCCTAAGAGATCTATTGGATTCAACTTTAATTTAAAATAGTTCAGGCAAATTTTGGGATAATTTAAGGAATTCGTACATTTTTTGCTGCTAACCAACCTTCAGTTGTCTGAATGGGTGGGGCAATTTCGCCCATATTTAATAGCCACATGTAGTTAAAAATCATGAAAATTGGCCTTAAGCAATTTCATAGTTGAAAGATCTTTAAATACTCTCTCAAAGATCGTTGTGCTATGAAATTACTGAAGGCTGCAATGCAAAACTTCGAGCGGTTTTGACAGGGGGTATCCATGCCACAGGTGATTGAAATGTTTGTTGGCATTTGATAGAGAACAGAGTGGATGGGAGAATAAGCAATATGCAAGTAGAATGAAACCACGACGCAAACTAAATTTAAATTGTGTTTGATTAATAGTAATGACAGATAAATTATGTTTGATGCTGGTTGCATCGAACGAAAATACGCCCTCTCATTAATTTCTGTTCGTTTTATCGTAAGTGAATGAGTTCAAGTGAGTCGTTCATCGACTGCCACCAACCCCTAACCTAATGTCCAACCATAGAGTAACATTGAGAGTTCTCTTATGCTGGGTGTTTCGATGCCAGAGTTGCCTGCTTAGGGGATTAGTGGGGAGTTTTATTTTCAATGTGATACATTTTTTTTGGTTAGGGGATCTGGGAATTATATACATTAAATTTTTTACTATTGTTACTACAACGGTATGCAAAAGAACAAAAATTATAGGAGTGGAAATAAAAAAACAAAAATTCGTTCTCGGTGGCGTCGTATTTTAACACAAAAATAACTAAATATATCGGAAAACAGAAAATGTAAAATGTTTCAAATGTTTTATATCGCCAAGCTCTGGAGATAAAACTGAATTTGAATAGGGATTAAAGAGTTACACACGATTAAAAAGTAAATATTTTTCGGATATTGGTCAATAAGCGGCGTTTGACAGTTATTTGAAGACGGATATGACTTCGTTATATTGGTCGCGGCACTTTATTGATTTTTCTTTAAAATTATTGTATTTTCTAAATTTATATGTCCATTTTAATTGAATGCACATTAGATATTGCACGAGCATACATAAATCCAAAAATTTTAATTTAATTAAATGTTGCATAGGGCATAAAAAAATAATTTCAATTAACTTATGACTCATGCGACTAAAAATCTAAAAAGAGTGGAAATCACAATGAGCCCGGTATCTCTATACTGAAATAAGATATATTTAGATTGTAACTTCATGCAGTTAAAAGTCCTTCGATAGAAATAATAAGCATTAGACTTAAGTGGCATTTACACCTACCAATATTATCGCATTTGCGGGATTATCGACGTTTTTTTTATGGAATTTGACATTTATAATCCTGAAAAAGCGATAATCTTGGTAGTGTAACTGCAGTTTAAATTTGGGCACTCTAGATTAACACATTTTCGGGGACTTTTTGGGGATGAATAACACATGTTTGTGGATTTTCAGGGATAACAAAGCATGATTTTGGGACTTGATACAGAAAAAAACTGGCAACGCTGTCCGAGGCCACAGCTGGTCGAGTATGAAGTTTGAAAATCATGGAGAAGAAAGGGAATGAAGGAATGGGCGATAGGCAACCAAGCTTAAATTATGTTTGATTGATACTAATGGCTTTTAAAATATGTTTGTTACTTATGTCATCTCCAACTTTATGAACTTTCAACTTCCTCTGTGATATCCTGTGAAAACTTAATATTTGTTTTTTTTTTCTCTATGATCGTGTCCACCAGCCCAACGTTTGCATCAGTGGAAACCAAACTGGGCGACGCAAAATCGTGATTTTTCAACTACATGGTGGGGTTTGACAAAATATTGTTAATTAACGAATTTCGAAAAGATCGGTTGTTTTTAGGGCAAAGGCGCACAAATATTTATTTTATATATTAAATTTAAAATATATTTAATATTTAAAATATTTATACATTTTATATTTAGAATATTGCTATTGCTACTTTGTATCATGGTTGATCGCAAACGTTTATATATGTTCCGCAAATAAACTCTCATTTACTCAAAAAAAATTTCATAATTTATAATAACATTTGGCTATAGAATATGAGCGAAATTACCCCGCCGCTTCGCGCAATTTAAGGTTGGTCAGCAGAGAGAAAATTATTGTTCCCATAAACTGTCATAAAATGTATATCAACCATTTTAAATGAAATTTGGATCCAACAGATGACTTTTGCTGAGGCTACGTTCATGCCGGTGTTATGCACGCCACAGCTGATCGTTGTGGTAGTTGGAATTTGTTAGAGAAGAGGCTGCATGATAAAATGAGCGATTGCAAACCAAACAGCAAAGTAAGTTTAAATCAGGGGGTATCCGTGACACAGCTGATCGATTATGAAGTAGGAAATTGATAAAAAACATAGTAGATAGGCGAGAGAGCGATATTCAACTAGAAGCAAACCACGCAGCAAACTGAGTTTAAATAGTGTGTGATTGATACTAAGGAAAGCCAGTTTATGTTCTATGTTAGTTGCAGTGAACGAAAGTTCGCATTCCCTTTTATTTTTGTCCGTTTTCTATCCAACCAAAGAGTAACATACAACACCAACTCGAACTCAATGAAATGAACCCAATGAAATATCTATTTCTCTATAATTTAAGTAGTGTTTGATTGATATTCGTACTAATAACAGATAAATTATGTTTGACGCTGGCTGCATCGAACAAAAATACCCCTGGTCTTATTTATTACTCTTTGGTTTATGTCGGTTCACCCCACTGAAATTTCCATATGTTTCCATATGCCATATGTTGTTCACTCACTAAGCTCACAGCTCAGTGATTGTGAGAATCTCTCCCCTGTCCCGTCATGGGATGTAATGGGACACCATATGTTGTTCACACCCATACAAAAGAAAAAAATTAATTTTTAATAAATAATATTTGTATTTAATTAAAGCTAAATTATTATAATCACAGTATAAGTATTTATTTTCAATCTGCCGTTGTGTGACAGAAACCCTGTAAACTCTTTAAATTATCCCTTCAATGTTGCAGCAACATTTGCCGCCTGTTGAGCAACACCGATAGTTTGAATGGTGGCATCACGGGTATGTTGTCCAACACGTTCCTATAGAAATGGGAAAATTAATTAAATATTAAAATTTAGTCATTAAGTGTAGTAAAGACAGCTGAACTCACAATTTTCTTTCCGATCTTTTTCAGCCATCCGGCTTCCCCTTGGCCAATAACAAGAGCCAACAGCAAGGCTACGAAGATGAGTACGTTATTGAAATTCATTCTGATGTTGGTAAATAAAATTGTATAACGCGAGTGAATTGTTTAAAAGTTTAGCTTTAAGCTTCTTTAGCAGCGTTCGAATGCAAACTGTTATCGGGATAGATGTGTAGCTTTACTTTTATACTGAACAAAGAGGTTGCTGGATTCACTCGTTGTGATCATCTGAACTATGGATAAAGGAAGCAAATGTGCATCGCGTTCTATTGGCGGGGAATCACTTGTAATTTGTTTATGAGTAATAAATATCAAAAAGTTATTTTTCAATTAGGGAATGGTTTTTACATTTGTGTGCAGAAAAATTCCAAGTATCTATTTTATTTTCCTTTATGTCATGTTTACATTTTTGTTATGGGTCCTCGACGTGTATACAGATGTCATAGGACGGTAGAAAGGCAAGACGACAATTCTTTGTGGCTCTAAATCTCTTTCTGTTTTTACGCTTTCATCCATCCACTTATCTTTTTGTGTAAAATATTTAATGATGGGCATTGACGAAAACACCCAACAAATATAATGGAAGTAAAAGTCGTCACGTACTAAATATTGCACATTTTACGGCTCAGTTGAGCGGTTGCTTAACATGACAGTTATTCGACTGAATTTTCGACTGAATAATAAGCTTTGTCCGTTTATGAATATTTGGCGTCGCGTCAATGAGTTGTAAAATTTACAGAAAACAAACTATGTAGAAACTTGTATAGATGTATATTTTTGCAGACCACCGACCTCCAACTACGCAAATGTGCGTTGCAAATTTGGTCATGTCCAATAGTAGAACAACATATATGATATATGTCCTTTATTTATTTAGCCAAAATATTACAATATTACGATACAAAGCAATAAGCAAAGCAATAGGCGTCGACGAATTCTCTCCATCGATTTCTGTCTCAGTCAAGTGACTTAATTTGATTCCATGATAGTGGAGGTTGTTTATATTAATTTTTCTAGCGCGGCTTCCATGTATTTGGTGGTCTTACTGGCCTGTGTTACCCTTGAGAACTCCATTCACGTACTGCTCTAGCAACATCTGAGGTTGGACGTTTAAGTATATGGCTACGTATATCCAATTCAATAGGGCTGTTACTTGTGCGTTGCCAGAGGTCTTTATTCCAAATAGTATTACAACGCATTTACATCGCCGTTTATCGCGGTCAGGTTAGCGATTAACTGTTCTCTAACCCCTGCCGTTTACACCACCAAATTTGAGATTAAATAGACATTTCAGTTGGCAATTCCGTGCTTAGACAAACTCCGCGCCGAGACAAAATTATCGAACACGGCGGCACAACAGGAAAATTTAATTGGAGGATATTGGTTTTGCCAGTTTTGTACAAATTTGGGATGTTTTTGAAATAACTGAACCTTTAAAACTGTATCAGTGAGTCAAATCGGGCCAGTCGATAGAAATCGGCTCACGGTTTAAACCAATAACAACCATTTATATCGGCGGTGGCGTGAGCTTCAAAAAAAGTTTTTTTGTCGGCGACGCGTCGGAAAATTTTCGATCGTCTTCCATCTGTCTAACAGTTGATGTTTTGTGTATGTTTTTATTATGGATGAATTTTTTTAGTAACTAACTAACCAGATTAAAATGAGGTTAAAAATTAAACTCCAGTTTCTACAGATTAAAATTGTATGAGTAATCTTCTGGGTTAGCGCGGGTTAACCTTCGAAATGCGTTAATATTGTTTGGTGTAAAAGCCGTATTCACGATTGCAAACGAAAGAGTAACATACAACTCAAACTCCACGAAATTTCCAGCTACTTCGAAGATCGTAAGAGAAAGTTAAGGGCAGGGTGGAAACTGTTATCCATGATACAGAGGTGAGTATACTTCATAGAGTTCTATAATGAGTTGTAGATGACAGAACTAGTAGCAAACATAATTTAAAAGACATTGGTATTAATTTAAAGCCATTAGCCATAATTTAAAAGCCATTAGTATCATTAGTATCTCCCCTATCCCTTCATGGGATGTAATGGGAAAATAAAAAAAATCATCCTTGGGAAAATATATATTTATTTTTAGTACCAGTCGAACATGGTTCAAAATGCATTAGTATCAATCAAATATAACTTAAAAATAGATTGTCTATTCCTCATTTGTCCATCCGCTATCTTCTTCATGAGTGAACTTCATAGTGAATCAGCTGCCGCTTCAATCCATTGCCCTATAATTATCCTGAGCTAGTTTACGTAGTCGGCGCATGGACTAACAGGCTTGACAACCGTTCAAATCGCTTCAGTCTAAAGGTCGCCATTACTCTTCCTATTGCATTGAACAATGAAATTCTAATCCAGTTCTCCAGTTCCAAATTTTGCCTGTTAGCAAATTATATTAACCCTGCTCTTAGATTAAGCCCATTTGGTCCAAATAATGGCTAGTTTTCTTTGTAAGTTTTGAACGGTGATATATACTGACTTAATTTTTCAGGTCACGTGATCTTTTTTATAAACCAATGGCATGAGCAAAAATTAAATTTTTTAACTAGAAACAGGACTGAGTCAAATAAGAAATTACAAATTTCAGATTAAGGGACCATTTGGTCCATAGATTATATTCTTTGATTTTCTTTACAATTATGTTCAAAATATAAAATAACAATAATAATAAAAATATTTGAGTATTACTGACCCAAGATAGATACAAAGAATACGAATAGATGGTTATTTTGTTTGTAAATTGCAGTATGGACCAAATGGTCTCTTAAGCTAACATTCGTTAAAAATACGAATCTTAGGTTAAGGGACCATTTGGTCCATAGTGTATTTCCTTTGATTTTCTTTACATTTATTTTATTATACAACGAATGCGATTAAATTGGTATTCTGCATGAAAATTGCAGTATGGACCAAATGGTCCCTTAACCTAACATTCGTATTTTTTTCCTAACCTAACAGCAGGGTTAAGATCGGTTTTAGTCACTGGCATTTGACAAAAATGACATCTAATAATAATTTCATTAATACCGGAAGTAGTTTACGTGATTTATCGTGTCGACAAGTCGAAAGACCGCACTTTTTTTTCTGTTTGGTACCAGAATGGGAATGGCAACCTCGCCAATTTTCTTCAGTTTAGTAAAAATGTACAGATTATTAAAGAACATCTGGGTTCAAGCTAATCACATTTGTCATTAAAAAGTTTTTGTTGAAACATGATATTGTCCTAAATGTGTATGGCAGGCATCAGAAACTAAGTTTGGGCAACTAATAGTGACTAACAAA
Source organism: Phaonia tiefii (assembly GCA_963931995.1). Lineage (NCBI taxonomy): Eukaryota > Metazoa > Arthropoda > Insecta > Diptera > Muscidae > Phaonia > Phaonia tiefii. The sequence goes on along the minus strand of OZ008367.1, from coordinate 83,214,712 downwards.
ATTTCATTGTCATCGGTAAAAACAGACAGACGGACATGTCTCAGAAGTCTTAAAAACTCCCAAAACGAGTTTAGTCCTAAACTACATTGGGTCTAACATGATTCCTTCTAGCCGTTTCACTTATTTCCGTATCAAATGATCCCTGTGGGTGAGGGTATACAAAAATCTTGTTCTGTTCCATATTCCTCTTCATCCAATATAATTTTGACAAACTGAAAAAACTGCCACTGCCAGACAGTAAGGATTTTTGTACCTTAAGAAGCAAATGCCATTGACAATGAAAACTCATAATAAAACTGAAAAAAATCACAGATTCATTAAAAGTAATTCCCCTAGTAAAATAATGGAACCCCCAACATCTGGTTTCCGTATTCTTTGTCACACGCAAATGATCACCATAAACGATGGATCCATCTACAAGTGTGATTAATACACATGGTATAAAAGCAGAGCTTCTCTTCTACATCGACATCAGTTTGCTTTCCAACGTAGCTAGACAAGCTTAAAGCCAAAGTTTTAAATAATACGCTCTTGCTCGCATAAAACAATTTAATTAAACAACAATACAATGAATTTCAACAAAGTGTTCATCTTCGTCGCCTTGGTATTGGCTGTCTTCATTGGTCAAGGTGAAGCTGGTTGGTTGAAAAAAATCGGCAAGAAAATTGTAAGCATTTGATTTGTAATCATATAAGACTTTGATAATTAACTAGATTTCTTCTTCTCCCTTCTTTTTAAATTCTGTTTTAGGAACGTGTTGGTCAACATACCCGTGATGCCACTATTCAAACCATTGGTGTTGCACAACAAGCGGCAAATGTTGCGGCAACATTAAAGGGTTGATGTTTCGTGTTTACAAACTAAATCATAAGAAATTAGGTTTAGATATTTATTGTAATATAGTACAAAATCTAAAAAATATTTTAAGAAATAAAAAATCAATACAAAAATTTAATATTGTTGCTTGTTTTCTTAAAAATCATTGAACTGCCGCAATGATGTACAGATTGAAATTGGGCACGCTGTACATATAATCCTCCACCAGTGCATCTAAAGAGTCAATAGACGGTCTCCATATTTCAGCATTTCAGTAACCACTATGGAACCCGGGGTGTATCCATCTATCCTCTGGCCTTGTAAAGACGCAAATATTTAATGAGATCTAGATCTTAGTAGATTTTGTCAGACCTGAAAAATGGTTACATCTTTGGTTATATAATCGTATCAGCTTAGATCAAGGGTGATTTCATTTGATCTGAAATTTTTCCCAGACCAAATCTGAATAAAAGGATGTAGATCCAATAAGGTTATATATAACTAAATATGAAGGTACTAGATCTAAGTATTCCTTCTTACCTGTTATAAAAATTTAATTAATTAAAAAAGAAAAAAAAAGAAAATATGTATATATATAAATATATATATGTATATATTCCTAAATAATGCTATGGTTTCATGGGTTGTGTGGCACGTAGCCCCGTCTTGTTGATGTCAAATGTCGTTTAGATAACGGGCTTCAATTTCTGGAAACAAAGAGCACGTTATTATGGAGGTATAATGGACGTTATTCACAGTTACGATCCGACCGACTTAATTTTTGAAGAAATATGGACCGATGTTTCCACCAGATCATAAACCGTTGTTTTGGCTGGATGTAATGGCCAAATATGGAAATTTTGCCTATAGTCTTTGCTCTATATATTGAGGCCTCAAACTTTCAACAGCCCTAAGACTAAAGCGGTGACGTGCTAAATATTTCCATGATGAAGTATCAGACAATATTCAGTGAAAATACCATGAGGTTTTAACAGTTTGATCTGTCATTAGATCCTTACTACACTATTTCCCATTGAAATTTAAAAAAAAAGTGATAAAAAGACATCAAGTCACGTTTAAGAGACAGCAATTGATGTTTAAAAAACATCATTGATGTTAAAAGTCACCACTTGAAATTTAAAAAAACTTTAATTGGAACTGAAAAGACACAATTGATGTTTAAAAGACATCAATTTAAATTTGAAACACATAACTTGAAATATAAAACACATCAATGGAGATTTAAAATTCGTCCGTTGTAATACAGAAATTATTAAACTGGTTTGTATATTAGGTTTGTAAAATTCAATTGATGCCTTTTAAATTTCAATTGATGTTTTTTGAATTTTATATGATCTCTTTTAAAATTCAATTGATGTATTTTAAATTCAAATTGAAGTTATTTTAAATATCAATTAGACCGGTTAATAACACTGTGCTCGAATCGGGAACTTTTTTTTGTAAAATGGGGGGCACCCAGTGGATAAACTTAATTCGGGTACGCTGAATCCAGTGATGCTAACCGCTTTTCTAGGTTGAATCTTGTTTTCGAGATATTTCAGATCGAAAATTATGGTTCCAAGTACCTAAAAATCGCAATTTTTCACAATTTTCTACAATTTATTGATTATACGATAAATCGATATATATAGATCGAAAGAACAACTTATCGATAAAAATGCATGCATAAAAAAATAATAAAATTAAAAAAATTAAAATTTTTGCAAATAGGTTTTTTAATGTGATGTTATGTGTTAATGTTTCATAAAATGTTGAGTTTTACTGTGTACATCGATTTATATTAAATACATAGATGGCAGAAAATTGAGAGAAATTTAATTTTTCAGGTACACGGAACAATAATTTTCGATCTCAAACATCTCGAAAAGAAGAGATAACCAAGAAAAATGGTTAGCGCCACTTGTTCAGCGTACAGGAGTTGGGTGCCCTGCTTGATGCTACTTTTTAACTAGCACAGTGTAATTTTTGAATTTTAACTGAAGAATTTTATATTTCAGTTGATGTGTTTTAAATTTAAATTTATGTGTTTTAAATTCCCCTTGATGTGTTTTAAATTTGAATTAATGTTTCTTAAACTTCAATTGATGGATTTCAAAGTTCAAATGTAATTTTTAAATTTCACTTGGTTTGTTTTAATTTGCAATTGGAAATTATGTAGACAAAGTATATTGAACTAACTCAACCGATACAAACAGTGTTCAGAAAAGTACAAGAAGTGTAAACAAAAGTCCAAAAACGAGTAGGAACAGTATATACAAAACTAAAAAATGTACCGAAAATTTGAAAAATTGTACAAAAACCGTACAAAAAATACTGAAAGTGAACCCAAGAGTACGACAAGCGTACGTAAACCTACAAACAGTGTGCAAGAGGAAAAAAAGTGTACACAATAGTATAAAAGAGTACATAAAGGTACAAAAAGTGTGCATAAAACCAGTACAGTGGTGGCGAAGTTGTTTAGGATTTCCATCAAAAGTAAAAATTTTCGAAAAGAATAAATTGCTGACCAATTTTTTTGTTTAATATACATTATTACACCGTATTCGATAAAATCAGTTTACCTTAGGTCTTAGTCGATTTGTCGTGGGTTTCTTGGTTCCTCATGTGAAGAATGATTTGTGTATGGCGGTTATATCTCGCAACAAAGATGATGTAAGTATTGTTAAATTCTTGGTATTGGAAAAAAGTATCCATCTCCCTTCTAAATTATACTTTGTAAATAGAAAACGTAAGTGTTTGACATTTACAATAATAAAAAAATAGATATCGAACTTCAAACTAACATTAAATATATTTTCATTTCGAGAATATAAGCACATTGTGTTGAAAAGTGAATTCGTTTTTTATTATATTGACACTTTTAATTAAAAAAAATATTTCTTCAAAACCGAAATAAATATGTGTGTGTTGTGCTGCCAACAATGACATAAAGGGTCCGCCAAATAACTTTTTTTTTTTGAAAATGCTATAAAACAAAACTACTGAATATTTTCTCAAATTTCTGTTTTTATTTGAAAGTACAATCCTTCCGGTTAATAATGGAAAATAATTTCATTCAAATGGCTGCCTACACGATCGGTCCAATTTTTAAGCACATTATCGATTGTGTGCAGCTGTATTTCACCAATGGCTTCACGAATATTGTCCTTTAAAGCGTCAATTGTCTCTGGCTTGTCGGTGTAACACTTGTCTTTGAGGGCACCCCACAAATAATAGCCCAACGGTGTCAAATCGCAGCTCCGAGGTGGCCAAACGACATCAGCCTTGCGGCTGATAATGCGATCTTCAAAAACAGGGCGCAAAACATCAATTTTCACACACATTCTGCAACATTACCATGATTTTCAAAGTAATGTCGCAATATTTCCCAGCGTTGTTCAAGCGTATACACAACCATATTCGTTCAGCGGAAGGATAAAACTAATTCATGAAATAAGCACTATTTTGAAAAAAAACGTTAGATGGCGGACCCGTTATTATATGCAGTTCAAATGACTTCGGTATTAATGAAAATGATATCTTAGAAAATGGTGTTATTTAAAAGCGGAGTTAGAGTGGATTCGTGTATACTCAATGTGCTGGAGTTTGAGTCAGAGTGGAGGCCTCTATTCTCAAATTCCTGGAGTCGGAGTCGTCTAATTTTGGGCATACTCCACAGCCCTACATGAAACTAGAGAAATGGTACACAAAAACACAAAGTATGTTCAAAAGAGTACACTAAATTGATAGCTCGGAAAAAGAGTTCATAGCAAAAATATGGTAAGCCCATTAAACACATTAGGGTAAACACACAAATAAAAAAAAAATAAATAAATGGTTTCCCAATACATCCCATGCAGGGACTGGGGAGAACTTCTCACAATCACTGAGCTGTGCGCTTTCCAGTTTTCACTCACTGATTGGGACCTACAGTTTTACACCGATTCCGAACGGTATTTTGAGAAGTTTTTCATGGCTATATACTCGATAGTGTAGCCGTCACTATGCGAGGTGACCGCCGCCGAAAGAAATTTTTTTGAAGGTGGTCAGAGCAGGGTTCGAACCCAGGATCTCATGTACAAGAGCCGCGCACACTAACCAATGCACCTCCGACGGCCACACACAACACACAAATACACTTACATAAAACCGGCTATACTTACACTAATAAAAATAACTGCGTATAAATATGCGAGCAACCACTCACTGTACAAGACGAACGACGACGATTGCATTAGAACCCGAAATAAAAAAATCCTCAGTTACTAAGGTATAAAGACGAACAAATGTTTAAACATCAATACACACACATGTGTTCATATGGACAAATATTCCAAGTCATCAAACAACAAAAGCGAAATGCAGAAATAGTTCCAAGTCCACACATAAAGTTTCACTACTTCTGTCATGTATCTTCATGGCACTGATTTAATTTGCTTGTATTTTGACGGCATTTTTACTTAAGCGAACCACAGACTTGTCAGTCATGAGTATGAGCTTGGTCGATAACTTTTTATCTGACTGATGAATTTGAAAAAATATTACCAAAAAATTGTGTAAACATGATAGTGATGCGAACAACTTCCATTACATTTCTATTTGTTATAAAGAAGGGTGGCCGTCGGTCAGACCACCTTACATTTCGGCTCAGACCACCTTACATTACTTTCGACGACCGTCACCTCGCTAAGTGATGGCGACACTATCGAGTATTTAGCCATGAAAAGGCTACTCAAAATACCGTTCAGAACCGGTGAAAAACTGTAGGTCCCAATCAGTGAGTGTAAAAACTAGAAAGCGCACATCTCACTGATCGTCAGAAGCTCTCCTCAATCCCTTCATGGGATGTTTAGGGCATAATTTTTTTTAAACCGACAATAAATATCAACGGTGTCAAGTAAACACTTTTGATCAGAAAATATTTATATTTGAATTTTCTATTTTATGTTTGTACTTTTAATAAATTGATCGTTAAAATCTTGTTACTTAAAAATGTTGCTAAATGCATTATATTAGCCTTTCAATGTTGCCGCAACATCAACGGCCTGTTGTGCAACTCCAATGAATTTAATTGTAGCATCACGGGTATGTTGTCCAACACGTTCCTATACAAATTGGAAACGAATAGGAAATCGTTAGAATATATTTTTATAATCAATCGGTAGAATAATAATTTGGAATTTATTTAGTTCATTAATTATTTTAAACTCAAACTTATAATTCTCTGACCAAGAAAAACAGCCAATACCAAGGCGAAGAAGATGAATATTTTATGGAAATTCATTATATTGTCGGCGAAAAAACAGTGTATCAAATTCAATTTAAGCTTTAAGCGTATTTAGCTTTGTGTATGTTTCTAGGCGAACTGATAACAATTAAGAGAGAAGAAGCTTTACTTTATATTATTTACAAGTTTGTCTGAATTCAACGCTTTTTGTGATCAGTTGTTGCCGATGGTAGAGGAAACTAAAACCAAATGTTTGTATTTCTTTAATGGGGGAATCACTCAGAATAATTTTGTGTTCGGTAGCCTTAAAGTTCATATTATTTTGGTTTTAATTTTTATAAGGAATTATCTTAAAAATCCCATTATTCATAATATTGAATCATTAGTTTTCTATGTAGTCAGCGGGTAAAGTTTTCGATATTTTTAAATCAAAAGTTCACAGAAGTGATTTTTTCCCTTTTTAATATTGTGTTTAATTTCATTCCAATAAATTTGCCAATTTTAACAAATTTATTCTGAAAATATTTGATGACTCACATTTATTAAATTGTTTAAAATATATTTGAACGTAGTTGCGGCAAGTAACTAATGTATGTGCATATGTGTTTGTGCAATATTGAAATGATTTATCAATTTTGATCTCAATTATCATAATATACTGGTAACGACTAGTGTCTCAACTATATTGTACAAAGACTCTAGGACTTCTGGTTGGGCTATGAGCATTATGACATACAAAAACTTTATAAAACTATCGGCAACAAAAGACACATGTCGCTCGCGTATGCTGATGCTCTAGGCATCATTGGGCAAAATCTATGAGAAGTTACTGCTGTAGTTTCGAGAATCGAGAAAGAATTGGCAACAGTAAATGTGGACAAAACAAAACTAATAGTTTCGTAATGCTAAAATCCATCCGATTGGAGCAAAGAGTTGCACGTTGATAACCGTTATAATTTCGAGACCGTTGAGACCGTTTCGAGTTATTACCCAAAAGTAATAACTTCAGCCTAGAAATCATACATGGGGCAAATTAATTATTTGACAATTATAATTTTAAGTCTAATTTTAATTACCTCTACAAATGCAAATTCAAAAAATTTAAATTCGAGTGCAAATTGTACTTATTTTCAAAGCATTTCCTTCATATCTGACAGTTTTGCTTTTCAAATATTTTATACAGCACAAGTTTATGAATTTGAAAGAACTACGAGGCAATACCTATCGAAGCCACAAACCCCTACGTATAAAATACTTTAAAAACAGAATTGCCTCATTCAAACAAATTCCAAATAATGGAAAGCATTCCTATAATTCACTACAATTTGCATCTGATTCCACAACCTGCATTTGCATTGCTTGAGCAGATGCAAATTCAAAATTTTTTATTGCCATTTATAAAGCAATGCATTAGATAAAGCAATGGAAATTAAAATCTGATGTAAATTAAAAAAACCCATGTGTGCAAGAAGTCAAACGGAGAACTGTGTTTTCAAATAGGTGCTATTTCGGGCTAAGCAGGCACTTCAGATATGAGTCCTTCTCTCGAGAAACAGAGATCCATCTATCAGGCTCTCAACCTCAACTCAACCTTACTTCCTGTATGGCGCAGAATCCTGGTTCATATCGCACGCTGATGAAACATCGCTGGGAGTCTTCGAGAGAAAAATCATCTGGAAAATATGTGGTCCTATTATAAAGAACGGCGAGAATCAATGACGGTTGAAGAAACATATAATCCTCATATTGTAAGGCCCTTGGCTCACTGTTTTGTTTGAGGCCACCTACATAACCTAGTGTTTACACGAGACAGTTTTTTGGAGACAATATCAACACATTTCCACATTTGTACTCATACAATCACACTTCTCTAATTGCATTCGTCATTGTCTCCGATTTTTCGCGACACAAAACATCTTTCTCTTTTTTGACAACTAATAGATATTCTCAATTGTCTTGTCTCGTGTAAACGCAGGGCAAGTAACTAAGAGTATTTTCAACATAAGGCATGTACTAACATCACAGTTTCACGTGTAATGCTGCAAAACTCTACACAAAGAAATTCGTACGAAATATTTTTGGTCTTGCAGTACTAAGTTCTTCGTAAGGCAATTGATTGATAACTTTATGAAGCAACATCAATTGAAACATACTCGTATATTCTATATACTATACTTTCCTTTTTGAATTTAAATTTAATGACCGATTTTGACAGTTTTAGTTAATGTATGAGAAGTTCATACTACAAGCTTACAAGGTCGGGAACATTTTTCGAAGTGAAAAATGGTGGGGTTTTGTTGGAATAATGGACAATTCAAATAAGCACACGCAGTGGCAGATAAGCACACGCAAGTTCATCGCCAGATGCCTAACTACTGTGCCTGAATTGATGTCATCACTAGATCATCAATAGTGTATAACCAACTTTAATATGAAATTTACATATGTGAATTAGTATCGATCGAAGATCTCTATGCACCAACACACTGAAAAGTCGATAATTCCCACATCTATTTTTCTTTATTTATAAGAGTTGCTTTACACAAAAAGCGTAGTTTTTCTTGAGAAATTGAATGAGATTTGACAACTTTCTTCCTAAAAGTTGATTGATCATAACATTTTTCTTATAAATATTAAAATGTTGCTAATATTTTTCGCCGATATTTCGCAGGCATTTTTGACGGAGTTTTGTAAAATTTCGCGCGAAATATTGCACTCAGTAAGGTCTTAAAAGTTTGCAAGGAAATTAAAACAATTGATCAATAATTATGTTTTAACAGTTGTAGGGACTTCGATTATTTTGACTGGAATTTTATAATAAGCGACATAAACAGATATTTATTTATTTTAAAATTTCATGAGTTAAGGTCCAATGCACATTCCTGACACTTTCCTAGTCGGAGTAAATTTATATAGACGAAATATTATTATAAATAAATTTATAAGAATTTATTTTAACACTATTATGCTACAACCCACTATTATCATCTACATTGTTTACTTTTGCTTTGGTTTGTGTCTAGACTAACGGCTTTGATCATAGAGAAAGAAATTAGCTAGATGTCTCACGTATGTGGCAATTTCTTGTTTAATGGTAAGTTTGCTAGATCGAGGCTGTAACCAATATTTAGTATATATTGTAGTTTTGAACCCAATTAAAAGTAAATTTAGAAAAGCCAAAGTGAAAGAAGTTTAAAAAAAGAACAGTTTCTTTAATGAGTGCCTATTCTTAAAAAAAGTAAATTTTCTGAAACAAAAACATACCTACTCATATTCTCAAACAAAGTAAATTTTCTAAAAAAATACCTCATCTTAATACCGTATCTTATCTTACAAAAAGTACCTTTTCTTAAAAAATGTGTGTTTTTTTCAATAATACTTTTTTTTCTTAAAAAATGACATTTTCTTACAACAAATTGGATTTTCTTAAAATAATACATTTTCTTTAAAGAGTAAATTTTTTGTGAAACAAAATAACTTTTCTTGAGATAAGTACCTACTCTTAAAAATGTACATATTCTTGAAAAAAGGACCAATTCCAAAAAAAAAAATTCCCATTTCTTAAAAAAATACATTTTTTTCAAAAAAATACCTTATCTAAAAAAATACATTTTCTTACAAAAATTCCTTTTTTAAAAGTACATTTTCTTAAAAAAAACATAATACCTATTCGTTTCTTTAGTCTTTTCTTGAGATAAGTAGCCTTCTGAAAATAAGTACATTTTCTTAAAAAAATAACCTTTTCCTAAAAAGATAGCACTTCTTTCAAAAGTACCTGTTATTAAAAAAAGTACTTCTTTGTAAAAAAAAATGCATACTCTTATGAATTTTTCTTACAGAAAGTACGCCTTCTTAAAAATAGTACCTTTTCTTAAAAAATGTGAGATATGTGAGAGGGTTATGGCGTTAATGTACCGATGTAACGAATTTTTAACTAAAGTAGCGTTGATAAGGACTTCAAGCTAAATTGTTTATCGGATTTCGAATGTCTCCTTACACGTTGCATTATATACCCCCAACAATTTTTGGAACGAAGTTCCTTATCGCACGTTGCGGGATGGGGGCTAAATCAAAAAAAAATTAAACAACTTTTTTTTAACACTATTATTCTACAACCGACTATTATCAACTATATTATTAATTTTTGCTTTGGTTTGTCTCTAGACTAACGGCTTGGATCATAGTGAAAGAAATTAACTAGATATCTCACACACGTTAGGTAATTTCTTGTTTAATGGTTGGAGACTAGGCATGCCAAACAGGAAATCCCGAATCCCAGGATTTTTCGGCATTAAAGAATCCCGAATACCGGGATTTTAATAAGTAAATCCCGGGATTTTTCGGGATTATTATTATTTTTGGGTTAGGTCAATCATATGTTTGTTGGGTTAGGAAGCAGTTTGTTCACTAGTTTATCACAACAGCAAACAGTTTGTTGATATGACAGTACACGCTGGAAATTTGTATTTTTTTGTGGGTTGGATGCAAATATAACTTTTTTGTAGCTTGTCGCACATATAACGGGTCCGCCAAATAACTTTTTTTTTTTGAAAATGCTATAAAAAAAAAACTGCTGAATATTTTCTCAAATTTCTTTTTTTATTTGAAGGTACAATCCTTCCGGTTAATAATGGAAAATAATTTCATACAAATGGCTGCCTCGGCTGGCCATGCAGTGTAGCCTACACGATCGGTCCAATTTTTAAGCACATTATCGATTAGGTGCAGCTGTATTTCACCAATGGCTTCACGAATATTGTCCTTTAAAGCGTCAATTGTCTCTGGCTTGTCGGCGTAACACTTATCTTTGTCAAATCGCAGCTCCGAGATGGCCAAACGACATCAGCTCTGCGGCTGATAATGCGATCTCCAAAAACAGGGCGCATAACATCGAGTGTAGCGCACACATTCTGCAACATTACCATGATTTTCAAAGTAATGTCGCAATATTTCCCAGCGTTGTTCAAGCGTATACACAACCATATTCGTTCAGCGGAAGAATAAAACTAATTATCTGTCAAGTCAGACATGAGCTAAGTGTTACCATTCACGAAATAAGCACTAGTTGAAAAAAAAACGTTAGATGGCGGACCCTTTATTATACTTGTGTCCAAACACATTGTGTTTGCTATTAAATATAACATGTTTGGGACACAATGATTAATAGGTTATAATATATGCCCCAAGGTGGATTTTTTTGTTAAAAACTGCTGGAAACATAAACGTGATAGACAATAAAGCAACAAAATGCAGCAGATCTTCTATACACAAAAACAATGCTTGCAAACTTGTACATGGTTCCTGATGTTGCTGGGGCCTATATTTTTCAGAGTGTAAATTTGCAGTGTAGCAGTCAATATCACTAGCAGTCAATGCCTCTTGAATGTAAAACTTTTGGAAAAAATTAATGGAATACCTAAATATTTGTACAAGAATGTTGAATTTTTGTTTTATTTGGTTTGCGTAGGTATGCAGTTATTAGCGGCTGCATTTCAATTCAAATGAGCAGACAGTAGATATTAACATTAAATGGTTTGTAGTTTCACTTGACCAAGTAAACTTATGCGAGTACAGTGAAAGAAATCGCTTCGTCAAACGAGAGCAATATTTTTTTTTTATCAAAAGTGACGATTCATCTCTGCAATGTAAATGGAAAAAAATTAACTAATATTTTTCATTGCTGTAATGAATACGTGTTATTGTTGCAATGAATATGTTTCAATATTGCGATGAATTGGTGCATATTATGAGATTTAAAAATGTATGTGGATGGAAGCTAAATCTAGTCATATTTCTGCACATTTCGACCCAAACTGTATTATTTTCGTTTCGTCAATGTTTAATGTTACACAAAATCTCATAAACTAAAAAAAATATTCAAAATTATATGAATGAGGTCTATGTAACAACAAATAGTTTAACACTCAATCAAAATCTTGTATGCCCAGTTTCGGATGTTCGACACTTTTGCTTTGCTGCAATGCTAACACTTTATCGAACATAGTATTTCATCCACGCGACGAATCGGTTTTGTATCAGTGTTGACCGTCAGAACACAAAATTTCCTATAAATTCTAAAAGTACTCCTTGGAATCAGGTCCGTATTATTGCTTTATACATTTCGAAACTCGTTTTGCATACATTTCTAAAAAACAATTTCATTCCAACAATATTTCTGTCTTGTATTATTATTTTTAGTTCTCATGCAGCTAAAAAAACACCACATATAAAATTGTAACTTTCCAAGTTGGTTCACAAAAATCTTTTGAAGTGAAGTGAAACTTTTTTGGAAGGAATTGAAGTTGGGACGACAAATAAAGTGGGTGTGACAAGTCGGGTATTGGAATAGAGTACGGGTAACACATCGCTTTAGACAAAAGCACAGAAAATTACAAAAGGGACAACAATTGTATACGAAGGTACACAAAGTGTATACAGAAGGTTCAAAAAGTGTACACAAAAGTACAAAAAGTGTTCATAAGACTAAAAAAATTTGTTCAAAAAACTAAACAAAAGCTCCAAAATTGTACACCAAAGTACATAATTGTACACAGAATTACAGACAGGGCCTACTTAAATAAGAAAGTATTCACAAAAGTACAAAAAGTGTATACAAATACAAGAAATGGACAGCCAAAGAATAGTTCATGGCAGCAAACACATATTTCAAGGTGAAACATTATTCATATTAGTTTCAAAAGTAATGTTCAATAATTCGGGAAAATATGCAATAGAAATATATAATTTTATTTGCGTTAGGTGTTAGTACGTGGATGGCCCCTCGCAGGCGTTTCTACTTGAACTTTCGACGACACATGAAAGTGATTATTTTGCAAACTTCCAACCAGAAATCATTATCCAAATCCGCTTTAGGCCCGTACGAAGTGCAATAATTCGTGGGAAAGTTTCCAAAACTCTGTAAAAACATGCGAAACATTTTCGCATTTGAATACTAAGAAAGCAATATCAGCAACATGTATTTAGCAACATTTGAAAGTTTCTAAGCACAATTTATTGATCAATCAAATTTTAGGATGAAGTTATCAAGTCGTCCCTCAACTCTGATTATTCAATTTGTTAGATTTTTGATGTAAAAAAAAAAACTTAAACACAAAGGCAATTATATTTGTTAAGACTGATATGTTACTGATCAATTTCGGAATGAAATACATTGCTCTTGCTTAATTTATTTCGAGCGAACCAACTTGGTACCTGTCTTTACACACTTTTAAGCTCGTCATATTTCGCAAGGAACAATATGCGAATAAGATCAATTGTAGTAGAAAATATTGCAATTCTGCTCCATTGTATTTAACACTTGGAATTTATTACCAGTGTTTGTACAAAATTTCAAAACGAGCACAAAAAATATAAAAACCTGTTCTTCGGAGTGTTCGAGGAGCAACTGTTTCACGTGGTTTATGCGATGGAGAGTGTCACCTCACTTTTCGACATCATCCCTTGTCTAAATTAAGAATCTGACGTATGACTTTTGTTAAAATATGTATTCCTTGTGTTCATTTATACATAAAAATTTACGAAAATCTTACAGCAAGTACTTAGTTTGTTTATTGTGTAACGATAAAAATGCCAAGTGAAGTGAATGTGATTTGTGCGATGAGGTCGAAAGTCTATGGCTGGAGTCGAAAAAGGTATTGCTTTTCTAAGCCTCGCGGTGTTTGCTCAATATTTCTGTTGTAGGTATGGTAACAAAACTCTTATAGAATCGTGTCTTAGTGATGCCGACATAAACTTATTGGTATTTTGTTATTTTGGGAGTGTGCTCGACGAAGAGATCGATTTAGAGCTTTTGTTTCTGGTTACTGTATGTGGAGTGTAGCTTTGTTTACCTAACTCTTATGCCTTGTGTTCGCTGCGACACATACAAGTGTTGAGTCAAGAGTCTTTGACACACTCCGAACGCTGTTCATTGCTGACCGATAACAATGCGAAAAGTTGAAAGAAGGTTTAAACAATTTTTAAAACAGTGGTTTAAATTGAAATTACAACGAGAAGAGTAGTGAGGTGTAAAATACAGTATTGTAATTTTTTGTGCCTCATTTATGGAACATATAATAAATACAGGCAGGCGACAATATGTATTTGACAAACAACTTACTATCGTCATTACACAAGAGTGCCCCCCCTGTGGCAAACAAAATAATTTATAGATTTTTCCCAATTGAAATAATTTATAATAATTTGAAATAATTTAAATTTTTTAATAAATAATTTTTTTTTATACTGTAGCTAACTAAATTAATTAAACTGATTTATTGTCTAAACTAATACCTTAGGTTTTTACATTTTGAACTCTCTAAATTATCCTTTCAATGTTGCAGCTACATTTGCAACTTGTTGCGCAACACCAATGGCTTTAGCGGTATGATGACAAGCACGTTCCTACATAAATTATAAATAAGATTATTAATTAAAATTAAGTTGTTTATTTCATAATTGGCTTTTGAGCTTACAATTTTCTTGCCGATCTTTTCCAGCCATCCGGCTTCTTCTTGGCCAATGACAACAGGCGATAACAAGGCGATAAAGATGAATATTTTATTGAAATTCATTCTGCGGTTGGTAAATTAAATTGCTGGATGCGAGCGAATTGTTTTAACTTTCGTTAGCAGCGTTGTATTTCAGACTGCCAGACTGTATAGATGTGTAGCTTTGCTTTTATACTGAGCGAAGAGCTTGGTGGATTTGTAATCTTCTGAGCTGTGGATAAAGGAAGCAAATGTGCATTGCATTCATTTTGCGGGGAATGCCTGGTTATTTCTTTATATGTAGTGAGTATCAAAACGTCATTCTTAAAATTCAGAAATGGTTTATACATTTGTGTGTAAACAAATCCCAAGTATCTATTTCATTTAACTTTGACTTGTTTACATTTTTGTTTATGCAGATACCATATAACGGTAGAATGGGAAGATGCAAATTCTTTGTGATTTCAAATCTCTTATTGGAACACCCTTCCTTCCACCAGCTTATCTTTTTATGTAAAAAGAGGGAAAACAGCAAATATTTAATAATGGAAATTGACGAAAACGCCTGACAAATATTATGAAAGTAAAAGTTGTCACGTACTAAATATTGTAAATTTTATGGTTCATTTGAGCGAATGCGTAGTTAAAATTCAATTTTTTTATAGTCGCATATAACTTTTTACAACTATACGAAGGTCATTCGAAAGTTTTAAAGTTAAGTATATTGATTTAGTATGATGTTGATTGATTGTTGACTTTTGATTATCTGTGTTCAATTAGTTCGGCTTGAGGTCATAAAATGAAAATATCAGCGGGTTTAGCTCGAAGTTCCTTATCGCACGTTGTGGAATGGGGGCTAAATGAAAAAAAATTAAACAACTTTTGTTTTAACACTATTATGTTACAACGCACTATTATCAACTATATTGTTTATATTTGCTTTGGTTTTTGTCTAGACTAACTACATGTCTCACATATGTTGGGAAATTTCTTGTTAAATGGGTTTCTAGGTGGAGCCTGTAACCAATATTTAGTATACATACATATATTGTAGTTTTGAACCCAAGAAAAAGTAAACATTTAGAAAAGCCAAAGTGAAAGAAGTTTAAAAAAAGAAAATGTTCTTAAATAAGTGTCTTTTCTTAAAAAAAGTAAATTTCTAAAAAAAAAGGAAGTACCTTTTATGATTTTCAATTTTAGTATCGGCTCGAGGTCATTGGTATGAAAAAAGAAAACGAAGTTGTATATTTTTCCTTTTATCACAATTTATTTAGTTTCCACTATTTCGGTCAACATCGTTGATCATTTTCAAAGGTCTAATATAAGAAAAACACAAAGATTTTACAACATTTTTCTTTCAAGTACTATAATGCCTGTTAGAGATTATCGAGTAGGAAATTACAATAATATTTAGGAATATAATTACATTGTGAGGTAACAAAAATATGCGACTAGTCTTTGCTGCAAGCTTTTGCCTTCTAATTTGATTTTTCCGCCTAAATTTGTCAATTGTATGTCTGTAAACTTGTGCACATTGGTCCGTATCGCGCTTGCAGTTGAGTCTTTTCTCAGATGGAACGTTAATAATATGTAGCATTTCCTGAAAGAGACGTCGTGAGTAAATCTTCTCTTCAGTTAGAATTTTCACTTCGTCAAAGTTTGTCCTCTGTCCAGTTAACGTATAGTGGGCTGCGAGTGCTGTTTTTTATTCCAAAGGCTTATAATGGGCCGTTTGGTCCTATTTATGCGACAAAATTCTCGTCTTCAGTTTATTCATCGTAGTACCCACATATACCTTCTGGCATATGTTGGTTTTGTCTCCCTTGCACTTGATTTCGTACACCACATTTGACTTGTCGTTCGTATCGATTCTCGAATTAGTTGTACTAAAAAGGTGATTTATTGTAAAGTTAGACTTTGGAGCGAATTGGTATTTCTCCCTTCCATAAATGTTTGATTCTTTCAGAGAGTCCCGGCATATGCGTTATGGATTTATATATCCTCTCCGGTCTAGTTTCATCCGTTGGTGTTGGTGGTTTCCTACTCAATAATCTCTAACAGACAATATTGTACTTGAAGAAAAATGTTGTGTTTACTGTTTCCACTAATGTTTTATAAAATCTTTGTATTTTTCTTATATTAGATCCTTGAAAATGATCAACTAAGTTGATCGAAATATTGGAAATTAAATAAATTTTGATGAAAGGAAAATTATACAACTTCGTTTTCTTTTTTCATACCTATGACCTCGAGCCGATACTAAAATTGAAAACCTATTATCAACTGCAAATACAAATCAAAGTACCTTTTCTTAAAATAAATACCTTATCTTCAAGAAGTACATTTGCTTAAAAAAAGTAAATTTTCTTACAAAAAGTTCCTTTTCTTAAAAAAACTATTTTTTTTAAATAAGTATCTTTTCTTAAAAAAGTGCATTTTCTTTAAAGAGTAAATTTTTTGTGAAACAAAATAACTTTCCTTGAGATAAGTACCTACTATTAAAATGAAAAGAAAGGACAAATTCAAAATAAAATTCCTATTTCTTAAAAAAAACCTTTTCTTCAAAAAAAATACCTTCTCTTAACACAATACCATTTCTTACAAAAATCCGGTTTCTTAAAAGTACATTTTCTTAAAAATAAAATAATACCTTTTCTTTTCTTGAGATAAGTAGCCTTTCTGAAAATAAGTATATTTTCAAAAAAAATAACCTTTTCCTAAAAAAGTACCACTTATTTAAAAAAGACCTGTTCTTAAAACAAGTAATTCTTTGGAAAAAAATATTCTTACTCATGGCTTTTTCTTACAGAAAGTACTTCTTCTTAAAAATGTGTAGTACTTTTTCTTAAACAAACATTAGCTTTTAATTAAATAAGAACCTCTCTTTGAAAAGGGCGTTTTCGGGAAAATACAATACATATTCCTACAAAAGGGACCTACATATATAATTTTTTTTTAACAAATACATTCTATAAAAAACAGGGTCTTAAAAAACGTTTATCATTTTACAGAAAGTATATTTTTTAAATATCCATTTAAATTAACGTGCGCCTTATGCGTGTTGGAACTAACTAGTACATAATAATGGGTTTTTCAATAAGAGCGCTACAAAAGTTTTTTTAAATAAAACAAAACCGGTTTTAGATACCAATGAAATTCTTTATTCCTGTGAAAGTACGTTCGATGCCATTATGTATGGAACTCGATTTCTTTTGCATGTCCACCACGGGCACGCTTGCAGAAGTCCAGACGCTGAACCCAATTTTCGACGGTTGTCAAGCATAAATCGGCCGATACTGCTGCAATTTCACGTTCGATATTCGTACGAAGTTCATCCATCGTCGCTGGCTTGTTGGCATAGACCATAGACTTGACATAGCCCCACAGGAAATAATCTAATGGCGTCAAATCGCACGGCCGAGGCGGCCAATCGACTGGGCCATTTTGTGAGATAACACGTTCACCAAACTTGGTTTCCAATAAATTGATTGTGGCATTCGCTGTGTGGCTTGTGGCGCCGTCCTGTAGGAACCATATGTCCTCCAAGTCCATATTATCCAATTGGGGCCAAAAATATTCAGTTATCATTGAACGGTAGCGATTCGCATTCACAGTAATGTGCCGGCCCATAAACCGCACCAAACCGTAATTTTTTCGGGATGCAATGATGACTCATGGATTACGTGTGGATTGCTGTCTGACCAATAACGCATATTTTGCTTATTGACGAAGCCATTCAGCCAGAAATGAGCCTCATCGCTGACGACCATAAATTGGACGTAGCGCTCTTAAAGTTGAGGCCACTGACTCCAAATTTCGGTAGTAAATTTTAATAATTTCGACTCGTTGTTGGTTGACATTGGAGAAATGTCAAAAGAGCGGGAAAAAATATGGCGTTGTTTGCTGTCCCTATCGATTTACTTTTGTCGCGTCTCTGTTGAAAAACCCTTTATATATATAAATTTGTGGTTGTCGGTGGTGCAATGGTTAGTGTGCGCGCCCCTTGTACATGAGATCCTGGGTTTGAACCCTGCTCTGACCACCTTAAAAAAGTTTCTTTCGGCGGCGATCACCTCGCATAGTGATGGCGACACTATCGAGTATATAGCCATGAAAAAGCTTCTCAAAATACCGTTCGGAATCGGTGTAAAACTGTAGGTCCCAATCCATGAGTGAAAACAGGAAAACGCACAGCTCAGTGATTGTGAGAAGCTCTCCCCTGTCCCTTCATGGGATGTAAGGGGAAACCATTTATTTATTTCTAATATATAGCGAAAGGAACTTCGTTCCAACCGGGTGTCCCCTGACACCTCGTGTGATTTTTTTCAAGATTTATTAAATATTCCCAATATTTCGATTATCACCGCTAATCATCCCCAAGGTTCTAACTACAAAAATTAATGATATATTGATCACAAAACATATATTGATTTAGTTAATAAGTGCTTCAATCGGCTTTGATAAATGCTTGTAAAAATGGAAATGGGACACATTATGTTTTCAAATGGTGGTCACAAATATCGGGAGGAGCTGGGTCGCCACCGTCTGGCTTGTTTGATAATTGGTATACATATTCGACTGAATAATAACGCGTCGTTCGCCTACAAGCTGTGGTAGGAGTTAAAGGAAACAAACGATGTAGAAATTTCAGTCGGAGGAACCGACTTAAACACAACCTCACCCTAAGCCATCCATTGGGGCTGAGTTCCAATAAAATAGATTAATATAATTTTGCACACTACCGACTGCATTGGACGCTCCGTTTCCGAGATATTGGTATAGGGGCGTTTTAGCGAGTTTTGATTCCATAAATTTTAGTTTTAGCGATTTTTTTACAAATCCATGCCATATTGAAGGCATCCATAAATGAAAATCTCCTCTGGAGCTAAACAATTTATTATTTTTGCGATTGGACGCACCGTTTCCGAGTTAAAGCCATTTTTTTTTTTTTTTTTGAAACAAAATTATTTCGTGTGAATGGGAACACTTTGTGAGAAACCCTTAGAAAACCGTAAAAATTTGTTATTTTTTTGATTGGACGCTCCGTTTTCGAGATGTATAAATTTTTTCATATTTTCGACCACAAATAGGCACGAAATACAAACCCTGGTTATAAATAATAATAATTTTGTTCATATTTAAATATAAAATACACAAAATTTTCATAGAAAATTATTTTGTTAACTTTTTTTCTAATGGGTTAAAGCATCACCAAATGGTTGTGACAGTCATAAAATTCAAGTACATAATTAGTTGAGCATACCAATATATTCTTTGGTACAACCGAATTAGTTTTTACATTTTTCGTTCATCCAACTAATAGAATATTCACCACTACAGGATAATTTGATTGCTAGAACTAAAACTCGATTGACAGATCACATTTATTTCTTGTTGCTGTAGCTTCAACTAAATATTTCAGTTCTTGCAACCAAAACTGAATTAAAAATCAATTGATATGCACTACATTTGGTGATACTGAACACAATTATTTTTATTCACAACTGAATAATATCATAGTCCAAGGAACGGCCAAATTTTAGTTGGCTGTAAATATAGTTGTGACAACGAATCTCTTCTCTGTGTCTGTAGGTTACCAGAGGTATTTATTAGAAATGGTATTAGAGGTATTTATTAGAAATGGTATTTGGACCGTATTTATTGTCCAAGTAGTACAATCGTACAGCAGTACATACTTCATTCACAATGCAGTTGAATATTCACAATTTCGCCCGTTGCGAGTTCTTCTTAATAAGCCAGATTTTGGACAGGTTTAGAAATGCAAAATGAGTCCTTGGCTTTCTTTACATTAAAACGTACTTTATATGTTGCAGCCCTGTACCCATCTTCTGTAACTTATGTGGAAACTTCTTACATCAAGAAAGAGTGAAACAAATAATTCCACCATTTCCCGACAAGTGAGACACAGCACCACTGATATTGGAATATCCAGTCAGCTGTCAAAGATCCAAATAAACATACAAAACGTCAAACCAAGATGTATCTATTACAGGTGGAAGGAAGCGTTGGAGCAACTGATTTAATTGTCTCCTTCTCGTTGTGGTGCGACCTTGTCAAATTCAACTGTACGAGGCGGATCAATAAGTCCGTGACTTTTCGAACTTCCCTTGTAGTTATATGAAATGCAACACTGGTCCCATCAAGTATCACTTGTTAGTAGACTACTGTCAAATTTTGAGCTTTTACTTTGCGTTTAACAGCTGTTCAAAACATACAACCTCGTGCATTTTTTTAAAAATGTAAAAAGTTAATTTCGAGTGCTCATTAAACATTATGTTTTTGCGAAAAAAAACCGTCAATCAAACCAAGGAAAAGCTTGATAAATACTATGGGGACTCTGCAGCACCGATTTCAATGGTAAAATTGGTTTAGTGACTTTCGTCACTGACAAATGACGCCGAAAGTTTTGGACGGCCAATTGAGATCAATACACACGAAAATTTCGAAAAAATTCACGATATGGTGTTGGCCGATTGAAAAGTAAAAGTGCGTGAGATTGTTGATGCCATAGGCATTTCATATGGCAGTGTGGTTTCGATTTTAATTGATCAGTTGGGTTTAAGAGAGCTGTCTGCAAGATGGGTGCCGCGTTTGCTCACAATTGATCATAAATGTAATCGTGTGACAACTTCAATGGATTATTTGGAGGTTTAATTGGGCTACGAATTGGAATCCGCCATATTCTCCGTGGCTCGGTGGATAGAGATTTAGCTCCAACGATGAAATTTTTGATTTTATGGACCCCGAAAAATCCTATTTTTTGGAAGGGATACAACAATTGGAGAAACGTTGAATTAAGTGTATTGAGCTAAAAGGAGATTATGTTGAAAAATATTTTTTTTTCCAAAAGCACTGAGTTTCATTCAAAAAGTCACGGACTTATTGATCCTTCCCTATTTTGTTTCTGCAATTGTTTGTTCAGTTTTATTGTTCGGTCATGATGTTGAATTTGACAGCGTCGGACCTCCAAACAAAATCAAAATTTTTTGTGTGTTTGGTACCAGAATTTACCTGGAAACCTCGCGAATTTTCTTCAGTTTAGTAAAAAGGTACATATTATTAAGCAACATCTGAGTTCAAGCTAATCCCATAGGCCAGCAACAAGTTTTAGAAGAAACATTGTATTGTCCTATAACGCCCATTTTGAATCATAACCAAGTTTGGGCAAATAATATGTAGTAACAAACAAAATTTCATTGTGATCGGTAAAGACAGACAGACGGACGTGGCTCACTTATTTCCGTATCAACTGATCCCTATGGTTAAGGGTGTACAAAAATCTTGCTCTGTTCCATATTCCCATTCATACAATATAATTTTGACCAACTGATAATAATCGGTGTCGTTTTTCTCCAAACTGCCAACGCCGGATAATAGGGATTTTTGTACCTTACGCAGCAAATGCCATTGACAATGAAAACCCATAATAAAAATTAAAAAATTCACAGATACCTAGCTGTACATTCTTTAAATGTAATTCCCCTAATAAATTAATGGAACCCCCCAACATCTGGTTTCCGTATTCTTTGTCACACGTAAATGATCACCATAAGCGATGAATCCATCTACAAGTGTGATTAATACACACGGTATAAAAGCAGAGCTTATCTTCTACATCGACATCAGTTTGCTTTCCAACGTAGCTAGACAAGCTTAAAGCTAAAGTTTTAAATTATACGCTCTTGCTCGCATAAAACAATAAAATTAAACAACAACACAATGAATTTCAACAAAGTGTTCATCTTCGTCGCCTTGGTATTGGCTGTCTTCACTGGTCAAGGAGAAGCTGGTTGGTTAAAGAAAATCGGCAAGAAAATTGTAAGCATGTGATTTGTAATCAAATGAAAACTTTGAAAATTAACTAGAATTCTTTTTAAATTCTGTTTTAGGAGCGTGTTGGTCAACATACCCGTGATGCCACTATTCAAACCATTGGTGTTGCACAACAGGCAGCAAATGTTGCTGCAACATTAAAGGGTTAACCGTTCGCCTTTAGAAACTAAATCATAAGAAATTAGTGTTAGATATTTATTTTAATTTAGTACAAAATATAAAGAATATATTAGAAAATAAGGAAGAAAAAAACACAAATTAAAATATTTAATATTGGTTGTTTCTTTTATTAAAAATTATTTAACTGCCGCAAAGATGTGCAGATTGAAATTTGAATAAGAGAGCACATAGAATGCTTCACCAGTTCATCTAAAGTGTCAATAGAGGTTTTCCATCATATTTCAGTGTTTCAGAAAACACTATGGAATCCGGATTGCCTCCATCCATATATTTTCTGACCTTATAAAAACACAATTATTTAATGAGATTTAGATCTTAGTAGATTTTGTCACACGTGATTACATGACACAATGATTAAAAAAAAAATTGTAACCCATAACATCCCATTAAGGGATTGGAAAGTGCTTCGCACAATCAGTGAGATGTGTGCTTTCTAGTTATACACTCAATGATTAGGACCTACAGTTTTACACTGGTTCCGAACGGTATTTTGAGAACCAATGATTACATCTTTGGTTATATTATTGTATCAGCTTTGATCAAGAGTGATCTAATTTGATCTGAAATTTATCCAAGATCAAATATGCAGATCAAATACGAATATATCTTTACTTATATAACTTAATATGAAGAATTAAGATAAAATTATTCTTTCCTATCTGTTATAAAATAATACTGAAATAACAAAAGACAAAAAAACAAAAAAATATAAAATATAAAGGGTTGTGTGGCACGTAGCGCCGTGTTGTTGGTGCCAGATTTTGTTCAGATAACTGGCTTCAATTTCAGGAAACAAAAACACGTTATTATGTCTCGATAACGGGCGTCATTCATAGTATTGTTCCGGCCGACATAATTTTTGAAGATATATGGACTGATGAACCTCTTCGGATTTCTCTTTAGCCCAAATAAGGATGTTTTGCCTTTGAATGTGGCCCTTAAGTCAGGAATGGGCCTCATCGCTTAACAACATTTTGGTCAAAAATATTGGGTCTTGTTGAAACCTTTCAAGAGCCCAATGACTGAAGCGGTGACGAGCTAAGTCTTTCCACTATGAAGTTTCAAACAATATTGAATACAAGTACATTGACGATGTGACAGTTTGATCTGCCATTAAATCCCTAGTGCACCATTTTTGCAAATGAAATTCCAAAAAATTATCAATCTAGTTTTGAAAATTGTCAATTAAAATTACATCAATTGAAATTAAAAATTTATATTTAAAATATATCAATTGAAATTTAAACACATCAATTGAAATATAAATACATAGATTGATGTTTACAGACATCAAACCACATCAATTGAATTTTAAAAGTTGCCAGTTGAAATTCAAAAATTATTACCCGGGTTAGTCTATTCGGTTTATAAAATACAATTGATGTATTTTAAAATTCAATTGTTGTGTTTTAAATTTCAACTGATGTATTTTAAAATTCAATTAATGTATTTTATGTATGTGTGTGTATGGTTTTTAAAATTTTAATTGAATCGGTTAATAATTTTTTAATTTCAACTGATGAATTTTAAATTTCAATTGATGTGTTTTAAATTGTAATTGATGTGTTTAAAATTTCTATTAATATCTTTTAAACATCAATCGATGTCTTTGCATTTCAATTGATTTTTTTAAATTGCAATTGATGTATTTCAAATTTCAAAAAGAATTTTCAAATCACTTGATTTAAAAAACGTTGTAGAAAATGTACCTCTAAATAAATCACCCGAGACAAAAGTCCAAAAGAGGTAACGAAAGTATGCACAGTATATAAAAGTACGAAAAGTGTTTACATAAGTCCAAAAAGTGTACACAAAATTAGAAAAAGTGTACATAAAATTACTAAAATCGGAGACAAAAGTACTAAAAGGGAACACCAAAGTACGAAATGTGTACGCAAAGCTACAAACAGTGACCAAAACTAAAATAGGATATATACAATAGTACAGAAACAGCGCACAAAGATACAAATAGGATACATGAAACCAGAGCAGTAGAGTCGGAGTCTTGGACACAGTCATCAAAATTTGGACGACTATGACTCCATGTTTAGAATTTTCATCAAAAGTAAAAAATTTCCGATCATATCTAATCAGAAAGATGTACATATGTAAGTATATTGTTAAATTCCTCGTATCGGTAAAAATGTTCCAACTCGCATCAAAATTATACTTCCAAGTGCTAGACATTTACAATAATAAACAAGTAAAAGTGTTAAATTCGGCTGTGCCGAATCTTTGATACCCTCCACCTTAGTGTTAACCAGCAAAATATTAAATTTTAAAAAGGACCTTTTTTTAGAAAATGCACTTTTTTAAAAAAAATAAAAATGAGTTACTTGTTTAAGAAAAGGTATTTTCTTTAAGAAAATAAATTTTTTATTGAAAAGCAAATTTTTTAAGAAAAGTTTCTTGAGTGGAACCCTTGAAAATCAGATTTTATTTATTTCATTAGTCTGTTTGTCGTATTCAGTGGTCATTAAATTTTATTTCGCAGCGATCGCCATTCCATCATGATGACTATGTATTGTCTTATACATATATCTTTGCTAAGACGTGCGTGTAGAGAACGCCCCATCAATATGTGTGCCATGTTTTGTTGTTGCCAAAGATCTTGGTATAAGCCAAAAATACATACATACATTTGTGTTCATAAATTTGTATGGATTTTGTCACACACAGTTTCAAGGCTTCGTGGCATGGGGGGTAAGGCGTTGTACGTTAGAGTGGAAGGTTGCTGGTTCGACTCTGTCATTATTCATTTATCCTTTTTTTTTAAATTTTTTAATTTTGTTAACAGTTCTTGAAAAAATCCTTTTTAAAACAAAAAAAAACATTTTTTGAAGAACTGTTAAAAAAAAAAAACAAGCTGGGACGAGAGTTGAACCAACAAGCCTCAGACTCCAACGCGCAACCCTTTACCCATCAGGCCACAGCGACCTTAGGTGATGTCGGATAAGATCGCCATCAATTTATTTTATTTTATATAAATTTGAATTTAATTAATGTTAATTTGTTACAATTATTGCGTTACGGGCCACCCTAATATAGACTTGTTACATTTTCGCTTAAGCAACAGCAACATACATACATACCCTAATATTGCCTTTACATTTTGTTTAAGCAATATCAACATACGTACATGCATACGGTTATTATTTCTTTCGTGTGCCCAGTATGTATGTGTGTTGTTGTTGCTCATGTTTTCATCTTCGATAAAAAGAAGAATAGCAATAACAACAGCAGCATAATTGCAAGAATTTACTTCCAATAACTCATTCAGCCACTGCTTTGTTATTGTTATTCCCTTTCGCAGTCGCTGCTTAAAGTAAATGCTTTCGTTTTTTGTTTTGCATTTGGTGGTCTGGTGACAAATTCTTTGTACAGTAAAATCAGTGGATGAACATTGCTACCTAGTGGACAGACGTCATTCGGACGTTTGATCAACCAACATAAAATTGAGCCACTTAATAATAATAAACACTTGTGAACAAATAATTAAAAGCAAAGTGTTTCTATTTAACATTTTGGCGACCGTGACAGGACGGTTCGTAATAAAATAAATTTATTTGAAGAAAATAAAGTGTTATATTGCCAGTGGAGCATAAAATTCTTTAGAGCCTTTTCTGAAGAAACGTAATTATTACATCATTCGTCGTTGCAATCAGATCATCGTTGATATTACGTCACTTCAGTTAAGGAATTTGTTGTTGCTGCCACTGCTAAGTCTCGAGACACAATTTTATTACGGCCGCCTGAATTTAATTTGTGGAAGAAATCTTATATTGGTGATTTCTGCATCAGAAGCCTTTGCAATTGTTGGTTCACGTTGGAAAGTGGCTCAAATACAGTCTCGTTAACTCAGGCATACATACATATATTTTCCGAAGTATTTTAA
Source organism: Phaonia tiefii (assembly GCA_963931995.1). Lineage (NCBI taxonomy): Eukaryota > Metazoa > Arthropoda > Insecta > Diptera > Muscidae > Phaonia > Phaonia tiefii. The sequence continues at coordinate 83,188,251 of OZ008367.1, read as the reverse complement.
TGGGAAATATATATTAGATTTGAGGGTTTTCAACAAGTGGTTCGCGCGTTAATTTTTTGGCTCAATTCTTCTTCTTGTTTGATCGTTTTGAGTGCTTCTCTCGCAATACAAAATGCCTGCCGATAACGTTGACGCAGTACAAGAAGATGCGCCTCCAAGTAACCCAGAATTGGCGTCACTAAAGACGCAACGAAGCCATATGAAGCGAAATATAACTAACCTACATAAGAAAATCGAAAAAGATGGCGACAAAGTCGACCCCACCATTTTAGATTGCCGTTTGCAGATATTGGAGTCGTATTTTAAGCAGCTTTGCTTTATCCAAGGACAAATTGAAAAACACAGTGCAACAGATAATGCGAGAAGTGAATTTGAGGAAATTTATATCGCGGCTAAGGCTAAAATATTGTCCTTGCTAAGCAACACTCGTGGTTCTTCATCTATGGACCAAACCTTCTTCAACGCGTCAGTAACTAATAGCTCAAATCCTGCTTGTTTACCCTCATTAAAGTTGCCTCGATTCGATGGAAAGTACGCCGATTATAAGAGATTTATTTCAACATTTAATAATATGGTTCATGGAAATTCATCGATTACTGCTGTTGATAAATTTAACTATTTGCTGGGGTGTCTTTCGGGTCCAGCGTTGGCAGTGGTAGAGCCGTACACAGTAACCGATGAAAATTATGCAAAAGCGCTAAAGCGTTTAGAAGAAAGGTACGACAATAAGGTACTTATTTTCGTAGAACACATCAACGCTCTTTTCAATATCACTTCGATGCCAAAAGGTGACAGTGCTTCGCTAAGAAATATTATTGATACCGTGTCTGCAATTCGTGGCTCCCTTCTTTCGCTCGGGTCAGAGATGGATGCTTTAAATGGCCTTTTGATTCATATCGTTTTATCGAAATTGGACTCTGACACGAAAATGAACTACGACGAAAAGCAGGACTTTAAATAGTTGCCATCATGGGATGCGTGCTATGACATTTTAAGCCATCGTTGCCAATTTTTGGAAAGCCATGGGAAAAAAGCGAATATACCTGAAAATTCCAAAGGTGCTAAACCAAAATCAAGTTTTAGTCGGCCCTCTCATACATTCTTAAATGCCAACTCAAATTGTGCGTACTGCAATTCATTAGAGCACAATCTATCAACTTGCTCCTCGTTTTCGTCGCTCGCGGTATTAGAACGCTTTAACTTTGTAAAGCAAAACAGTCATTGCATTAACTGTCTTCGCAAGGGGCATTTAGTATCAAAATGCTCATCCACATATCGTTGTAGAATTTGTCACTCGATGCATCACACTTTATTACATAAATTTAGTGGTCCCAAACAAGGTGGACCATCAACATCTCAGCAAGGTGGACCATCAACATTTCTACAAGCTGGCCCATCAACCTCTCAACAGGCTGACTCTCAACTCATATCAACTAACCATAACCCCACCTCCTTGGTAGTACGATCATGTAAACGCGCAATCATCCCAACTGCGGTAGTCCTCATAATGGATAACTGTGGCACTTTTCATCCGGTAAGAGCTCTTCTTGATTCGTGTTCCGAAATAAATTTCATTACAGAAGAAACTGCTAAAAGACTGCAGCTAAAGTTTAAGCCATACAATCAAGAAGTATCCGGAATTGGAGAAGTTCGAACCAAGATCAGGTCATGTATCTCTACTACAATCAAGTCCCGTGTAACTATGTTCCAGTGGTCCTCAAGCTTTGCTATTACAAAATCGATAGCTACTCGACAACCTGGTGAGTACATACAAACGTCACATTGGCAGATACCCAGTTCCGTGGCACTTGCAGACCCTCTATTCTATAAGCCACAGCATGTAGATCTGCTTATCAGCACCGAGATATTTTTTGATTTGTTGCTCGATGGCCGTATTTCGCTGGGAAACGGTATGCCTTGTCTAACCAATACAGAGTTTGGTTGGGTTGTCGGTGGTACTTTTGATTCTACTTTAACGTCAACGTTGCGCACCTGTAATCTCGCAACGAACACGTCAACTTGCAACCTTGATTCAATTCTAAATAAATTCTGGGAAGTGGAAGAATATACCACTTCTCCATCAAAATATTCGATTGAAGAAGAATCATGTGAACGCCACTTCGTAGAAAACGTTTGCATCGATCGCAATAACAGAATTCAACTTCGTTTACCATTCAAAAAATCGCCTGATCAGTTAGGTGATTCATTCGAAAATGCTCGAAAGCGTTTTTTGGAGGAATTGGAGTTTATGGAGGAATACTTGTCATTTTGACATATGTCACCTTATAAAAACTCGCTACGTAGCCCTAATTACGTAATCCCTCATCATTGTGTTCTCAGGCCACAAAGCGCCACAACAAAACTTCGAGTCGTCTTCGATGCGTCGGCTCGAACTTCGTCGAATCATTCATTGAATGATATACTCATGGTCGGCCCTACAATTCAGCAAGACCTAATCACCACAATTTTTGCTTTTCGGTTAAATAAATATGCTCTCACTGCTGATATTTCGAAAATGTATCGCCAGTTTCGTATCGATGAAAGGGATAGAAGATATCAACTCGTATTATGGAGGAGCCGCAAAGAGGAAGAAATAAAAGTGTTCCAACTTAACACTGTCACATATGGTTTGTCGTCTGCCCCATTTTTAGCAATTCGTAGTTTGTTTTTCATGGCAGAAAAATATGGTGGCTCGTTCCCTCTTGGCTCACAGGTCCTTCGTGAAGACCTCTATGTAGACGACGTACTCACTGGCGCAAACGATGTCGACACGCTACTCACTAAAAAGGCTGAATTAATTCAAATTCTGCGTTTACATGGGCTCGAGTTAGCTAAACGGAATAGTAATTATAGCTCGATTTCAAATACTCACGACGATGAAATCATCATTAAAATATCTGAAGATGACGTCACCAAAGCTTTAGGTATGTCTTGGAAGCCGATGGCTGACCTGTTTTGCTTCAGATTCGAGTTGCCCGAAGTTCTTGCTCCAACAAAGAGGTCCATGTTATCCGTTGTGGCCAAAGTGTACGATCTGCTCGGAATTTTAAGTCCCGTGGTAATTCGCTGCAAAATTTTACTGCAGGAAACTTGGGTCCAGAACTATGCTTGGGATGACGTTATCACCGGTCAACTTAAAATTCTTTGGATTGAAATACAGAAAGATTTGCAGTTTGTTCAAAATATTGAAGTGCCTCGATACGTTTTGACGTGCCCCGACGTGCAAGGTGAAATTCACGGATTTGCCGACGCTTCTCAACGGGCATATGGTTGTTGTATTTATTATCGAGTAAGCGACCAAGGTACTTATAAAACAACTCTACTAATTGCCAAGTCAAAGGTCGCTCCAATTAAAGCCCAGTCGTTACCTCGCCTTGAATTATGTGCTGCCGTTTTATTAAGCAAAACTTGGCACAAAATCAAACCCAAAATTGAACAATTTATATCATCGACCTATTTTTGGACTGACTCCAAAATAGTTCTTCAATGGCTAAAATTACATTCGTCAACATTACAATGTTTCGTCGCAAATCGTGTCTCAGAGCTGCAAGAACAAACAAGAGATGTTATTTGGAGACACGTTCCTTCAAAAAGTAACCCGGCAGATATTGTGTCTCGCGGTTGAAGTGCGGAAGAGTTGCGCAACACAATATGGTTTAGTGGTCCAACTTTCTTCAACAAAATTCATCAAAATGGCCTAAAATAGAAGAAGAAATACCCATGGAGCCAATTGAGTGCAGAAAGGCTGCAGTTTTCAAGTGTTCTGACGTCTCACCATCAATCATAGAGGAAATAATCAATAAGCATTCATCCTATTTTAAAATTATTCGTATAATTGCTTATATTTTTCGTTTATTCAACAGATGCCCAGTAAACCGTGCGTTAATGCTCAAGGACCTAGTTCATATTAACCCCTCCGAATTGGACCACATATTTTGGCGCATTGTGGCTCATCTACAAGAAGATTCGTTTCAAGATGACATCACCGCACTTCAGAAAGGCAGAGTAGTCAACCCATCGCTGCAGAAATTAACACCATTTTTGCATAAAACTGACGTCGGCCATGGCTTTGTCACTTTAATTAGAGTTGGTGGTCGACTCTCTAATGCACCCATACCCTATGACGCTCGTTTTCCTGCTTCGTTGCCCAAAAACCATCGCTTCGTCAGCTTATACATCGATCATTTACATCGAAAACATTTGCATGCAGGTCCGAAGGTTTTACTGGGCGTCGTGAGGCAGAAGATATGGATAGTTAACGCTAGAGAAGTAGTTCGGAAAGTTGTCCGAAATTGCGTGCACTGCTTCCGCTACAAGCCCAAATTGATGGAGCAAATTATGGGTAATTTGCCAGCTGATCGCCTGCGAGCAGAACGCCCATTTTTATTCACTGAAGTGGACTTTTGTGGCCCATTTTCAACGTCATATCGCATTCGAGGTAAAGTTCCATATAAAACTTACATTGCTGTATTTGTTTGTTTTAGTTCAAAGGCAACGCATCTGGAACTGGTGTCAGACTTGTCCGCCAAGAACTTCATTTTGTGCCTCAAGCGTTTCGTTGGTCGCAGAGGAATACCACAGAAGCTTTATTGCGATAACGCAACTAATTTTGTTGGAGCTCACAATAAGCTACATGAGTTGAAGCAGTTGTTTTTTGGTGAAACAATAACTCACGAAGTACAAGCATATTCATCACAAACCGGATTTGAATTTTGTTTTATACCCCCCCGTGCTCCACACTTCGGTGGCCTATGGGAGGCTGCCGTGAAATCTGTAAAAACACTCCTCGTAAAAAATGTTGCCCAAGCCTACCTCACTTTTGAAGAATTGCAGACCCTTATCATCGAAGTCGAAGCAATTTTGAATTCACGCCCAATCTGCCCACTGTCAGATGACCCTAATGACGGCGAAGCGCTCACACCAGGCCATTTGCTCATTGGCTCATCACTAGTCGCTTTACCAGATCAAACCTTTGATGCTACCAAACAAACGTCGCTCAACCGTTGGCAACGTATTTCATTTTTAAAGCAACAGTTTTGGCATTTGTGGTTCCGTGATTACATTTCATCGCTGCAACAACGCTCAAAATGGTACCACATACAACCTAACATCACGGAAGGGCAACTAGTCGTAATTCACGATTAATTAATGTTAATTTGTTACAATTATTGCGTTACGGGCCACCCTAATATAGACTTGTTACATTTTCGCTTAAGCAACAGCAACATACATACATACCCTAATATTGCCTTTACATTTTGTTTAAGCAATATCAACATACGTACATGCATACGGTTATTATTTCTTTCGTGTGCCCAGTATGTATGTGTGTTGTTGTTGCTCATGTTTTCATCTTCGATAAAAAGAAGAATAGCAATAACAACAACAGCATAATTGCAAGAATTTACTTCCAATAACTCATTCAGCCACTGCTTTGTTGAATAACAATCCCTTTCGCAGTCGCTGCTTAAAGTAAATGCTTTCGTTTTTTTTTTGCATTTGGTGGTCTGGTGACAAATTCTTTGTACAGTAAAATCAGTGGATGAACATTGCTACCTAGTGGACAGACGTCATTCGGACGTTTGATCAACCTTAAAGAACTTAGAAAAATTTAGAGCAACATAAAATTGAGCCACTTAATAATAATAAACACTTGTGAACAAATAATTAAAAGCAAAGTGTTTCTATTTAACAGGTGAAATGTGACAAAATTCATATAAATGTATGAACACATGAAAGTACATCTAAACATTCTAAAGTACTTACCTATTATAAAGAACAACAAAGATTTTCAACATGGAAATTCACCACACGGCAAAAGGAGTAGTTTAGTATAAAACTAAAAAAATCAATGTGAAAATTTTATGAGTTTTTTTTTCCAATTTCGCTGATTTTCAATACCAAACTGCTCAGGAATACGTGGAACATTCTGGCCAAAAACCAAACCGCGATATCGCCGATTGAAGTCGTGAGAATGTTTTCAACAGACGGAAAGACGGACATGGCTATATCGACTCCGGTTGTTATAAGGATCAAGAATATATTTACTTTATGGGGTCGCAAAGCCTTATTTCTATATGTTACAATCAGAATGACAAACTGATATATACCCTCTATAAATTACAGTGGAGGGTATAAAAATACAAATCGAACTTCGAACTCTTTTTTCAATTTCAGAATATATGTACCCTTTTTTTTTTTTGAAAAACGAATTCTTGTTGTATTATTTAGAATAGGGGATCAACTGATTCTAAATTTAAAAATAATATTTCTTCTGAAATAAACTACTGTGCGTAGTGCTGCCAGCAATGACATATTGCATGCACTTCAAATGATTTTTCAATGTGTTGGAGTCGGAGTCAGAGCGGATTCACAAATTGCTGGAGTCGAAATCGTCTAATTTTGACCAGACTCCACAACCCTGTATAAAACTACAAAAATGGTACACAGATGCACAAGTATGTTCAAAAGAGTACACAAAATTGATAGCGTGAAAAAAAGAGTTAATGGCGAAAATATAGTAAACCCATTAAACACAGTAGGGTAAACACAGAAAATCACTTACATAAAACCGCCTATACTTACACTAATAAAAATAACTGCCTATACATACACGAGTAACCACTCACTGTACATGACGAACGGCAAGGATTGCATTAGAACCCGAAATAATAAATCCTCAATTACTTAGGTATCAAGCCCAACAAATGTTTAAACATCAATACATGCACATCTGTTCATATGGACAAATATTCCAAGTCATCGAACAACACAACCGAAATGCACAAATAATTTCAACTCCACACATAAAGTTTCACTACTTCTGTTTGTATTTTGACGGCATTTACACTTAAGTATGACCCCAAACCAATAAAAGTAAACACTTTGGATTAGCAAATATTTAGATATGAATTTTCAATTTTATGTTAGTACTTTTAATAAATTAATCGTTAAAATCTTATTACTTAAATATGTTGCTAAATGCATTATATTAGCCTTTCAATGTTGCCGCAACATCAGCGGCCTGTTGCGCAACTCCAATCACTTGAATTGTAGCATCACGGGTATGTTGTCCAACACGTTTCTATACAAATTGGAAACGAATAGGAAATCGTTAGAATGTATTTTTAAAATCATGCGGGTACAATAATAATTTGGAATTTATTTAGTAAATTAATTATTTTAAACTAAAACTTACAATTCTCTTGCCAAAATCTCTCAACCATCCGGCTTCGCTCTGACCAAGAAAAACACCCAAGAAGAAACAGTGATTAAAATTCAAATCCAATTTAAGCTTTAAGCGTATTTAGCTTTGTGTATGTTTGTGGGCAAACTGATCAAAATTAAGAGAAGCTTTACTTTATATTATTTACAAGTTTGACTGAATTCAATGCTTCTTGTGATCCGTTGTTGCCGATGGTAGAGAAAACTAAAACCACCAGATGTTTGTATTTCTTTAATGTGGGAATCACACACTAATTGTTGGTTGCGTAGCTTTAAAATTAATATTATTTTGTTTTTAAGTTTTATAAGGAATTATCCAAAAAATCCCATTACCACAATATTGAATCATTAGGTTTCTATTTTACGAGCGGGTAAAGTTTGCGATATTTTTAAATACAAAAGTTCACAGAAGTGAATTGTTCCCGTTTTTATACCCTCACCCATAGGATGGGGGTATACTATATCATTTAATACGGAAAAAAATGTAACGCATCGAAGGAGCCATTTAAGGCCCTTAGTATCTTTGTACGAAATTTGTTTTACGACATTTTAAGACGTTTGAGCCATGTCCGTCTGTCTGTCTGGCTGGTCAACATGATAACTGTCGTAAATCTTTACAGATCACAATGAAATTTTGTCAGTGGATATTATTTATCAATACTGAGTTTGGAACTGAAAATGGGCATTTTGACCACGCCCTTTCTGGTACCTCCCATACAAATCGACACATTTAGCACAAAATCATATTTCTTTCGCACCTTTCTTCTGGTAGATGTGATTAGCTTCAACTCTCACACCGGTTAATAATCTGTAAATGCCTACTTAACTGGAGGAAATGGGCGAAATTGTCACGCCCATTCTAGTACCTCGCATACAAAACAGGGTGTTCGTTCGGGTTGTCAATCCGATAAATCGAGTGAAACACTTCCGACTTTTATGAAATTAGGTATTTTTTGATTTTGCCACGCCCATTTTGGTACTTCCCATTGTTTGGCCGTCTGCTTGTTCGGCACGAGAAGTCCCGCAAAACCGAGCCATTCTTTATGAAAGTTTGTACTAGTCCACATTTAGTCAAATAAAACTCTCCTATAGAAAATGAGCTGTTTTGCCACATCCATTCTGGTACCTCCCATATAAAATTTGGGCGGTTGACCGGTTGATCGACACGATAACTCTCGTAAACTACAGCTGATCTTAATAGAATTCGGTACTAGGCAATATTTTGCTAAAAGCCGCTGTGTAAGTAATAACTGCCTATTGTGCCACGCCCAGTTTCGTACCACCCATACAAAAGTTGGGCGTATTTCCGATTTGCCGACTCGATATCTCCAATAAATCATAACCGATCTTAATAAAATTTGGTACTGATCAAAACTTTGGCAACAACTTGCCATGCCCATTTTAGTACCTCGCATATAAATATTGAGAGGGACACTAACTAATTTGGGTATTGAATAATATTTAGCGCAAAATCAATCTGCAATTGAAGATGGTCACTTTTGAGTATGGGCGTTGTTTTATTTAACAGAACTCCCACGCAATGGATGACTTAGGGTGAGAGTGTGATTAAGTCGGTTCACCCGACTAAAACTTATGTACTGGTTTTGTACAAAATTTATTATAACCTAACCGTAACCCTACAGAGTTATAACTAACCCTAACTACAACAGAGTTATAACTCAAAATATTAACGGTCTTGTTCATAAAAAGTTATGAGAGGTTTGAGAGATGATTATCATACAAAAACCGTCTCTCAACCCTATCACAACTTTTTATGCATAAGGCCGTAAGATTTAAATTTTTTGCTGCAATACAATACAAATAAATATTTCTCACTGCTATAAAAAGTAAGATCAGAAATAGCTGTACAGACAGCCCTAGTATCATTGAAAAGCGTTTGTGGTCAACTTTTTGGAAATAATATAAAGCGAATGAATAAGCTTTATATTAAATAGAAACTGGTCTGGATCGTGAATTAATTTGGAAAATTGAAGCCTAAAAACCGGACCGAATACAAGACACCCCGCAAGGGAAAAGATGTAAGAGTTTTACAGTTTGAAAAATTGACAAGACACCTCATTGCCAATTATCCACTTACCCGCAAATGTTTATCAACAAAACAAAAAAACAGCAATAAAAATCCCTAAAAGAAGAAAAAAAATCTTAAACTATTCGGCCCTGTTCTGCATTCAGAATCAGTTTGAATCAGAATTTTCTTTCAGAATAAAAAGTCTACAACTTTGATGGTCTTAAAACATGAAATATTTGTGTTCTGAATTGTTTGTTTTTAAAATATCAAGGTATTTGTATTCTAATTCAAAACTGATATTTTTCTTCTGAATTGATTTACAGAAACCCAAAAATTCTGATTGTCTGGATTGTGTTTACAGAACTGTGCCGATTGTCAAAAATCAACACTCTTCGAAAGTGATTCCCATATTTAAAGAATACTGCCCCCATCATTGGTTTCCGTATTCTCTGTCACACGCAAATGGTCACCATAAGCGGTGAATCCATCTACGAGTGTGATTAATACACATTGCATAATCAGTTTGCATTTCAGCTTAAAGCTAAAGTTTTAAATAATACGCTCTTGCTCCGATAAAATTAAATTAAACAACAACATAATGAATTTCAACAAAGTGTTCATCTTCGTCGCCTTTGGTATTGGCTGTCTTCATTGGACAAGGAGAAGCTGGTTGGTTAAAGAAAATCGGCAAGAAAATTGTAAGCATTTGATTTGTAATCATATGAAAACTTTGAAAATTAACTCAAACACTTCTCCCTTCATTTTAAATTCTGTTTTAGGAACGTGTTGGCCAACATACCCGTGATGCCACTATTCAAACCATTGGTGTTGCACAACAGGCTGCAAATGTTTCGGCAACATTAAAGGGTTAATTATTCGTGTTTAGAAACTAAATCATAATAAATTAGTTTTAGGTATTTGTTTTAATATAGTACAAAATATAAAAAATATTTTAAGATGTCAGAAAAAAAATTTAGTTATTGTTTTATTTTTAAATTATACATAGTTTTCCAGGCTGAAATTTTAACTTGCGCCACAAAAAGGTAAAAAGTGCAGAAAGAATGTTCCAACACTGCACCGAAAGAGTCAATAGAGGGTTTCCATATTTCAGCATTCTGGCAAGCACTATGGAAGCCGTGATGTCTTCATTTATTCTCTACCCGCGCAAATCCTTATAAAGGGTCTTCCAATTTAAGTGATATGATATTTAAGTGACGTTTCGTTTATTTGTAGTATCTCATGATGTGTCTTTTTGTTTTCATTGTATTCAATAATGTTTACAATTTCATCATGGAGAGATATACGCAAGAACAACGTTTAGAAATTATTAATTTTTTTTTATCAAAATAATCGTTCTAGAATTGCAATTTTTCCTGCACTTTTATGGCCGTAATAATCGTCCACTTGCAACGTCCACGGCAACAACCGAATTATTGGGAGAAAGATTTTTAGAAAGATAATATAGTGACACTGAATGGCCTCCAAGAAGTTGTGATTTAACACCATTAGGTTATTGCTTGTGGGGGTATGGTCTTTAGAAATAAACCAGTCTCTCTTCAAGCTTTAGAAGTTAATATTGAACGTGGTATTCATGACATACAACTTGATTTAGTGGAAAAAATGCTCGAAAATTGGGTTCATCGAATTCGTTCCTGCAAAAGAAGACGTGGAGGCCATTTGAAAGACGTTTTATTCAGAATTTAAATGTATCGATTGTACTTCACATTAAATAAAAAACATTTGAATTTCCTTAACAATTAGGCCTAATTTTTGAGCGGAAAATCATCTTTGATCAACGATCAAACATAATTCAAACTCTGAATTCACTTTTTAAGTTAATAGTTAATTGCTGTTTAAACAGCCAAAGTTGGGCATTTAAACTATGATCAAGTGACCATATGATTTTGACAGAAGCCAACAAGAAGAACGAGCACAAAGCTACTTTAATTGTTAATGTGACCAATTATAATCACCATCCTAGTTGAAATAACAAAAAAAAACGTGTTATTTAACTCGTAGTGCAGGTAGAACTTTATTTCTGCTCAAATACACATTGCAACACGATAAAATATAACCGTATACGGACACCACTACGTGATAAAAGAGCAAAAAACAGACCCGTGTCTCCCAGTTTTGCCCAAAATCATGCACTTTTTTTATGGCCCCCCAAAAGTTAGGGGCCTCGGTGTCATTTTTGCAAAAAAGTGATCATTTTGTCAGGCTCATATCTTGCAAACCATTCGGAATTTTGATTTACTCTCTGAGGAAAAGTTGTAGCTCTTGTATAGAACAAAAACATTTGAAATCAAAAAACTTCGATTGTTTTACCGTTTTTCGCCTGTTCAGGTCCATAGGAAGCAAACCGTTCAAAATTCAAGGAAACAGTCAACAACAAAAATGCACGTACATAAACTACTTTCTTGAACATATGAACTTCCAAGGAATGATTCTTAACACTGTTTAGGTAGCCTCAAAAGTGAAAAATTTTCCGTAAATTTTTTAATTTAATTTGTTTTTTCTTTATTTCAACATTGAGATATTATGCTTTCTATTACAAAAATAATAAAAAAAATATTTGTATTATGTTTATAATGTTGATGGCCCTGGACTTGCAAATCGGACTCTCTTAAGTTGTGGATCTAAATCGTCCGAATCTGACTCTGATTCAGAACTTATGGTGTCCACAGGCACGTTGCTTCCAGACTGCCCTCCATCATCAGCTTTTTCTTCTCCAAATACTTCATTAACATCATACAGGGTGATCTTGTGACTCCACCAATATACCTGAAATGATTTAGAAAAGAAATCAAAAAGGAAAGAAAATCAATGCATCAACAAAATTGATATTACCTCTGCAAGTAATGCGTCGAGGTTTTGCTTTTGTACCGTTTTTCCATGGGCATTGTGGTTTGGTGAAACCGTTCTCCTTGCTCATCGGATTCGATAGGGAGTTGTTTGATAAAATCGTCAAAATGAAAATGAGGAAAATGCAGCTTTAATGACATCGATATGCCGATTTTCTCAAGTAATACAGCATTTCTTTCACCCATTCTCTTGCTTCCGGTTCCGCGTACTTACGGTACTCCCTCATAGAGTAAATCAAAATTCCAAACGGTTTGCAAGATATGAGCCTGAAAAAATGAAAATGACACAGAGGCCCCAATCTTTCGGGGCCCATAAACAAAATGTGCATGACTTTGGGCAAAACTGGGAGACACGGGTCTTTTTTTGTCTTTTATCTCTTATGGCCAGTTTTTAAGTGGGAAGTTAACTATCGGATTACTTAATCGTAATTGAAAGTTAATTAGAAGTTAACTTTGCATTTTGTTTTTCAGTGGCAAGTTAAAGTAAGCCGTCATATTGTTGACGATTATGGCAACCCTTATAATCTTATTGGACAAAACATCTGTGTTGGGCTAAATACCAAAACAACAAAGAGGAGCAACCAAATGGAATTATGTAAAATAAGAAGTAAATGCATAAAATCGAAGTCATTTTATCCTAAATGTATAAAAAATAATGTTGCCGCAACAATTTAACGATATAGGCTCAAAGTATAAGCACAAATACTCAAAACAGAAACATGTATTTTATGCAATCTTACATTTCTCATTTTGACAGTCAGTAATGTGATTGTCAAAATAATATGGGTCTGACTATAAGTTAACCAACCCACATTGGGTGGTTAAATCATTGATAACCATTGACTGAAAAACATAATTCGATGTTTAACCACAATTTAACTAAGAAACGAAGATCACCACTGACTGAAAAACTGGCCATTAGTGGTGTCCGTATATGGTTATATTTCATCGACTTAAAAAATTACTCATAGTGACATTCTCCAATTTCATTAAATATTTTGTATTTTACCACTTCACTTTTGTTTTTCAAATGGCGTCAGTTTAATGCCTTGTAACGATTAGCCGATAAATGTAAGAATACCGGTTATTTTTCGTAGCATTTGCCACTGTTGCCACATGGTAGTAGGATTATTTGACAACGCACTGAAAAACTCTGTTGGTATTTAAAGTCAGATCAGACATAAATCAAAATCAACTGATTACCAATTTAAATAACCAGTCCAAAATTGGGACTTAGTGTGTTTTTTTTACAAGAAATCATGTCACTCAAATTGGAAAACCCGTTATTTGGGGAAACATGGTACTTTTAAGAAAAGAAATTTTTATAAGAAAGTGTATTTTTTTAAAAGAAGGTATTGTTTTGAAGAAAAGGCTTTTTTAAGAAATGGGAATTTCTTTTAGAATTGGTACTTTTTTCAAGAATATTTACACTTTTAAGAGTGGGTACTTATCTCTAGAAAAGTTATTTTGTTTCACAAGAAAGTTTCTCTTTAAAGAAAAGGCAATATGTTGTAAGAAAATTTACTGTTTTAAGAAATGGGTTTTATTTAAAAAAAAAATACTTTTTATAAGAAGGGGTACTTTTTGTAAGAAAATTTACTATTTTATGTAAAGGTATGTAACATGGTTTTGTCGTGGGCTGAGGTAGGCTCAGTCATTCCAGAGTTCTTCGTTAGGAACCACCAAACCTTTCGAAATAAGAACAGAATAATTTGCCCTATTCGGGGGTTCAAATTCAGATTCTTTATTGATCTTTAACTTACAATATAATTATAATTTACAGAAATAACATCAACTGCTTCACTCGGTGGGAACACTCCCCTTAGCTTGAAATCACACGTCTTGATTGATAACAGTCTTCCGGGGGCACTTATCTTGGCTTAACACTCTTCTGGGGGGTGCTTATCTTGGCATAGCACTCTTCTGGGACAGGCTGGTTCATTCGCTGCGTATCTCGGTATCGGATATGCGGGATGCTGGCTCGGTATGTGCTTCGAATGTCCGGTGGAAACGGTTCGGTATCGGTTATCGTTGGGTGAGTTACATCGGAACAGTGAGCCGAAGCCCCTGTGTAGGAACAGTGAGCCGAAGCCCCTGTGTAGGAACAGTGAGCCGAAGCTCCTGTGTAGGAACAGTGAGCCGAAGCTCCTGTGTAGGAACAGTGAGCCGAAACTCCTGTGTAGGAACAGTGAGCCGAAGCCCCTGTGTAGGAACAGTGAGCCGAAGCCCCTGTGTAGGAACAGTGAGCCGAAGCCCCTGTGTAGGAACAGTGAGCCGAAGCTCCTGTGTAGGAACAGTGAGCCGAAACTCCTGTGTAGGAACAGTGAGCCGAAGCCCCTGTGTAGGAACAGTGAGCCGGAGCCCCTGTGTAGGAACAGTGAGCCGAAGCCCCTGTGTAGGAACAGTGAGCCGAAGCCCCTGTGTAGGAACAGTGAGCCGAAGCTCCTGTGTAGGAACAGTGAGCCGAAACTCCTGTGTAGGAACAGTGAGCCGAAACTCCTGTGTAGGAACAGTGAGCCGAAACTCCTGTGTAGGAACAGTGAGCCGAAGCCCCTGTGTAGGAACAGTGAGCCGAAACTCCTGTGTAGGAACAGTGAGCCGAAGCCCCTGTGTAGGAACAGTGAGCCGAAGCCCCTGTGTAGGAACAGTGAGCCGAAGCCCCTGTGTAGGAACAGTGAGCCGAAACTCCTGTGTAGGAACAGTGAGCCGAAACTCCTGTGTAGGAACAGTGAGCCGAAACTCCTGTGTAGGAACAGTGAGCCGAAACTGCTGTGTAGGAACAGTGAGCCGAAACTCCTGTGTAGCAAATGTATTATCACCGTCTTTACTAAAGAACGGATCCCAAAATGTGCTCCTGTCCTTTGCAGAACTAGAGCCCCAGGCAAAATGCTATAATCTTGTCTGGTTGTTCGCTCGGAGGCGACCTCGAGTCTAGTTTACCTTAACACTAAGTACCCTCGTTGTAATGACGCAAATGAGAATTCCATTCAAGCACTCATTCTTGTGCGGTCATTAAAACTAATTCCCTGCTACCCTGTACACAACGTCGACTGAGCTTGTGTGTTTGCAAGTGAGTGTGATTGTTCGCGGTGGTTGGTGCGAGTGATGGACGTTGTGTATGCTTAGGTGATAGTTTGACGAGGGACGTATGGGGATGGGAATGGCGGTGAGTGTTTGCTTTTATGTACGGACGTCATGACGTCACGTTACAGGTACTTCTGTAAGATAAGGTATTTTTGTTAAGAAAAGATACTTTGTATTTGTGTTGAGAAAATTTACTTTTCTTAAGAAAATTTTATTTTTTAAACTTCTTTCACTTTGGCTTTTCTAAATTTACTTTTAATTGGGTTCAAAACTACAATATAGACTAAATATTGGTTACGGGCTCCACCTAGAAAACTTCCCATTAAACAAGAAATTTCCCAACATTTGTTAGTCTAGATACAATCCAAAGCAAAAGTACCCAAAAAAGTTGATAATATTGAGTTGTAGTATAATTTAATCTGAAATTTTTCCCGTTTCAAATCTGATCCAATAAGATATAGATCTTTTTTGACCTATTTATTCATAAAGATGGCAGATCTGATTATACTTTCTTAGCTATTAGAAAAAAATTATCTGAATGAAGTTGATTTTGGAAATCTGTATATATATAAAATTCTCGTGTCACAATGTTTGTTATCTTACTCCTCCGAAACGGCTGGACCGATATGTATGAAATTTTGTGCGTATATCGGGTAGATCTGACAATCGGCCAACATCTATTTTTCATACCCCTTACTGATAAGGGTGACCCAGGCCGTGCCACGGCCCCTTTTCAAAAATCGCTCTGACGGCTTTTTTAATATACCGATTGTTATGAAAATTTTACAATACGGTACTGTTGACCTGCTGACAATCCATGGCTATATTTGGAAATGATTGGATTAAGGGGCGTAGCACCGAGCATACAAGTTGAAATTTAAAATGGTTGTATCTCATGAACTATCAGAGGTAAGAAGATGCGATTTTGTATATATGTTGTTGGTACAGTATGAATTACAGACAGGCTGAATGTAGGCGGTGCCACGCCCCCTTTTCAAAAATCGCACTGACGGTTTTTCTAATGTACCGATTTTTATGAAAATTTCACAATGTGTTACTGATGATCTACTGATAGTCCTTGGTTATACTTTATAGTGATTGGATAAAGCAGCGTGGCATAGCCCATACCATTTGAAATTTAAAATGGCTATATCTCATGAACTATCAGAGGTATGAAGATGAAATTTGGTATATATGTTGTTGATACATTATGAATTACAGCCAGAGTGGTAGTGGGATGTACCAACCCCCTTTTAAAATAAACCGTTATAGCAGTTATAATAATAGTTTGATCGTCCTGAAAATTTACCAGTATGTTACAGTTGGCCTACATATTCGGGCAGGCAATTTGGAAGCAAGTTGGCAAAAAGGGCCGAGGTGCTGCCCACACGCGTCAATATTTTACTATTACATATACTATATCAAACAATTGTCCGTCAACGAGGCACTTGACAAAATATTTCAATGTATCCCAAAAAATATATGGCCGATTCGATTTAAATCATTTTTTTTAAAGTTCAATACTTATAACTTTAAAAAAAAATGTTTGAATCTTTGGAGATACATTGAAATATGTTCACAACTGCCAGGTGTACCGACAATTGTTTGATACAGTGTAGGAATGTGAGGTTCGGTACATATATTACTGATATGATGCAAATTACTTTTAGGGCAAACCAATAAAAATAGGGATATTAAAAAGGTCAGACTATGACGCTAAGAAAGTGACCACAGGTACGAATGAATATGAATATCATTGAGGTCAGTTTCGAGAGCATCCTAAACGTCGTAATCCCAATAACGCATTTTTAAAAAAAATTCAGAATAATCTTATAGAGGCTACTGTAATCACTGGAAATTATAAACGAACTGATGTACTCATTCCACGCATTCCAATGATACCTACAGACATGCCCATCGATTTCAAAAGATTCCAGTTTCCGATTCTGTTGCCATTTGCGATGACCATTAATAAAGTGCAAGGGCAGTCGCTTAAATTTGACAAATCCGTGTTTTCCCACGGACAATATATGTTGCATGTTCACGTGTAGGTAATCCTTCCGACTAATATACATTTGCACCAGATGGCAAAACTAAACATATTGCATTTGAATAGATAGAAAAAAATAACAAAATTGTGATACATTAAAATTACACTTCAGGGGTAGCGAAGCGCAACGGGTACAGCTATTATAGTATAATGAGAAGCTTTTTATACAAATCAGCACACGATCGAAATCTAAACAAATACTTCTAACAAATAGTTATTTTACATTCTACAGGTTTATTTGCCCATTGTCAACTATCCCGTGTCGGAACGCCAGCAGATATATTCATTTACTGGAAACATAATGGAGCAAAATAATTTTGTTCACCCTTCGGCATTACAAAAACTTTGAAGCCAAAACGAAGTTTGCCGGATCTAGCTATACTTATATATGTATAGATATATAGATAGATATTGATTACAGGCTCTCCTCCTTGAAACTTTCCATTAAACAAGAAATTTCCCTCCATATGTTAGTCTAGACACAAACCAATGTAAAAGTACCCAATATAGTTGATAATAAATAATAAATGGTTTCCCATTACATCCCATGAAGGGACCGGGGAGAACTTCTCACAATCACTGAGCTGTGCGCTTTCCAGTTTTCACTCACTGATTGGGACCTACAGTTTTATACGGATTCCGAACGGTATTTTGAGAAGCTTTTTCATGGCTATATACTCGATAGTGTCGCCGTCATTAAGCGAGGTGACCGTCGTCGAAATAAATTTTTTTAGGTGGTTGGAGCAGGTATCGAACCCAGGATGTCCTGTACAAGAGGCGCGCACACTACCCATTGCACCACCGACGGTGCAATACTATGATGTAATAAAGTTGATAAAAAAAGTTGTTTAATTTTTTTCATTTAGCCCATATCTTCGTTTCAAGAAAAACATCGAAAAATATCTACGTATTTCCGTTTTACGCACACTTTTGTGATGATGTGTTTTCCTATATAAAATGTGTGAATTCATTTGTGGCCATGACATCATTGAATACTTTTTGTCGGCAGGGCGAAGTATTTAATATAATTTTGAACATACGTAGAACGAGAGGTATAAACGTTTTAATTCATGTGTCTTTCCAACATTCTAAAAAACAGTTGCTGAAAACTGAAAATCACACAAATTTAGCTTTTGGGTTGTTGGGTTAGCAAGAATTTTGCCCGCTAGTTTATCAAAACAGCAAACATTTTGTTATAATGACGGTACATTTGCAGTATGATATTTAGTATATTTTCAGGTTGGCCAGGGGCTTTTGCAGGGTGTAATAAGTGTTGTACGCTTTGTAGAGCATCACCCTTTAAAGCTTTTGGGAGGCGTGTGAGATTTTCGCTATTGTTGAAGGAGCAGGAGGCTGTGAACCATTTGAAAGTGGAGGAAAACAAGGGACAATATTCGGTGTGACCAGAAAATATAGGTAAGTCTTTTGGAGTCTTTTAATGGGACATTGTTGCAGTCGTTGTGTGGACTGCAAACATTGTGGTGTAAAATTATTATTGTTTGTGTTAAAATGCATTGTGGATGACATTCTATATCTCTATTAGTAGATATATAATTAGTTGCAAAAATAAGTTTTGCAAATGTATTTCTATCATTCCTCCAAACCGTATAGCTATTTCAAAGCTAGCTTCAGACCTTCATCAGCGGTTATTTGGAATGATGCTATTGAAAAATACATCAAACTAACTGGAAACGAAATCTCATATTTTTCGAACACTTGCATGGTGGTGAATTATGAATTCAAATGAGATGTCGTTTGCATTTAGTTATGATGAATTTTTTAATAGCAAAATTCCAAATAACCGCTGATGAAGGTCAGTGGCTAAATTTGAAATAGCTATACGGTTTGGAGGAATCAAAGAAATACATTTGCAAAACTCCGTTTTGAAAACTTGATCTCTATTAATAGAGATATAGAATGACCGCGGGCTTGAATAATAAAATGAAAAGGTATACGAATTTATACTAGCAATTTTCTTAAATTATGGTACCTACTTTTTGGTATGGAAACCACTAGAAATTACTGTCAGAATTTAAAACAAATATTTATCTGTATTTATTCGCGTATTTAGCCAACTTGCTTGAAGTATGTATATGTTGAAAATTGCGAAGGCTTAGGGACGCCAATTGACATTTATAAGGTTTCGTTAAAAAATATTGAATTGACAATCTGTACCTCGTTTCTGCAGTTCTCGAATCGAAAATGTTTTCACATGAAACATGTGAATGGAAACAAAAACGCTACGAATCGGTACAAAAACTCGCTTCTCACATGTGACTGTTTCTACAACATTTGTTTTGCGAGAACTTCCTGTGACGTACTGGTTTTTCATGCTTATTGAAAAAATGCTAGTAAAACTGTTTCTAAAAAGCAGGAGTCGAAAAATTTAAAATTTGAAACGTCAAAAACACTCACAAATTAAAACGGTGCGAGATTTTGATATTGTTTCTACAAAAAAGCTTTTTAAGAAATTAAGAATTTATATTTTAAGTAGAGAAGATAAGAATTATATCTTTTTTGTTATGTATTTCAACTAAATTTCCCTAAATATTACAGAAAAATAAAAAAAAAACAGAAAATATAGTCGAATGTATGTATGTCAACTTATTTGGAATTTGCAAGAGACAGTTTTGAGGGTTAAATTCCAACACAAATTGTAAGGAGCAGTGGGAATCCCTTAAAACAACTTCTGTTTGTTGTTATTTTTCGCACTAGCTTATTTTGTTTGTTTATGTTTTTTATTAAGCAGGCCATCCATAGTCGAATTACATTTGCCCACTAACTAGTTCGAACATTGCTTGCAAACATCACTTGTAGAAAAAGGAGAAAAAAGGAGCAAATTAATAAATTCTAACAAAAATTGCTTTGACATTTTGAGTACGTGTTCACGCTTGGAAAACATTTCACAAATGATGTTCGTGCCAACATTGCCATACATTATCGAATTTGTTCGGCGAACACTGCCAAGATAGAATCATTTCTATTTTTCTCGAACAAAACGTCGAACACGAAATTTGAACACGAACACTACCACCAACGACGAAAATTCCGTCGAACCGAACACATTCGCCGAACAAATTCGACAATGGATGGCCTGCTTTTGTTGACAGCTTTCTTGGAATATTCCAATAAAAACTTCATCAGTATTGTCACTTTTCGCATTGATATACTGAAACACTTATTACTCACAAATCGAGACACGATGGAATGTTTTGCTTCATGTTTAATGTGAAAACTTTTTCGATTCGAGAACTACAGAAACGAGGTACTGAAAAATTTTAATTTATTAAAGTGTTGCCAGATCGTTGCCAAAATTATGGGGATTTTGGAGGTGGCGCTAACAAGTATCAACCGAACATGGTTCAAAATGCATTAGTAACAATCAAACATAATTTAAGCATAGTTTGTTTATCGCTCATTCGTCCACCCGATATCTAGACCATGAGTTTCCAAGTTCATAGTCTATCAGCTGTGGCATCGAAAATATCTGTATAATCATAGAACAATAGATAAGAGTCTCTATCCCTCTCTTTACGTTCTCTCGATGACAACATGCTACTTTTTGGGTGGCCATAAAACGGACAGGAATAAAAGGGAATGCGTAATTCCGTTCGATGCAACCAACTTAAAACATAATTTACATGTCATTAGTGTTAATCAAACACTATTTAAACTTAGTTTGCTGCATGCTTTGCTTCTGATTGTTTATCGCTCTCTCGTATATATACTCTGTTTTCTATCAAATTCCTATTTCATAGTTGATCAGTTGTGTCATGGTTACCCCCTGGTGTAATTCAACCGATTGTTCTGTAATTATCCGGAGCGTGATTACGTGGTCGGCATATGAATTATCAGGCTTGAAACCCGTTCAAATTGCTCCAATAGCCACGAGATCCGCTGCAGTATAAAGACCGTTATGGGTCTGCCTATTGCATTGAGCAATGTAATGCTCCTCCAGTTCCAAAATATTGCCTGGTACCTGAGGTTTTTGTTAAAATTGGTTTTGGTGACTGGCGTTTGACAACCACACACTGAGAAGAGATGCGTTATCACAACTATATTTACAGCCAAGTAAAATTTGGCGGTTCCTTGACATATCACATTATTCAGTTGTGATTACCAATAATTGTGTTCCGTATCAGCAAATGGTGGGCATATTAATTGGTTTGTAATTCAGTTTTGGTTGCAAGAGCTAAGATATTTAGTTGAAGCCACAGCAACAAGAAATAAATGTGATCGGTCAATCGGGTTTTAGTTCTAGCAATCAAATTATCCTGTTGTGGTGAATATTCTATTAGTTGGATGAACGAAAAATGTAAATACTAATGCGGTTGTACCAAATAATATATTGGTATATGTACTTGAATTTGATAACTGTTACAACCACTTGTTGATGGCATATTCATTCTATTATGAATTTTATAGAAAAAAGAACTAAAAAAACTATTTTTTTTATTAAAAATGTGTATTCTATATTTAAATATAAACAAAATTATTGTTTTTTGTAACCAGGCTAAATTATTATTATTTGCACCCCGGGTAACCCTTCCCCATTTTTCATCGAAAATATGAAAAAATTATAAAAAATTTCTATATCTCGGAAACGGAACGTCAAATCGAAAAAATATCAAATTTTTGAAAGTTTCTAAGGGTTTTCCATAAAGTGCTCCAATTTGTAGGTATTTTTTCCTAGAAAAATAGCTAAAATAATAAAGCCGCCAAAGTTAAAAATGGGTATACCTCGGAAACGGTCCGTCCAATCATAAAAATAATAAATTTTTTAACTCCATATGAATTTTTTTTAACTCCATATGAATTTTTTGAATAAAAAATCGCTAAAATACCATTATGTCGATAATTCGAAAACGGAGCGTTCAATCGATATATATTAAATTTTTCCGGGTTTCTAAGGAGCTTTCATTAAGCGGTCCAATTCATATGGATGATTTAAAAAAAATCTCAAAATGAGGAAATCTCTAAAATTAAAATATATCTCGGAAACGGTCAGCCGAAACGCAAAAATAATATTTTTTTTAAATCCATTTATCTAAATTTTTACACAATAAAAAAATTGCTAAAACACACATATCTGTTAGCGATTTTTTAAAAATAAGTGATGCCATATTAAAGACATCCATTGGTTAAAGCCTCACACGGATGTAACAAAGTTATTAGTTTTTGCGGTTGGACGCACCGCAAAAAAATAGTTACATCTCGCAAACGGTCCATCCAAACGCAAAAAATAATACATTTTTTAACTACATAGACGGATTTAACCAATGGATGCTTTTCATACGGCATCACATTTTTTAAAGTCATATAATACAAAATTTTAAAAATAAACGATGCCGTATTAAAGACATCCATTAGATATTATTATCCTTACGGTTGGGCGCACCGTTTCCGAGTTATAAAACAAACCCAAGGGACTGGGGAGAGCTTCTCACAACCAGTGAGCTGTACGCTGTCTAATGTTTAACTCACTGATTGGGACGTACAGGAATTTTGAGAAGCTTTTTCATGGAATTTTGAGAAGCTTTTTCATGGCTAAGTACTCGCTATTATCGCCATTACTGAGCGAGGTGGCCGTCGTCGAAGGAAATATAAGGTGATCAGAGCAGGGATCAAACCCACGTTCTCATGCACACGAGCCGCGCACCCTAGCCATTGCACCACCGACGGCCGAGTTATAGAAATTTTTCATTTTAGTGAATTTCTTTTTTTTTGACGATTTTTATAAAACAAAGTTCTTCCATACCAGTTGGACCGCTATATGAAAAACCCTTAGAAGCAACAAAAATAAGTTATTTTTTCGATTGGATGCTCCGTTTTCGAGATATAGAAAGATTTTCTACATTTTTCACATTTTCGATCAAAAATAGGGATGGGTTACCCTAGGAAACACATTACCCATCACCGTGGGTAATGGGTAAAAGCAGCTTACCCATTCCCCATGTGTAACGGATAATCGTGTAACGTAATTTCCCATCGTCGTGGTTACCTACACATTACTTCCCCACACCCTGTGGATAATGAGTAAATGTTCATTACCCATTCCCCACGGTGATGTGTATGGGTTACACATGGTGGGGAACATGCCAACTCTGTCTGTAACCATATACCAATTGTTATAATTTAAAAATATCATATTTATGTTAAAGTTAGTTTGTGTCATCCCCAACATCCAACATCATTTGTGAAGAGATCAATAGTAGCGCCAGATTCAACGATTGTGTCTAAAAGTTTCATTTCACCTCAAGTTATGTATGTCAAATACAAATATACATGTGATTCAGAAACAAGTGTGGTGAGATGTATCAACTGGACATATTCGTCTTGTCGATAACAATAAAATATTCATGGAATTTAATAACCGTCACGCTGTTTTTGTCCAAGGCATAACAAATTCTGGGTCTATTCGGCGTAAAATGTGAATATGTATACTTTCCACCTTTTTCGATTAATGATCTTTATATACTATATTATTTTCTGTTTAAAATAATAGTTTTTGAAAATTTCTCGAGTATCATTCAAATATGGCTTCTCTTTTGCAGCAAAGCCTCTTTTGAAAAATCGAATACATAACTTTGTAAGAGTTTTTCTAACAGAAACTGATGATTACAGTGACTAATATTTGAACACGAATATTAATATTGTACTTTTTATGAGTTGTATCTTCGATTTCAGATGAATGAGGTTTTAGAAAATCTCAAATGTCTGAATTGATTACCAACTAATCTTTTCCCTGTGTGCATGAAGTTGAATATTAATTTTATTTAGATCGGAAGTAGTTTACGCGATTTATCATATTGACAAGCCGTAAAGCCGCACTTTTTTGTTTGTTTGGTATCAGAATGTGAATGGCAACTTCGCCAATTCTTTTCCGTTTAGTAAAAAATAACAGATTTTTGAGCAACATCTGACTTGAAGCTAATCACGTGGTCCGGAAAAAGTTTTAGAGCAAACATGACTTTGCTTTAAATATATCGATTTGGAGGCATCAGAATGGGTTTGGTCCTAACGCCCATTTTCAATACCAAACTAAGTTTATACAGACAGTAAAGACAGACGGCCGTCGGTGGTGCAATGGTTAGTGTGCGCGGCTCTTGTACATGAGATCCTGGGTTCGAACCCTGCTCTGACTACCTTAAAAACTTCTTTCGGCGGCGGTCACCTCGCATAGTGCATATAGGCATGAAAAGGCTTCTCAAAATACCGTTCGGAATCGGTGTAAAACTGTAGGTCCCAATCAGAGAGTGAAAACTGGAAAGCGCACAGCTCAGTGATTGTGAGAAGTTCTCCCCTGTCCCTTCATGGGATGTAATGGGAAACCATTTATTTTTTTTAAAGACAGACAGGCGGGCATAGCTCAAAAATCGAATTTAATCCTAAATACTTCGGTCTAAAATGATTCCTTCTAGGCGTTACACGTATTTCCACATAAAATGATCCCTATGAGGGAAAATGGTCAACAAAAATCTTGCTCTGTTCCATATTCCTCTGCATCGAATATAATTTTGATAAACAGAAAATAATTTGTGTCGAAAGTGTCAATGCCGGATAATAAGGATTTTTGTACATTTAGCAAAAAATGCCATTGACAACGAAAACCCGTAATAAAAATGAAAAAATTCCCAGATACCAAGCTGTGGATTCCCCCAAACAAATAATGGAACCCCCACATCTGGATTCCGTATTCTTTGTCACACGCAAATGATCACTATAAGCGGTGAATCCATCTACAAGTGTGATTAATACACAAGATATAAAAGCAGAGCTTCTCTTCTACATCGACATCAGTTTGCTTTCCATCGTAGCTAAACAAGCCTAAAGCTAAAGTTTTAAATTATACGCTCTTGCTAGCATAAAACAATAAAATTAAACAACACAATGAATTTCAATAAATTGTTCATTTTCGTCGCCTTGCTATTGACTATCTTCATTGGTCAAGGAGAAGCTGGTTGGTTGAAGAAAATCGGCAAGAAAATTGTAAGCATTTGATTTGTAATCATATGAAAACTTTATAAATTAACTCGAACACATCTCTCTTCATTTTAAATTCTGTTTTAGGAACGTGTTGGTCAACATACCCGTGATGCCACTATTCAAACCATTGGTGTGGCACAACAGGCAGCAAATGTTGCTGCAACATTAAAGGGTTAATCGTTCGTGTTTAGAAACTAAATTTTAAGAAATTAGTTTTAGATATTTATTTTAATATGGTACAAAATAGACAAATATTTTTAACTATCAGAAAAAAATGTAATATTGTGGTTTGTTTTCTTAAAAATCCTTTAACGGTCACAAAGATTGAAATTTGAACTTGCTGTACACAGGTCAAAACAACACATAGTATGATCCACCAGTGCATCTAAAGTGCCAATAGTCAGTTTCCATATTACAGCGTCTCAGTAGACGGTATGGAACCCGGGCTGCCTACATATATTCGCTGAGCTTGTAAAAACAAAAATATTTAATGTGATTTAGATCTTACTGATTTGGTCAGACCTGAATAATGGTTACATCTTTGGTTATGTTATTGTATCAGGTTAGACCAAGAGTGATCTAATTTGAACTTACATTTGTCCCAGATCAAATCTGAATAAAAATATATAGATCTAAAAAGATTAGATACTATACTTATATAATTAAATATGAAGAATTTAGATCTGATTATTGTTAAGCATAGAAATAAAAAAAATAAAAAATTGCCTAAATACTCGTAATGCTACGGTTTCATGGGTTGTGTGTCACGTGACAACGAAAAGCCAGTTTGTTGGTGCTGGGGGTAACCATGACACAGCTGATCTACGAGTACGATGTAGTAGAAAATTGATAGATATCGGAGTGGAGAGAGGAGAGAGCGATAAGCAACCAGAAGCAAACCATGCAGCAATTTAAATTCAAATTGTGTTTGATTGATACTAATGACAGCTTAATTACGTTTTATGTTGGTTGCATCGAACGAAAGTACGCGTTCCCTTTTATTTCTGTCCGTTTTATGTCCAACCAAAGAGTAAAATACAATAGCAACGCGACCTCGATGAAATGGCCTACTACTTCGTCGTCATCGAGAGATCGAAAAGAGAGAGATAGACACTCTTGTATATTTATCTATGGTTGGTGCCAAATATCGTTCAATTTCGGGAAACCAAGAGCACGTTATTATGGCGCAATAACGGGCGCGATTCACAGATACGTTCCGTCCGACATAACTTTTGAAGAAGTATGGACCGATGATTGCACCAGCCCTTAAACCACATCAACCTGTTGTTTTGTCTGTTTGTAATGGCAGCTCTGGAAGCTCTCGGATTTGTCTTCAGCCGCCAAAAATCGAAATTTTGCATTTTCATGTTGACTTTAAGCTGGGAATGGGCCTCATCGCTTCGAAAATATTGAACCTTCTTCAAACTTTTCAAGAGCCCAAACACGGAAGCGGTGACGTGCTAACTATTTCCATGGAGAAGTGTCAGATAATATTGAGAAAATACCATGACGTTTTGGCAGTTTGATCTGCCATTAAATCCTTACTGCGCTATTTCAAATTGAAATTCAAAAAATATAAATTTATACTTGAAAAATATAAATAGAAACTTCATAATTACATTTGAAATTTAAAACACATCAATTGATGTTTAAAGGAAATCAATTTGAATTTGAAACACATCAATTGAAATGTAAAAGTCTTCAATTGACATTTAAAAGACATCAGTTTAAGATTAAAGTTAGTCAGTTGAATCTCAGAAATTACTAATCGGGTTTGTATATTAGGTTTTTAAAATTTAATTGATGTAATTTAAATTGCAACGGATGATTTTTAAAATTTCAATTAATTCGGCTAATAATTTTTCAATTTCAATTGATGTACTTTAAAATTCAATTGTGTTTTAAATTTCAATTAATGTGTTTTAAATTTCAATTGATGTTTATTACAATTTAATTCAATTTCATTTCAATTTGTATTTTACATTTTGATTGATGTGTTTCAAATTCCAATTGATATCCTTTAAATATCAATTGATGTCTTTAGAATTTCAATTGATGTCTTTTAAATTTCAATTAATGTATTTTAAATTTCATTTGATGTGTTTCAAATTTCGGTTCATGTATTTTAAATTTCAATTAAGTTGTTTTAAATTTCAATTGATGTTTATTACAATTTAATTCAATTGTATTTTAACTTTCAATTTAATTGATATTCTTTAAATATCAATTAATGTCTTTTGTCTTCTGAATTTCAATTTGAAAATGCAATTGATGTCTTTTGAATTTAAAATGATTTATTTTAAAGTTCAATTGATGGATTTAAAATGTCGAATAGAACATTTAAATTTCATAAATGATTTATTTTAAATTTTAATTGGAAATGATGTAGACAAAGCACCTCTAACTAAATCACTCTATACAAACAGTGTACACAAAAGTAAAAAAGTGTAAAACAAACCCCAAAATAGGTACACAATAGTATAAACACTGAACACAAAAATATGAAAAGTGTTCGCATAGTGTACAGAAAATTAGAAAAAGTGTATATGGGCAAATCCTCCGTGACGAACGCTACATTCATACGCGATTTCGGATATAAATATAAAAATTGTTTAGTCTTTCAAAAGAGATAAATTCAATTTATACATAGTTTTTTGTGGGACTTAAGTGTAGTATCGAATGGCAAAAAACGTAATTTTGTAACAGGCATTTGTTGCGAAATACTTGATAATAAAGTTTTGTGAAGCACGGTACCATAATTGGAAGTAACTTTGAATGTTGAAGTGTGTTTTCGTAATTTTTATCAAATTTTGCAAAACAAACACACAAAATGTAATACCTAAAATAAGAATATACACAGAAACTCACTTCCTTGAAAACAGCTATACTTGAAGTTATTAAAGTAACTCACTGTACAAGACGAACGGCAACGATTGCATTAGAACCCGAAATAATAAATCTTCAACTAATATCGCATCAAGACGAACAACTGTTTAAACATCCAGACACACACATCTGTTAATGTGGACAAATATTCCAAGTCATTGAACAACTCAAGCGAAATGCGGAAATAATTTCAATTTCACACGTAAAATTTCACTACTTCTGTCATGAATCTTCATAACACTGAGTTTGTTTGTTTGTCTTTTGACAGTATTTATATTTAAGACGCACTTTAAACCAATAAAGGTCAACAGCTTTTATGAGAAAATATTTTTATTTGAATTTTGTATTTTATGTTTGTACTTTTAATAAATTAATCGTTAAAATCTAATTACTTAAATATTAGTTGCTAAATGCATTATATTAGCCTTTCAATGTTGCCGCAACATCAGCGGCCTGTTGAGCAACTCCAATCAGTAGAATTGTAGCATCACGGGTATGTTGACCAACACGTTCCTATACAAATTGCAAACGAATAGGAAATCGTTAGACTGTATTTTTAAAATCATGCGGTAGAATAATAATTTGGAATTTATTTAGTATATTAATTATTTTAAACTAAAACTTACAATTCTCTTGCCAAAATCTCTCAATCTCTCTGACCACGAAAAAACCCCCAATACCAAGGCGAAGAAGATGAATACTTTGTGGAAATACATTATGTTGTCGGAGAAAAAAACAGTGATTAAAATTCAAACACAATTTAAGCTTTAAGCGTATTTAACATGGTGTACGTTTTTGTAGGCAAACTGATAAAAATTAAGAGAGAAGCTTTGTTTTATATTATTTACAAGTTTAGCTAAATTCGCAGCTTTTTGTGATCAGTTGTTGCCGATGGTAGAGAAAACTAAAACCAAATGTTTGTATTTCTTCAATGGGGGAATCACGCCGAATAATTTTTTGTTGGGGAGCGTCAAATAAATATTCTTTAGTTTTTAATTTTTATAAGGAATTATAAAAAAAATCCCATTATCAAAATATTGAATCATTAGGTTTCTAATTTTTTAGAAGTGAATGTTCCCCTTTTTTTATTGTAGTTTATTTCATTCTAATAAATTTGTCAATTTTAATCATATTTATTCTAAAATATTTGATGACTCACAATTCTTAAATTGTTTAAAAAATCAATGATTATTCGAACTCGCGATGTGTGGAAATCTGCCGAATAAGAAATAAATATATTTTTATTTAGTGTGAAACTGCTGTTAATTAATCAACAGCTTCCAGTTGAGCTTGTGTTAAAATTGGAAACAAATCTTGATATTTATATTTTTGAAGTCCAGGGCTGAGGTTGAGTTTAATTCGGACAAGAGCTCCACAATCATTTGGTTTTGGTTAGACACGTTTTCTGAAATAATATTTTAATAACGCTTTCTTTAGGAGTAGATTTGCTACATACATCCCTTGTAAATTAATAGTTTCTCTATTAAGATTGCAAATTTCCAGGGAGTGATTGCGAAAAGCTTCTAATGAAATCCACTGACCACAATATACATAATACATAAATAGAAGACATCAAATGCAAACTATATTTTATACTTACGGATACACACACCAATAACAGTTAATTTTTTACAATTTCAATTTTGCGTAATCGCGACCTCACTCTCCAATTTTCAAATACAAACTAAATTTTAAAATGCTAATCTATCGTTCTTCGTAAAAAATTTAATTATCAATCGTTATAGATCGTAGAAAAAACAAAAACAATGCTTGCATGCTTTATTGCAACTTAGTAAGCTAGATGGTTGCACTAACTAATCGCTCACTTACATATTTGACCCAAATTCCGCACAAAATTCTGCACTGAATACTTCGTTTGAGTTGAGATTTTTAATCGGTAAAGCTCGTAGAAAAAACAAAAACAAAGCTAACATACTTTATTGCAACTTAGTATGCGAGATAGGTTGCACTAATACATCTCTCGCTTACTTATATGACCCGAATTCAGCGCTAAACTCTGCACTATAATTTCGTTTTAATAATTCTTTAATTCTTACTCGTTTGCAACATTGTAAGAGAAATTCCGTCACCATAATATAGATATATTTCTCCCTTACTTTGCTGGTCCAGAAATGCACACGTTTGCTGCATTGTAAAGAAGCTCTAAATTGTAGTGCCTACAATATGGAAACAAAATTTCTTCTGCTTCCAAACTTGAAAATTTGTTTTGCTGGGCAGGTGTTATTTCATGGTAAGCAGGCACTTTAGATATAATATCCTCTCATGATAATCAAAAAGGCAACTCTATCAGACTTTCATACAACCTGTCTCGCTTTATGGCGCAGAGTCCTGGGTCATATCGCACTCTGATTAAACATCCTTGGAAGTCTTGGAGAGAAAAATGCTCTGAAAAATATATGGTCCTACAATAGAAATGTATGGCCGTTGGTGGTGCAATGGCTAGTGTGCACTGCACGCCTCTTGTTCTTGAGAACGTGGATTCAATCTCTGGTCTGACCACCTTACATTTGCTTCGACGACTGCCACCTCGCTTAGTGATGGCGACACTATCGAGTACTTAGCCATAAAAAAGCTTCTCAAAATACCTTTTGGAACCAGTGTAAAACTGTACCTCGAAATCAGTGGGTAAAAAAATTAGAAAGCGCTCAGCTCACTGGTTGTGAGAAGCTCTCCCCAATCCCTACATGGGATGTGATGGGAACCTTTATTTTTTATAATAGAAAGTGGCGAGTATCGACAACGACAGATGAACCACGAGTTGTATAAACTGTATCCCCATGTCGACGTAGTTATTCGAATCAAAATAGCTCGTTTGTGCTGGCTAGGCAATGTGAGTATAATGGATTAAGATGAAGCAAGATGATCGAAGACGTACTCAAATGCCATTGGCTGCACTCAGAGAACTAATTGTTTGAAAAGAGGTTGTAGCAACCGTAAATTCGACTGTTACCACCGAATTGAGGTTGTCACAACCGAATTGAGGTTGTTACGACCGAATTTAGTCCTTGCAACCGAAATTCGGTTGTAGCAACCTCGTTTCATAATAGATTCGGTTGTGACAACTGAATCTTCAATTATATTCGTTCAGTCAACTAAATTTTCTAAAATTTCGGCTGGAACAACCGAATTTGAAATTAATTCGGATGCAACAACAGAAATTGGTACCAAATTAGGTTGGACTAACCGAATTTGGCTCCAATTCGGTTGTAGTAACAGAATTTGATACCAATTCGGTTGTAACTGTCGAATTTGGTAGCAATTCGGTCACAATAATCGAATCTAGACCTAATTCGGTTGCAACGACCGAATTTGCCGTCAATTCGGTTGCTGTAACCGTTTTTCTCATGAATTCTGTAGGTATAACCGAATTCATATTCGATTCGGTTGCCACAACATAATGCTATGTAGTTAAAATCTGACATTTAAAATTCTATAATCAAATATTATTTTAAAAAGAATTAAAGAATGTCAAGATTTTGTTTGTGGTTATTAAGAAAGGTAAGTAAAATCTGTTTTGTATTAAAACATCTTAGTTTGCAGATATTTTTAAGCAGATATCAACAGTTTTGAAGGTTTTCAAAATATGCTGCAATCGTCTGTATACAAAACGCCTTAGGACGTAGATCAAGCGTTGCAACATGTCGGAATTAGTGCGGTATCACATGATGGCCGAGACTTCAATAAAGGTCGGAAGAGGCATGTAAAATAAATTTATTACTCTTTAGTTTATCCCATATATATGCCTTTATTTTCTCGCTATTTAAGTCGTTTATAAAAGTACAGGAAAATAAATCATCACTTAATAATAAAAAACCTTTAATACGTAATTCATTTGCGACACTATTCGGTTGTAACAACCTCTAATTTGGTTTTAACAACCCCTAATTCGGCAGTGACAACCTCTAATTCGGCAGTGACAACCTCTAATGAGGTTGTGTCAACCTCCAATGAGGTTGTCTCAACCTCCAATGAGGTCGTGTCAACCTCCAATGAGGTCGTGTCAACCTCTAATGAGGTTTTAACAACCTCTAATTCGGCAGTGACAACCTCTAATGAGGTTGTGTTAACCTCCAATGAGGTTGTGTCAACCTCCAATGATGTTGTCTCCTTTCCTCCTTTCTTTGTTGTCTCTCCAGCTTTTGTTTTCAGAAGGTTTCAGTTATGCTATTCGTTGGTACAGAAACAATATTCAAATCTAGTTCATGCAAGCCAAGCGTAGATTAATTACTTGTGTTTTCCTATTGTACTTATTTCGCAAATGGTCCGCCGTTGCGATTTTCCCAGGAATATTTACGAATCACTGACAGAGAGAATAATGCAAATATACAGATACACACTTACAAGATAGACTCTCTCGTTGTCTCTTTTTTATTCTCTTGCTCTCGAGAGAGCATAAACAGTGCAACAAACACAGCTGTATTTGTATCACAAACAAAGACATTTTTGGGTTGCAAAACTATATACTATAACATATTAATCATTGTGTCTCAAACATGTAATATTGAATAGCAAATACAATGTTTTTGGACACAAGTATATTTTATTTGCGACAATCTCAAAACACACTCCAAATTTGCATCTAAACTAAACTCAACTTGTTTCAACACTCCTACTTGTGCGAAAACGATCACAACAAATATTTTCCTAAGAATAAATTAAATCGATTTTAGAACAAGATGTTTTTTAAATTAAAATTTCGTTCTAAATTCTTGTTAAACGAATCTTATATTGCTGAAGACACACAGCTGCATATATTTTTTAACCGTTCTAAATTACTATTGTAGCATCATATTCCGGACGAAATTGGGTACAAAGCCCTTGAAAACAATTTTGAAAAAACATGATTTTAAAATAAAATTTTAGGTCAAAGTTCTTGTAAAATGGATGTTTTGTTTAGGACGTGTTACGGTACTACTTCCGTTTCTTAATCGATTCAATTAGTTATTTTGAAATCATATTTTGGACACGATTTCCTATAGATACACCAAATTCGATTTTAGAAAAAGTAACATCAGAAATAGCTTTCCAGACAGACCTGGCATCATCGAAAAATGTTTAGAACTCAACTTTAAGCTCAACATAAGGTTAATGAATAAGCTTTATATTATATAGTAACTGATCTTGAGCTTGAATATATTTGAAATCTGAAAGCTTAAAAAAATAGACCGAATAATAAACACTCTCGCAAGAGAAAATATGAAAGAGTTTTTGTCAAATGTAAAATCTACGATATTTCAAAAATCTAATATATTTCAATTTTCCATTTACCCATAAATGTTTATCAACAATCCAACAATCTAGCTATAAAAAATCCCTAAAAGAAGAAAAAATCTTAGACTATTGTCAAAAATCGACATTCTTTGAAAGTGATTCCCCCAATATAAAGAATAATGCACCCACACATCTGGTTTCCCGTATTCTTTGTTACACGCAAATCATCACCATACACGGGGAATCCATCTACAAGTGTGATTAATACACATGGTATAAAAGCAGAGCTTCTCGTCTATATCGCCAACAGTTTGCATTTCAACGTAGCTAGATAAGCTTAAAGCTAAAGTTTTAAATATTACGCTCTTGCTCGCATAAAACAATAAAATTAAACACCTACAAAATGAATTTCAACAAAGTGTTCATCTTCGTCGTCTTGGTATTGGCTGTCTTCATTGGTGAAGGCGAAGCTGGTTGGTTGAAAAAAATCGGCAAGAAAATTGTAAGCATTTGATTTCTAATATTACAAAACCGTTGAAAATGAATACGAACACTTTTCCTCTTTTTTTTGAATTTGTTTTAGGAACGTGTGGTCAACATACCCGTGATGCAACTATTCAAACAATTGGTGTTGCACAACAGGCAGCAAATGTTGCGGCAACATTAAAGGGTTGATGTTACGTGTTTAAAAACTAAATCATAAGAAATTAGTGTTAGATATTTATTTTAATATAGTACAAAATATACAAAATATTTTAAGATATCAGAAAAGAATTATTTAGTTATTGTTTTATTTTTGAATAATATTTGGAAGCTGCATATATTTACAGATCGAAATTTTAACATGCGGTATGAAGGCAAAAAGCACGGAAAGAATGTTCCACCACTGCACCTAAAGAGTCAATAGAGGTTTTCCATATTTCAGCATTCTGCCAAGCAATATGGAAGGCGTGTGTCTCCATTTATCCGCTGCCCGTGTAAATCCTTATATTTGATGGGATCTATTAGTATTATATATAACGTACCCGGTGTAAAACTATAGGTCCCAATCAGTGAGTGTATTGATTGTGAGAATCTCTCTCTATCCCTTCATGGGATGTAATGGGTAACTATTTATTTATTTTTAAAGCATGTATTAGTAGATCTTACTAGAGTCTGTCAGGCCCGAAACATGGTTACATCTTTGGTTTACATTAAGAGTGACTTAATTTGATCCGCAATTTTTCCAGTTTCAAATCTGATGTAATAGGATATATGTCGTTTTAGACCGATTTATACATAAAGATAATACGTAGAACGATAGATATTAACCTTTTTGAGGATCGTGTTTCCAAAACTCTAAAAAATATGTTAGTATCAACAGCATGCTGGGCTGCTGAAGAGGGAAAGCAAACATGTTTAGCAAACAGTTTGTTCGCTAGTTTATCACAAAAGCAAACATTTTGCTATTATGATAGTACATTTCCAGTATAGCAGTTAATAGAAAACTTATTTTCTTGAGTGTAAAAAATTGTGAAAAAAAATTAACTGAATACCTAAATAATATTATAACAATGTTGGATTTTTATTTTATTTGGTTCGCGTAGGTAAGCATTTTTTGGCGGCTAAATTTCAATTCAATTGAGCACACAGTAGATGTTGACATTAGTCGTGTTTTGGTTACAAGCAAGCAATTATCGCTTGCTAAGTTGCAAAGAAAACGGCTTTTTAGCGAGAAGTCATTTTATTCAATAATATGAAAAATGGTTGAAAATGGTGAAAGTTCTAAAAGACAATTTTTTAAAACTTAGCGAAAATTAATCGCGTCGCTAAGTTCTCCCTAAGTCTTCGCTAAGTGCTGCATACAAAACAAGCGTATATATAAGCATGCGGTGTAACCAAAACACGCTTATTAAATGGCTTGTAGTCTCACTTGGCCACTTACAATCACTTTTATCTTTTATGCGAGTACAGTGAGTGGGAACGCTTTGTCAAACCAGAACAGTATTCTTCTATAGGCACGGTCAGGGCAATATATTAAAGTGAAAACATGCAGGCCATCGTCACCAAAGAGTATTGAAAGGTATAGAGAACTCATGGAACGAATTTTATGACTGAAAAGCACTGGCGACATCTGGCGAATGATTCGAAACATATTACTCTCTTTTTGTAATAACTTGGTCCATTCATAATTTTGATGTGAAACATTGATGCCTTTTGTAACATTTATGCTTTCTGTATTGTTTGGTGTCGAAATCGTGCATAAATATTGAAATATTCTAAAAGAGAATAAGACCCGTTTATGCTCTTTTACTTACTTACTTACTTATCCGGTCTCGGACAACCCCGGGGGGTCAGGGACCTTACAAAACGAAGATAACATATTTCGCCAACCAGTTCGATCTTTTGCTTTATCTCTCCAGTTGGCAATACCAAGTGTACGCAGGGATTCGTCAACCTGATCCCTCCAGCGGAGTCTTGGTCTTCCTATTTTTCGTCTTCCTTCGAGTTCGGTTTCGAAAAGCCTTCGCGCTGGTTCATCTTCATCCATTCTACTGACATGGCCTAGCCAGCGCAATCGCGTTATCTTGATCCGCTTAACTATGTCAATGTCAGGATAAAGCTCATACAGCTCATGGTTCATGCGTCGCCGATACTCGCCGTTGTGCACTATAGGGCCATAAATTTTTCGGAGTATTTTTCTCTCGAAGACTCCTACAGATGTTTCGTCTGCTTGCGATAGGACCCAGGATTCTGCGCCATAAAGCAAGACAGGTTGAATGAGAGTCTGGTACAGCTGGACTTTTGTTACTCGAGAGAGGGCTTTATCTCTAAAGTGCTTGCTTAGCCCAAAATAACATCTATTCGCAAGCACAATTCTCCGTTTGATCTCAAGGCTGACGTTGTTGTTTTTGTTCACGGCAGATCCGAGGTATATAAATTCGTCCACTACCTCGAAGTTATAACGGTTATCAACGTTCACGCTTTGGTCTAATCGCGTGGAGGCCCTGTTCGTTGAAACCATTAATTTTGTCTTGTCCTCATTCACCGTCAGACCCACTTTTGCTGACTCCTTCTCAATTCTCGAAAAAACCGCAGTAACTTCTCTAATTGTGCGCCCAATGATATCTATATCATCAGCATACGCGAGCAGCATGTGACTTTTGCTGCTGATGGTTTTATTCATATTGACTGCAGCTTTTCTCATAATGATCTCCATTAAGATGTTAAAGAGATCGCACGATAGGGTGTCGCCTTGCCTGAGGCCTCGCTTAGTTTCGAAAGGTTCGGTAAGATCCTTACCAACTTTCACTGCGGATTTGGTGTTCGTCAAGGTCATCCTGCAAAGGCGTATGAGTTTTGCAGGAATACCAAGCTCAGACATTGCTTCATAGAGTTTCTCCCGTATCGGACTATCGAAGGCTGCTTTATAATCGATAAATAGATGATAGGTGTCGATTTGTTTTTCGTGTGTCTTCTCCAGGATTTGGCGTAGCGTGAAAATCTGGTCAGTTGTCGATTTTCCAGGCCTAAAGCCACACTGGTATGGTCCAATCAGGTCAGCGATAATTGGTTTTAGTCTTTCGCACATTATACTTGATAGAACCTTATATGCTATGGATAAAAGGCTTATTCCACGGTAGTTGGCACAAATACTCGGGTCACCTTTTTTAAATATGGGACATAGTACACTGAGACTCCAATCGCCGGGCATGCATTCATCTAACCAAATTTTGCTAATGAGCTGATGCATGCACCTTATCAGCTCATCGCCGCCAGCCTTAAACAGCTCCGCCGGTAATCCATCGGCTCCTGCGGCTTTGTTGTTCTTAAGCCGGGCAATAGCTGTTCTGACCTCGTCTTGGTTAGGAGGGGGGCAATCGACGTCGTCGTCCATATTGTGATCGATTGTCCCATCGTCATCGGATATCTCAGGTACTAGTAGCGCGGAGAAATGCTCTCTCCATATTCCCAACATGCTCTGCACATCTGCGACGAGATTTCCGTCTTTGTCTTTACAGAAGGGGGGCCCTGAACCATGTCCATTAGTTCCGTTTTTAACTTTTTGGTAGAATTTTCGGGCTTCGTTCTTCCTTCTGTATGTCTCAATTTTCTCACTCTCGCGTTTTCTCCACTGCCGTTTCTTACGCCTAAAGAGACGGTTTACCTCCTTTCTCTTCTCCCTATACCGCTCAGTTGCAGCTCGCGTTGCAATTGACTGAAGCATTACCATACGTGCAGCGTTCTTTTCGTCATTTGCTATGCGACACTCTTCATCGTACCACGGTTTGTTGCGAAGCGGTTTTTCGAAACCAAGTACGGTTGTTGCGGCAGTTTTTATAGAGTCGGAAATGGGTTTCCACTGCGCATCAGGATCGTCATCGGGAGGGGGTGGGTTCTGTGCCAAAAGTTGCGAGAGCTTCCTTGAGTAGGCTGTGGCTACCTCTGGTAATTGCAGCTTTCCGATGTCCAGCTTCCTCTGCGTCTGGTTTCGTACGATTTTCGCTCTACTTAATCTTGTGCGAACCTTTGCTGCTACCAGGTAGTGATCAGAATCGATGTTAGCTCCTCTGATCACTCGTACGTCCATTACACTGGATGAGTGCCTTCCATCAATTACCACGTGATCAATTTGGTTCCTAGTTCTTTGATCAGGGGATACCCAAGTAGCCTTGTGGATGTCTTTATGCTGGAATCTTGTGCCACTGATGACCATGTTTTTTGCCGCGGCAAAGTCAATCAGTCTCATACCGTTGTCGGAACTGTCAGCATGAAGACTGAAATTGCCAATAGTTGGATTAAACACATTCTCCCTTCCTACTTTGGCATTAAAATCTCC
The DNA here is from genome assembly GCA_963931995.1 of Phaonia tiefii. Taxonomy (NCBI): domain Eukaryota; kingdom Metazoa; phylum Arthropoda; class Insecta; order Diptera; family Muscidae; genus Phaonia; species Phaonia tiefii. The sequence goes on along the minus strand of OZ008367.1, from coordinate 83,150,077 downwards.
TAGTACAATCTTAATGTCATGGCCAGGGCAGCGGTCATACGTTTCCTCTAGGAGCTCATAGAATATGTCTTTGGCATCATCATCTTTCTCTTCTGTCGGGGCATGCACACAAATTAGGGAAATATAAAAATATTTCGCTTTTATGCGGATTGTGGCTATTCGTTCACTCACAGGATTGAACCTAGAGACTAGATGTCGCAGTCTTTTGCCAACTACAAATCCACAACCAAATTCATGTTTTTTTTCATGGCAACTGTAGTATATATCGCAGTTTCTTTTTCTTGTGCAGCCATGTCCTGTCCATCGCATTTCCTGGATAGCGGTAATGTCAGCCTTATAACTTTCGAGGACATCTGCCAGTTGGATACTTGCACCGGATCTATATAGAGTTCTTACATTCCAAGTGCATATCCGTAAATCGTGGTCCTTATAACGTTTGCGGGGGTCGTCAACAAATAGGGGTTGTTTATGTTTTCTGTTTCGTTTTTGTATTTTCACTGCCATTATGAACGGTGGCGGGAGGCAAACCCAGCCCACCGGGTTTTTGCATTTTACCTACTGCCAGGATATTTGATTGCAGCCGCCCATTATGGATCAGACGCTGACCAGGATGCGATATGTTGAACCTGGATTTTCTTCTTTTAGTTTCTATCCGCCGTTGGCCCGTATGTTTGGCTCATCCGCCTTCTAAGGACAAAAGAATATGCCCGATTGTTTGATGAGCTTCAGTGACATCAGTCACCTACTATACCTGATTTGATGCTCATTTGTTTCGCCTTCTCACTCTAGCTAGCTAACGGAGGTTTCCGAAAAGCCATTGCCCAGGACATACTGCGTGGAAGTAGTGAGCTGCTTGGACTGCCCAATGAAGGAATCATTTCTGGCCACTCCCAAGTGAATGGCAATCAGAAACTTTCCACCTCCACGGACAGTCCCATGTCCCACTTATGCTCTTTTACTGAGACTTTCTACTTGAGAACGGAAAAAGAGTGCAATAAGTTCTCTATACTATTCAATACTTTTTGTCGTCGCTCTGTTTATGACGTCGCTCTGTTTATGACCCTTAAAATTCTTTCGACGGCGGTCACATCGCTTAGTGATGGCGACACTATCGAATATTTAGCCATGAAAAAGCTTCTCAAAAACCGTTGTAAAACTGTAGCTCCCAATCAGTGAGTTTAAAACTAGAACGCGCACAGCTCACTGGTTGTGAGAAGCTCTCCCTAAGGCCTTCATGGGATGTAACGGCAAACCATTTTTTTTTATGAAAACAATTATTTCAGTGAGCTAAATATTGCTTTATTTATTTTAACAATATTACATCTAATATTAAAGCAGGTGTAAGAAAAAAGAAAGTGCAATAGCAAAAGAGCCTTCAGCACAAAAACTATTCTTCATTTATTTTCAAAACATCTTCTTTTTTTAAAAACTATATCTCTATTTATTGAGATATAGATGGTCTTGGGCTTGAATAATAAAATAAAAAAGTATAAATGATAAATCTTTTAGCAAAATCAGTTTTTCACTTTGAACGGTGTTTCTTTTAGGGAGGGTGGCAATACAAATGCTCATATCCCTTTAGGAAGCCGTGGGGTACAAGGGGTTAGTTGTTGTATGGACCTCATACATTTTTCAATATTTTTTTTTTGAATATACGAGGGCGGATCAATGAGTCCGTGACTTTTTGAATGAAACGTATTTTTTTTGCAAAAAAAAATCTCCTTTTAGCTCAATACACTTAGTCCAACGTTTCTTCAATTTTTGTATCCCATCCAAAAAAATAAGATTTTTCGAGATCCATAAAATAGGCATTTGTTTGATCAATAATTTCATCGTTGAAGATAAATTTCTTTCCACCGAGTCATTTTTTAGGTTTGGAAATAGGAAATTGTCACTGGGGGCTAAATTCGGAGAATATAGCGGAGGAGGTACCAATTCGTAGCCCAATTAAACAACTCCAAACAACCCTTTGAAGTTGTCACACGATTAAGTTTATGGTCAATTGAAAGCAAAAGCGACACCCATCCTGCAGACAGCTTTCATAAACCCAACTAATCATTTAAAATCCAAACCACACTGCCATATGAAATGCCTATGGCATCAACAATCTCACGCACTTTTACTCTTCGATCGGCCAACGCTATATCGCGGATTTTTACGACATTTTCGGGTGTATTGACCTAAATTGGCCGACCAGAATGTTCAGCGTCATTTGTACTGATGCCACCACAACGAAAGTCAGTAAACCACTTTTTACCATTGAAAACGTTGGTACAGAGTCCCCATTGTATTTATCAAGCTTTTCCTTTGTTTGATTGACGGTTTTTTTTTGGCAAAAAATAATGTTAATGAGAACTCGAAATTCACTTTTTTCCATTTTTAAAAAAATGCATGAGGTTGTATGTTTCGAACAGCTGTTAAATGGAAAGTAAATGACGGTACTTGCTCAAAATTTGACAGTAGTCTATTAACAGGTGGTACTTGATGGGAGGAGTGTTGTATTTCATATAACTACGAGGGAAGTTTGAAAAGTCACCTACTTATTGATCCGCCCTTATGAGATTTTGTACTATTTTATTTTATTATTCAAGCTCTAAACCATTCTATATCTCTATTAATAGAGATATAGTTTTCAATAAAGAGTTTTGACAAAATTTAAAATATAAAAACTTAAAAGCTTGAATGATAAAATAAGTCTCATATATTCCAAAAAAATATTGAAAAATGTATGAGGTCCACACGACAACTAAAATGTGTCCTCCAAAATGTGCGACGATGAACAGTTGGAGAAATCTTGTCTGACCGGTTTCGGATGTTCGACACTTTTGCTTTGATGCAATAAACGAACATATTTCATCCCCGCGACGAATAGGTTTTCCATCAGCGAAACTCAAAATTTTCCATAAATTCTATAAAATACTTTTTGAAATGAGCTCCTTTTTATTGATTAAAGTTTTTTGCTAAACATTTTACATACAATTCTATACAATTTTTAACTTTCAAAGTTGGTTTACAAAAAAGCTTTTGAAGTGAAACTTTTACGGAGAAGATTGAAGTTGGGTCGGCAAATAAAATGTTGGTGACATGTCTGGAACGGGAATAGAGCAAGGCCAACACGTCGTTTTATAGAAGAGCACAAGAAATTAGATACTAAAAGGCCAACATTGTACACGAAGGTACAAAAAGTGTATACTCAGGTTCAAAAAGTGTACACAAAATTACAAAAATTATACACAAGACTAAGGGCGAGTTTCTCACTTCTTATTTAAAACCTCAATTTGAAAGCTCACCGAAAATTTTCATATTAAATGATAACCATCAGACATTTAAGGTCCATTTAAACGGAGAATTTTGAACTGTGAAACTGAGCATAACAAATTTGCTCAAAAAAAGATTAAATTCTTTAATAAATAATATATTTATTTTATATAATTAAATTAAAAAATAAATAATAATATATTGTCTAAACTAATATTTTAGGTTTTTATATTTTGAACTCTCTAAATTATCCTTTTAATGTTGCAACAACATTTGCTGCCTGTTGCGCAATACCAATGGCTTGAATTGTGGCATCACGGGTATGTTGACCAATACGTTCCTATGTAAATTATAAATAAGATCATTAATTAAAATTAAGTTGTTCATTTTGTTAAAAGCTTTTGAACTTACAATTTTCTTGCCGAACTTTTTCAGCCATCCAGCTTCCCCTTGGCCAATGACAACAGCCAATAACAACGCGACAAAGATGAAGACTTTACTGAAATTCATTCTGCTGTTGGTAAATTAAATTGTTGAATGCGAGTAAATTATTTTAAAATTTAGCTTTAAGCTTCTTTAGTGGCGTTCGAATGCACACTGTTTGCGGTATAGATGTGAAGCTTTGCTTTTATACTAAACACAGACGACTTTGGTGGATTCGCTTACCTGTTTTGATCATCTATGATCTTTGGATAAAGGAAACAACTGTGTGCTGTGCGTTTCTTGTTAAATGGGGGAATCACCTGCAGTTTGTTTATGACAAATTGATTTTTTTTTAGTTTTTATTATCTAATTTTATATTTATTTCTTCATTTAAAGAACATTTTTTACTTTTGCCATTTGAAAAATCCCAATTTTTTATGTCTCGATCAAGTTTTTTTGTATAGGTTCTCAACTTGCATGTAGATATTTCGGAACCATCAATATTTTTCTGTAACCACAAATTCCTACATATAAAGTTATCAGTACACGCTGAAAAAATTGTAGTTGTTTGTTGTTTGGATGCAAATATAACGTGTTTGTAGCTTGTTGGAAATGTAGTATACTTGTGTCCAAACTATTGGGTTTGCTATTCAACATGTTTGGAACACAAAGATCAATAGGTTATAATATATGTATTTGTGTCCCAAATGTGGCTTTGTTTGTTGAACACTGCGGAAAATACTGATTTCTGTCATAATAAAGAAACAAAAAGCAGCAGATCTTCAACTCACAAAAGTATTTAAAAAAGGTGACCCGAGTCTCTGTGCCAACTACCGTGGAGTAAGCCTTTTATCCATAGCATAGGTTCTATCAAGTATAGTGTGGGAAAGAAGAAAACCAATTATAGCTGTCCTGATTGGACCACACCAGTGTGGCTTTAGGCCTGGATAATCGACAACTGGCCAGATTTCCACCCTACGCAAAATCCTGGAGAAGACCCACGAAAAACAAATCGACACCTATCATCTATTTGTCGATTATAAGGCGGCCTTTGAAAGCCCGATACGCGAGAAACTCTACGAAGCAATGTCTGAACTTAGTATTCCTGCAAACTCATACGCCTTTGCAGGATGATCTTGACGAACACCAAATCCGAAGTGGAAGTTGGTGCGGATCTTACCGAGCCTTTCTATTTTTTTTTCTAAGCGAGACTTCAGGCAAGGCGACACTCTATCGTGCCATCTCTTTAACATCTTAATGGAGATCCTTATGACAAAAGCTGCAGTCAACATGACTAAAACCATCAGCAGCTAAAGTCACATGCTGCTCGCGTATGCTGTTGATTTCGATATCATTGGGCGCACAATGAGAGAATTTACTGCGGTGTTTTCGAGAATTGAGAAGGAGTCAGCAAAAGTGGGTCTGACAGTAAATGAGGACAAGTCACAATTAATGTTTTTAACGAGCAGGGTTTACCAAATGTGCAGGCTTACGATCGCCCGATGATCCGCTGAAGTCTAAACGACGCAAGGTAAGGGGAAATCACGGATCTAAGCTATTTACTGAAGTGTCGTAGGCGGCCTTCGATAGAGGTCAAGTAGATGAGTCCATCTTGCGAAATATAGGGCTGAATGTTTTCACTGGCCTTAACGCCATATACTATTAGGTCGTTGGAGATACTCTGTGTTACCTACCGCCTTCTGTGCCGCCGGCTGGTACCAAGGACGTGTTAAGCTCATTGCGTTAAAAATAAGCGATTTGTTGAGCTACTGAAGAAAGATATTGCTAGGGTGGGAGAAGTTGGGCATGTCGCCAAAGTAGATGTCGTCGACAAGAGCTACATACCGTCCCGAAAAAGAGCTCGAGCCAGCCAAATTGGAAGGTTGGTAAGTTGGAGAACCATGCATCATTTCGCCGACAAATCAAATTTGTAATTAACACCAAATCCCTTCCGATTCTCTGAAGGCGTCGTTTCGTACGGCTTCGGTCAGATTCATTTAAAGGTATATAAGACCGACCATGAACAAAAGCCTGACACTTATCCCAGCGAAAATGCACTAGAATTGGATATGGTCAAGCTAGGGATATGGATGTGACTGCCACTGTGGACCAGGAAGGCAAGCCTGACACCTTAGATTCACCGGAATTTAATGGAGTGGAAGACATAGATGAGGATGTCTATATCCCAATGGACTGATACGCCAAACCAGATACGAACATCATCGAAGTTATACAGGAATTGAACCGAACTGAACGCTGATTTGAATGCGTCTTAAGATACTGCGGGGAATTACAGACCTATGTGAATACACGCTTATTGCTTCAGGCAGCCTCCAGGAAGACATACGACGAGGCACAGTAGTGAAGAGGTGAAAATGTGGAAATGTACTGATAAAAATCCGTCACTGCTAAGTTGTTTCAGCTGCTCTTCTCCTCCATAAACAACTATTTGGATTCGATGTCGTCTTCATTTAAGAACTTTGGACAAATCTAGAACTATTTATTTTATCTAACTATGATGGCCGTCGGAGGTGCAATGGTGGTGTACGCGGCTCTTGTGCAGGAAAATGTGGGTTCGATGCCTGCTCTGACCACCTTAAATTTCTTTCGACGGCGGTCATCTCAAATCATCAAATATGGGCGGAAAGAAAGGATAAGGTTAAGTGGGCAGAATATCGCAAGCGAGCTAAAGAAAACGATGATAAACAAAAGGATGCGATTAAAAAAACGCGGAAATTAGATTTCTTTGGAAACTTTGGATCTTCTACAGTTATTAAAGATCCTATCATTGATCCAACACTCGACGTTCCAAGTAGTAGCGGCGCTCTGTCAACTGATGATTCTGCAGTGTCTTCAAGTGAAAATACTTTGATCGATGTGGAAAGTATATCAAAAGAACAAGCCGAAGATGTCCCACTAGTACCACGAGTGGCAGGAGTAAGAGTGCAGCCCAATCCTCTGGACCAGGAGCTCTACGAAATCAGCGACGATCCAGCTAAATGGATAAACGTCGAGTTCAAGCGTGATCACATTTGTAAGAACGGAGCCAATCGAAACATCCAAAATGATTTTCCTAAGAGTGAGCACATTTACAAAGATAAAGCGTGACAGTTGTCGAGACATTTATTTAAACGTCAGCTTCTAAAATGTAAAAAAGTTCCGCGAAAGTGGCTAATTTATTCCAAAAGTACTGGATGTGTTTTTAGTGGTCCTTGTCTGCTTTTTAATGGCGGAGAGAGTCAGTTCGACAAAAATGAAGATTTCAATGACTGGAAAAATTCATATCATCGAGTGTCAACTCATGAGAATTCTCCTACTCACAAATTATCTGATCTGCATATGAAAGAACGAAGCAACGTGTTAGGTTACATTGACCGAGCATTAACAATGCAATTAGATGAAGAAATAAATTTCTGGAAAAACATTCTGAAATGAGTAGTTGCGTGCGTAAAAGCGCTACCATCACGTGGTTTGCCTTTCAGAGGATACGACGAAAAATTTGGATCAATCCACAATGGAAATAATTTGATGTCCTTAGAGCTTATCGCTGAGTTCGATCTGTTCTTGGCCAAACACAGTACACGTTATGGAAATCCAGGTTCAGGATTTACGAGTTATCTTTCTTTAGCAACATGCGAAGAAGTTTTGGAGACAATTGTAATGGAAATATTAACAGCAAAATATTTTTCTCTGATCATTGACTCGACACCGGATATATCCCACGTAGACCAGCTCACTTATGTAATCAGATATGTCCTGCCTAATGGATCACCTGTAGAACGGTTCTTCAGGTTTATTCCAAACTCAGGCCACAAATCACAACAAATGACATTGTGATGCTGTTACCTCAACTATAACTGAATTGGGAATTGACATTTCAAACTGCCGCGGTCAATCATATGACAACGCAGCTAACATGTCAGGCATATACTATAACGGCCTGCAAACTAAAATAAAGGAAAGTTCACCCTTTAATTTAGTAGGTGAATGTGCAGCTGAAAGCAGCCAAGAGGCTTGTTCGTTCTTTTCTCTACTCCTTCTTTGCAGAGTCAACTCAGCGTTGGGAACTCCTTCAAACCCATTTCACTGTCAAAAGTCTTATCAACGACTCGTTGGTCAGCTTGTGTATACGCATTCAAAAGTTTACGCGAATCCTGCAATGAAATCCATAAAGGGATAGTCACCATCGAAAATGGCACACAACAGAAGAGAGCCGTTATATGCGAAGCAAGAGGCATTCGTTCGAAACTGGAACCTTTTGAAACGGCCCTCATGGCTGTTTTTTGGGGATGTTTACTAGGTCGCATTAACGCCACAAGTATAAAACTTCAGAGTGTGGAAATTGACATTACTGAACTGTACGAGGCTTTAATACATTTTGTTGGCGAAACAAGAGGGAATTTCGAGGATTTCGAAAAAAGCGAAAAACTGTCCAATCGGCCACGAATTGCTGCATCCATGATGTCTTTTCCATGTATAAGTATTTTATGGACGGTTACTGGCATGTAATACCATCCATATTTTCCAACAAACAGTTTTGCCGTATCCCAAGCATAGTTTTTGAACTTTTCCGAATTGATATTGTAGCCACACGATATTATTTGTAATATTATTCGGAAACGGTCTTTCAACTCTTCGGAAACTCCGATAATATCAGCAACGAGTGCCGTGTTGGAGAAAAAATGTTGCGACGTAGTTCCATCATTAGATGATCCTGTTCCTTGTTGAACTGAATCGATTCTTATGTTCATTCGTTCTTTGAGTCCTTTTTGTATACGATGCTTGTTGTTTTGTTTTAATTGTTTATGCTCGTCTGTTAGCGCAGACGATTTTTGGAAGGATTTGCTGTAAGCAACATGAAGGGTTTGTTGTAAGCAACATAAATTTATTTCTAGCATGTAACCCAATTTACATGCTTCCTCAGCAATAGCTTTACTTGAGATTGTAGCTAGTTGATTCATTTCGGAAGGCTTCGCTTTGCAAACTAACAGAAGCATCTTTTTCTGATATTTGCATATCATCGGGATAGCACTTTGCTTTCTCTTCAGCAACCTTTTTATAGGACGGTAAGAAATTGTATCCTTGCTTTTTAAAACCAATTTTGATGCATTCATACTGAAACTTCGTAAGCTCTGCATCCATCATTATTGCTAATACAATCGATGTCGGAATGTAATTTGGAGTTGCAACATTTCCATCCGATACTTTACTCGCCAGAAGCAAATGCTCCTCTGTATACTTCGATGCCAAATCAAAGTTTTTAGCTGGCCTTCCCCCTTTTTTTGGAACAAACTGGTAGATCATCAAGCACCTCAGCGCTCACTTTAAATATTCCTGATTAGAAATATTATATTAATGCAAAATTTAAACCATTTAGTAATTTTGTTCATGTGTTGCTTTTCTATTATGTCTATATTATGTTTTCTATTTCATGTCGTTTACAACTTACCTTTCGGTCCTGTTTTCATTTGTTTTAAAAAATCTTGTTTATTTACTCGACATTTATGCCATCTATCATTAAATTGACTAAGTAACCACTTTCAAATGGCTTTTATAACATCTTCAACTTGACTATAGAAAGTTTCGAATTTTTGGCTTTTGTGAAAGTGTTTAATAAATTAATTTCCTTACACAGTTCTTCATATAAAACCGAATTCAAACTCATTTTGATAATAATGTTGTTTCGCAAATGTTGTTATTTTGCCTTTTTCTCACTACAAAATGATAAAATATTCATTTGCTCATCCCACAAATCATATGGTTTTGTTTTTAATTCTCTCAATTTTTTTATAGTGAATAATTGTGAATAAATTTTTGTTATAAAGGGGTTTTCAACAGAGACGTTACAAAAGTAAATCGATAGGGACAGCAAACGACGCCATATTTTTTCCCGCTCTTTTGACATTTATCTTCAGTAAGGTTTGCCATTTCATCATGGAAAGATATACGAGCCAACAACGAGTCGAAATTATTAAAATTTACTACCAAAATTTGGAGTCAGTGGCCTCAACTTTAAGAGCTTTGGAATGCTTTGGCAATAAGCAAAATATGCGTTATTGGTCAGACAGCAATCCACACGTAATCCATGAGTCAACATTGCATCCCGAAAAAATTACGGTTTGGTGCGGTTTATGGACCGGCGGCGTCATTGGGCCGTACTTCTTCCGTGATGATCAAGATCGGCACATTACTGTGAATGCGAATCGCTACCGTGCAATGATAACCGAATATTTTTGGCCCCAATTGGATAATATGGACTTGGAGGACATGTGGTTCCAACAGGACGGCGCCACAAGCCAGACAGCGAATGCCACAATCAATTTATTGGAAACCAAGTTTGGTGAATGTGTTATCTCACGAAATGGCCCAGTCGATTGGCCGCCTCGGTCGTGCGATTTGACGCCGTTAGATTATTTCCTGTGGGGCTACGTCAAGTCTATGGTCTATGCCAACAAGCCAGCGACGATTGATGAATTTCGTACGAATATCGAACGTGAAATTGCAGCAGTATCGGCCGATTTATGCTTGAAACCCGTCGAAAATTGGGTTCAGCGTCTGGACTTCTGCAAAAGAAATCGAGTTCCATACATAATCGCATCGAACGTAGTTTCACAGGAATAAAGAATTTCATTGGTATCTAAAACCGGGTTTGTTTCATTTAAAAAAACTTTTGTAGCGCTCTTATTGAAAACCCTGTATTTAATATGATATAAATAGCTGGTCTAAAAGAATACAATATGTTTTTTGCAAAAATTGTATGACAAGTTTCATGACTTTTACCAGAAATTTATGGTTTTCTTCCAGTTCCACAAATTACCGCAAACTATTATTGGTTTTAATCGAATGAAGACATTCTCACCTTTAATTTTATTAAAATCATAGTTTGGAGCAAGTGGAGCTACATTATTTTGTTTCCAATGAAAATCAATACTAAGTTAATTTTTAGATTAGAGGTTTACACATTTGGGCTTATCTTCTTAACTGATTATGATATCCCCATATTTTTTTAATTTATGGAGAAATACTATATTTTTCAAATATACTATCAAGAAAATTATACATATATGGACCACTGAATTGCATTTCTTGCTTAGCATCATTGCAGGGACTTTACTTCAATTTTTCAAATATAAAATAATATATTTCTAAAATACCATAAATGCACATTTCATATTTAAACATATCTCTACACAATTGTATCATTAGATTTTTGAAATTCAGTGGTCGAAAAATAGGGGTTTTAACACCAAAATCAAAAACGATTCTGCTAAATATCTTGGCATTTTAGTCTTCTTTATAACACACACGTCCACAACACACTCGAAGAAATGAGATCTTATCTGCATTTTAAAATTTAAACAGCTATAATACCTTACTTCTTCAACTTAAAAAGAAGTTTATTATGGTTTTAATTTGTTATAGAATATATTTAAATTTCATACCTAAAAAATAACTTAAAATATTTTTAGAATTTCTCCAACATTAGAAGCCAAACTAGCACCGGAATTGTGTAACGTTTTAACGATAAAAATCGGGTGTGACAATTTAAAATTCATAAAATTTCAGTAAACAATTTCCGAACTTTGTCAATTTAACTACCGATTTCTTTGTCATCCATTGTTTTTAACAATTTTTTTCAATCTTCTTGGAATAGAATTTTCCAAGTTTTGATTAATTTCTTTTGGAATCCGTTCCACTTAGCCTAGACAACAGTGATCAAATCGCCTCTCCTTCGAATTTCTCTTTGTCTGGCATTTCTGTCGTAGTGAACCCAGAGGAATCAGTCGTATTGAGCGATTTATGGCAAAGAAGTTGACTCAACAAATATTACACGTGTTGATGTGTGGAGTAATGCATAAGAAACAGTTCTCTTAAATTTTTTTTTAAATTTAAAAGGATTAATTCTAAAAAAATACCATTTCTTAAAAATAAAATCTTACCTTTTTTTCTTGAGATAAGTAGGCTTTCTGAAAATAAGTAAATTTTATTAAAAAATAACCTTTTCCTAAAAAGAGTACCACTTCTTTAAAAAGTAGCTGTTCTTACAAAAGTACTTCTTTGTACAAAAAAGTCATACTCTTATGGTTTTTTCTTACAGAAAGTACTTCTTCTTAAAAATAGTACCTTTTAAAAAAAACATTATCTTTTAATAAACGAAGTACCTCTCTTTAAAAAAGGACCTATGTATATAATACATATTCTGGAAAATATAATACATATTCTTACAAAAAGGTCCTAAAAATATAATATAATATTTCTTAAAGATCCTTTTCTAAATACCTTTTCCTAAAGATCCATTTAAATTATCGTACTTTTCAACGGGCGCCTTATACGTGCTGGAACTAACTAGTATATAATATATAGCGAAAGAAACTTCGTTCCAATCCCATGACACCTCATGTGATTTTTGTTTGGAAAATTGTGCTAAACGGCACACAGTGGGATTTCTTCATACAAGCCGCGGCAAAAATTAGAAGGAATCGAGCTAGGGCTTTGAAATTTCGCACACATCCCTCATATTGCTAAATTAGGAAAAAAACAAGTTTTTGTTCAAATCCGCCCACAACCACGCCTACCTCCCATATAACGTAAAATAAAAAATCGTTGTTTGTCCTCATTTTCATATCTATGTCAATAAAAATTACTGCCAGTGCTTGCATTTGAGTCCTCAATTATATTAAAAAAAAAAATAAAAAAGTGCCACGCCCAACGCCCATATATAAATTTTAATTTTTCAAAATTTTCGAAAACACAGATATAATTCTTTGTAGTTTGTGATAGATGTAAATCAGCACTTACATCTACATACATATGTAAATAACTAAAGCCTAATATGTTAGCTGAATATTTGCAAAAAAATTAGGGGGCTACAGTTTACCGTTTTTTTTAATTAATTCCAAATAAAAGTCAAATTTGTACAATAAAATTATCGAAATTTATTAATTTTTCAGCATTTCTCAGTGCATACTTTTAGGGATATGATATAAAGCTGTAAAAAAAACTTTAACTAACGTTTCTATTATCGACAGCATTAAAACACATATGCCTAAAGGTATACACCATTTTATATGGTGTTGTCATCCATTTTTGTAATGAAATTTCGTGGCACTTTCTTTATAAAATATATAACTTTGTTCAACAGTATAAAATATTATGGGAATTTTATTTATTAAATCGAAAGAATACACTCCCACCTTTCACATTTTAGCAACCAGACCACAACGATCGATAACGACCAACTTTTTTTAGTCCAAGAAAAACTAAAAACACTTAGTTTTTTGAGTGTCATCATAAAATCATGAATATATTTTAATCTGTTATTGTTATTCAATTCTTTTTTCTTAAAACTTAATGTAGAAATACCATATTTTTCGAATATACATATTCCAAATCGATACGACAAAAAGAAGTTATGTTTCCAGCCCATTGAAATGCATGAAAATCTGAGGCAGGTTACTGCAGAGCTTCAATTTGTTGACTTTGCCGCGTTTTTTTGTACAAAAACAAAATTTGTTGAAAAAAACTAATGATTTATTTCTCTTAATTAAACAATTCTCTACAAAACTGCATCATTACATTTTTGATATTTGACACTCGAAAAAGGGTATTTTTGCCTGCAAAATAACTCTGTGCGGCACTGGGCATAAACTTTCAAAAAGTAAGTGCCAAAACCAAACAAATTATGCCATAACGGCACAAATTATGCCAACATGGTAACACTGCACGTTATTATATTGGCGGCTCCTAAAGTTGCATACCATTAGGCTCAATTTCCAAACAGAATATCAATCAGAGTATTGTTTTGAACGAGGTAGCGACAGCACACAACTTACGCTGCGGCCACCACACAAGCAAGTTGATCGAAAATGTTCGGCAGCGGGTGAAAGGTGAACATTTTCAGTGTCGGTGGCTTAGTTGAATATCTATCGACTTATTTCCGGCAGAGGAGAGTTATCAGACGCTATGTGCTAATGAACGTCTGAGCATTACAATAATAAACGACGGATTACCAATAGCTGACTACTGGAATTTTCAACTTTTTTTCTGAGGGTTCCTGTGGTAAGAGTGAGCAGCAACTGTTAAAATATTCACCGGAAGTCACAGAGAATGTTGGAATTTCATCGCATGTTTCATTGGTGCCGACAAATGCCCAAGAAATACAAGATGGGCCAAAAGCCACCATGGGGTTTAAAAATTTAATAACTTATTCGTTTATATACATTAGGGTACTAACTTTTTGCATTTTCTGCAAATATCAAATCTCCCCAGACAAAATCGTGTAGGGCTTGGACAAATATTAATAACTGCGTTTTTAGTTTTTCGCCATCGTTAAAAACGGTTACGCACCAAACGCGTTAAAGTTTTGAATCAAACGTGGAATAAAAATAGTACAAGATATGTATATATCCGCTTTGTAAAACATCGCGTACTTTGAACCTAAAGTTTATATCTTACAATACCTACTTTTAATCATTTATTGTTATTATTTGTTTACATACTTACATATGTATAAACCATATTTTAAAAATATTGTTATTAAAAAAAATTAAAAAAAAATATATTAAAGGTATTTTATAAATCGCTGTCGGTGCGGTGCGTAAGGTTTTTTTGATGTGTTAACATCTATAGCGGCGTATAGGGACTAAATCAGAGGTGACCAACAATTTTTATGGTGTAGGCTTGGTGAGAAAAACGATGTTGCTTCAGTCGTCGTTTAGACAGCGACGATTGCACATGAGCACGGGTGTATGAATTTTTTGCTGATATATCAGCAAAAGATGCATATGTCCGCCTACTTGTTTACACGTCGCTTTCTCAACGACGACTGAATGGAAGGGCATAAGAATAAGTGTGACTTTGTTTATGTGTTGGTCCCATGGTTGAAAGACAAGGTTGTATCGTTAGAACAGCTGATTTGATTTTTTTCATTTGACGCACTTGGGAAATGTCAAATTTGTTTACATTTGTTGGTTATAAATTGTTTACAGACGCGGAATTAAACAACAGACGCGAATACGAGTTGGAGTTTCACACCGGGAAAAACCAATTCAACTGCAGCATCAAACAATTTCAATTATTAATTTCAATCTTCATTAATTTGGCAAATATTTCTTTCCAATTATATCACAACTGATTCAAAAATGCACATTTTATTTACATTTTTATCAGCTGAGTTTGACAGAAGCCAAGTGCGATTTCGTACATGATTACACACATATTTACTGCTACTACCGTGATTAGTGTGCCCTGGTTGGTCCCCGCAATTGCGGTATGGGCTGGTCAGCAGTGGACTAAATCTATCAGTCAAAATCTGCTAAAACCAGATTTTATGCTGCTGCTAAAACCATCGCAGTCGACGTTATGGTGACATACTAATACGTCAGCTACTTCGTACAAAGTATGTGTGATGTTGTGTGTTTGGCTGTTTCGTTGCTGTTGATATGGCAAATATGTGGTTATGTGACACAGGTATATGTACGTCAGCTACTTCGGACAAAGTATGTGTGATGTTGTGTGTTTGGTAGTTTTTATTTTAGGTACCCCCCCTACACCCACCACCCACACAAACATTCCACGACAGCAAGCACAAATAAATCACCAACATATCAGTAGTAGTAGTTATTGGTGTTGTAGTTGTTGTTGTTGTAGTTGTTGTTGTTGTTGTTTTTTTATTATAGTGAAAGGTAAGTCCAATAAAATGTGGGTGCGGAGCACTCTCAGAGCAAAGAGAGTAATGACGTATTATACGTATATAAAAATGAGATAGCAAGAGAGCAACGAACAATTTTGTGAACTTGTGTAGCGTATGTACGAATATAACAATGTATGTACGTATATACAAGTGCCAGTTGCTTTGCATTCTTTGACTTTTGTGGGAATAAAACACAAAAGTATTGAGCAAGAAAATAATGACACATGTGCTTGCACTGGGTCTTTAAATAATTTTAAGTATTAATATTATTTAACTGTAACGTCATCATATGATTGAACGCTGTTTTATATTTTCCAATGTAACATTTACGAATGTGTTCATAGAAATCAAACAGGTACCGTGTAGCAAAAAGGTGTTAACACATCGCCCGTGAGTTCGAACACTCATTGGATTTTTTTACCAATATTGAACTGAAATAGTTTTTTTTTATCATTAATACAATATTTGCCATTATAAAAGCCCTGGGGAGAATGTTGTCTAAAAAAAGTTATCACCCTAATATACATATGTTAAACTTTTTTTTCAGATTATAAAATATGCAAAATACGCTAAGTATGGAAAATAATGTCACTTAAATGACCCCCTTTCTCAGCTTCGCAATGATTACCTCGTTCCATAACATCTTTCAAAATTTTTTTGCATTTGCGTTCGAATTTCTGCTACAATGTTGACCTTGAGTTCAAGGATTGTGTGGGGCTTGTTAATATAGACTCGCTTCTTCAGATAACCCCAAAGAAAATTGCCGGGAAATTCTGGAAATTATTCGCTCTCCATAAATATGTCTTAAAAGTGTCATTGTGTCTCGGGCAGTGTTGGCTGTGGGTCCATCGTGCTGGAACCATATCTCAGGTCTGTTTTCAAGAGCAGGAGGCAACAAATGTTCTATCATATTCCGTTGCCGCTCTCCATTTACAGTTACAGAATTTCCATCTCTATTTTCGAAGAAGTAAGGCCCAGTGATATTTTCAGATGCCAGACCATACCGTAGACCTAATGGGGTGCAATTGGCGTTGATGAATGTCTCTTGGATTTTCAGATCCCCAGAACCTTATTACGAAGCCATTCAAATGAGAATGAGCTTCATCACTCATAATCAGAATTTCAATTAAATTGAAAATTATTGATTGCTGATTTAAATAATAAAATTCTATTATTCCGGTTCTTTGTTCAGTTGTGAATCTTTCCATTATTAATTCTCCATGTGTTATTAATATAATCTAAAAAAATTACATGAGGTGTCAGGGGACACCCGGTTGGAACGAAGTTCTTTTCGTTATATATCATGTACTAGTTAGTTCCAACGGCGCCAGTTGAAAAATACGATAATTTAAATGGATCTTTAAGAAAACTTACTTTTTGTAAAATGATAAACTTTTTTTAAGATTTTTTTTTTTAAAAGAAGTATATTTTCAGGTTCTTTTTGTAAGAATTTGTATTATATTTCCCCGAAAAGGTCATTTTTTAAAAAGAGCTACTTCTTTCATTAGAAGCTAATGCTGTTTTTAAGAAATGGTACTATTTTTTAAAAAAAGTACTTTGTGTAAGAAAAAGCCATAAGAGTATGTTTTTTTTTTTACAAAGAAGTACTTTTTTAAGAACAGGTTCTTTTTAAAGGACTGGTACTCTGCTTAGGAATAGGTTATTTTTTAAAAACAAGGAATTATTTTCAGAATGCCTACTTATAATTTTCTGAAGGAAAGAAAAGGTATTATTTTATTTTTAAGAAAATGTACTTTAAAGAAAAGTAATTTTTGTAAGAAAATATATTTTTTTTAAGAGAAGGTATTTTTTTGAAGAAAAGGTTTTCTTTAAGAAATCGGAATTTTTTAGAATTGGCCCTTTTTTCAAGAATAAGTAAATTTTTAAGAGTAGGTACTTATCTCAAGAAAAGTTATTTTGTTTCACAAAAAATTTACTCTGTAGAAAGGTAGTTTTTCAAGAAAAGGCAATTTGTTGTAAGAAACTGTACTTTTTTGAGAAAAGGTACTATTAAAAAAAACTGTTTTTTAGCAAAAGCTACTTTTTTTAAGAAAATTTACTTTTTTAAGATAAGGTATTTTGTTTAAGAGAAGGTACTTTGTTGAATATTATAAATATGTATTTTTTTTGGGAATTTTTTTTAAAGAAATGGCACTTATTTAAGGAAATGTTGGGTTTTTAAACTTCTTTCACGTTGCTTTTTATGAATGTATTTCATTGGGTTCAAAACTACAATATATACTAAATATTGGTTACAGGCTCCACCTAGAAAACTTTCCATTAATCAAGAAATTTTCCAACATATATTAGTCTAGACACAAACCAAAGCAAAAGTACCCAATATAGTTGATAATACTGGGTTGTAGCATAATAGTGTTTAAAAAAAAAAATTGTTTAATTTTTTTCATTTAGCCCCCAATGCTGCGTGCGATAAGGAATTTCGTTCCAAAAATAATTTATATAATCCAAATAAAATAAAAAAGTTAAAATATATAAACGAAGAAGTTATAAAATTTGTAAACCTAATGGTGACTTTTGGCCCACCCTGCATAAGGGTGGTGCTTCTGATTGTTACAGGTGACAAATCATGGATCTGAGCGTATCAGCGCTCGAAGCAACTCGAAACATATGAGCAACTGTTTGTTTTTTTCAGGAAAACCGGTTATGTGGCAACAGTGCTAGTAGTGGAATGTAGAACGGCCAGTTTTGAATCGTATACCACAATTTGGTTGCCAGAAGTGTTCCGAGAAGTTAGGGAAATTAAAGACAGATAATCCTCCACCACCACAATGCGAACTCATAGGAGTAAAACGAAAATATTTCTGAAACAATTTTTTAAAAAAAAAAGTATTTTCTTATATGACGATGATTGTGTCACATGGACCCACATCAGGATAAGTAAAGGCGATATTTTTATATTGAATTGAAACCGTAAAATTAAAAATTATTAGTCTATATATTTCACATGGTAGAATTTGTGCGCAAAATGTGAGAAATTGAATCAGCTCGCATTTTATCAACGAACCAAATATTAACAAAACAAACAAAAGCCAATTTGACAGTTTAAACGCCGAAATAAAGAACAATAACTTAAAACAGCTGGGTTTATGTGTTTACCTGATAGATAATAGTTTTGTTCGTATACGTTCCCAGTAAAAATTTGCAAGAATCTACTTGTGACAGTAACATTTTTTTTACTCTTTTGCACAAGTTTTCGAACAATCAAAAAACATTATTCTACCACGATTTTACTTTATAGACAGTAAGTATGCTCTTTTGAATTTTAAAATAAAAACACGTCTTTTTTCAGATAAGTGTGATTATTTTAATGGGTTGTAAAGAAGACATGTTCCGATTAAGTATGGAATAAAATATCCGTCAAATGGCGCCCACGGCTCTGATGACAGACCATTACTATTTTCATGAAATTGTCCATGTCTTTTTCACAGAGATGTGACTGAATCTCACCAATGACGCGTTGGATCTCGGATTTGAGCTCAAGAAATTTTTCGGGTTTATTCGCATAAACCCGAGATTTCACAAAACCCCAAAGAAATCGCACGGCATTAAATCGCACGATATTGGTGGCCAGTTGACATCAGAATTTCTTGAGATAATTTGTTCTGAAAATCGTTGCTGCAATAAATCGATCGTTTCATGCGCGGTGTGGCAGGTGGCGCCGTCTTGCGGAAAACACATATCGTCCATATCCATGCCGTCCAGCTGGAGCCACAAGAACTCTGCTAACATGTTCCTGTAATGAATGCCGTTACAGTCACTGCAATTTGGGCCTCATCTTCAAAA
This sequence comes from Phaonia tiefii, assembly GCA_963931995.1. Taxonomy (NCBI): domain Eukaryota; kingdom Metazoa; phylum Arthropoda; class Insecta; order Diptera; family Muscidae; genus Phaonia; species Phaonia tiefii. The sequence continues at coordinate 83,130,900 of OZ008367.1, read as the reverse complement.
AAGTATGGCCGAATCACGTCGCCTGACCAAAATCCGCACCAAACAGTTGCTCGTTATGGCATTTGTTTTTCGTGTATTGCATGACGATTTTCTGAGCCCCAAGTTCAACAATTTTGTGTGTTCACGTAGCCATTCAGATGAAAATGCGCTTCATCGGAGAAGATGACTGTTTTTGAAAAATTGGCATTAATGCACTTTGCTCTATTACCCATTGAATGAATTGCCAACGCTTTCCATGGTCTGCCGGATTGAGCTCCGGAGTAAGCTGCATTTTGTACGCATGCAGGTGGAGGACTTTTGTCAAAATTCGCCTCCTAGTGCTTCGTAAGATTTGAAGTTGTTGAGAACGATGCCGAATTGATGTTTTTGGGGTTTCGGCGACACTCTCGACAACAGGAGCAATGATTTCAAGAGACCGACCGGTACGTTGGGGCACAGGAGTCCTACTGTCCGTAACCGACCCAGTTTCTTAAATTTTTTTCACCACTCTTCCAATGGTTGACACATTATTTGCACTTTCTCGACTGAGAGCAAACAAGCAGGTCGTCGTCGCCAAAGGGTATTGAATAGAATAGAGAACTCGTGGAACGAATTTTATGACTCAAAAGCGACATCTGGCCAATGATTCAAAACGTTTTACTCTCTTTTTGTCATAACTTGGTCCATTCATAATTTTGATGTGAAACAATGATGCCTTTTGAAACATTTATGCTTTTTGTATTGTTCTATGTAATAACATTGTCGAAATGATGCATTTATATTGAAATATTCTATAAAGAGAATAAGAATCATTTATGCTCTTTTACTCAGACTCTCTACATGAGAGCGGAAAAAGAGTGCAATAAGTTCTCTACACTATTCAATACTTTTTGTCGTCGTACTGTTTATGACAAAACAAAAACAATTATGTCAGTGAGCTAAATAATGTTCTATTTATTTTAACACTAATACATCTAACGTTAAAGCAGATGTAAGAAAAAAGAAAGTGCAATAGCAAAAGTGCTTTCAGCACAAAAACCATTATTGTTTTTATTTTCCAATGTAGCATTTACTAATGTGTTCATAGAAATCGAACAGGTACCGGGTAACCAAAAGGTGTTAACTCATCGCCTGTGAATTCGAACACTCATTGATTTTTTTGGTGAAAAGAATTAACTCAAAATTTCGCTAATTCGCAATGGATTGAAATAAAAAAATTATTCAGTCAGTCTACAACAGACCCATGCAGAATGCATTACATCGAGAAAAGCGGCACCGTTTGGTGTGTTTTACACGCGATGATGCCACGAACCTTATTTCATTAAAAATGAAGCCGGACCTCGCATTACGGTCAATGGAGATCGTTATCGCACCATGATCAATAACTTTTTGTTTGATAATATGGATGACATTGAACCGGGCGAGAGCTGATGTCAATAGTAACTCGATGAAGTTATTGAAATAGAAATTTGGCGATAAGTTGCTTTCGAGGAATAGACTTGTCAGTTGGCATCCAAGGTCGTGTAGCCTGTGGGGCTACATAAAGTCACTCGTTAATGCTGACAATTGACGCCTTGGAGTCCATAATCGTCGAAAAGTGTAGTATCTGTTCACGTCAGAAATAGCAAAGAAAAATTTCCAGTTGCCGTCATTTTCAAAAGTTATATCTTCTTCCGATAGGGTGACATTCTTTAAGCTTCGCTGTGGTTCGTCTCAAAGTTCCCGGCGCAGGGAGAAAGGGCGCATCAGACGATCCAGCCTTACACACGGAATTTAGTGCACTTACACAATCAGCATTTTGTTGGCAAAAAGGTTGTAGCAACCATAAATTATGCTATTGTCACCACCGAAGTGAGGTTGCCACAACCGAATTGAAGTTGTATCAACTAAATTCATTCGCTACAACTGAAATTTGGTTGACGTTATAGTTGACTTGGTTGAGGCATGTGAAACATCAACAGAATATTTCATTGTTTTACTTGTATCCACCGATTTTTTTATTATTTCTGTTGCAACAACTGAATACCGGTTGTAATGACCGAATTTAATATTTATTCGGTTGCAACAATTCTGTTGCAGCCTGTGATATTTTCTATTAAAAAAAATAAATAAATGGTTTCCCATTACATCCCATGAAGGGACAGGGGAGAACTTCTCACAATCACTGAGCTGTGCGCTTTCCAGTTTTCACTCACTGATTGGGACCTACAGTTTTACACCGATTCCGAACGGTATTTTGAGAAGCTTTTTCATGGCTGTATACTCGATAGTGTCGCCGTCACTATGCGAGGTGACCGCCGCCGAAAGAAATTTTAAGGTGGTCAGAGCAGGGTTCGAACCCAGGATCTCATGTACAAGAGCCGCGCACACTAACCATTGCACCACCGACGGCCACATTTAATTCGTTAATAAAAACGGATTTTATTTTCAATTCGATTCCGTTACGAAGTTGCCATTTATATTTCGGATGCTGGCAATACTAGTGCTGCCAGATGCAAACTGGAACTTCCATAGGGAGGTTTGACATTTTCTAGCTTAAATATACGTATATATAGCAGGGTTCGTATTTCGTGGGTAATGAGTTACCCTGGGTTACCCAAGGTAACCCATTATTATTGCCGTGGGGAATGGGTAGCGATCGTTTACCCATTACCCACAGGGTATGGGGAAAATAATGGGTATCTATCCACGAACATGAGGAATTACCCATCCCGATTACACATTACCCTCAGGGAAATGGGGAAAATAATGGGTAGCTACTAGGGATGCCAAACGGTAAATCCCGAAATCCCGGGATTTTTATTAATTTTGAAAAACATAAAACTAAAAACAATGACAAAAGTTCAGTCTGGTGTTATTTTTTGAATGAATCGAAAGGTGCGGTGCACCTCAAGCAAAATGCAAATTGTGCAAAAAGGGTTTAAAAACCACTGGCGGCTCTACAAAACGTTTAATAATACATCTTAATTTAAGCTAATTTTGGCATATGTATGTCTATTATACGACTTACTCTCTAAAAATTACAAAATTTATTTCGTTGGGTAAAACATTAAGCAACGAAAGTAAAATAACAAAATCGGGCAAATGCATAGTTTCGGAGTTATGGATCACAACATTTCGGATAATTTTTCCACTAACGTACCGTGTAAAGCCATTGATATCACTTTTTTGTATAAAACAAGTCATAACTAACTCAAAAAATAATGTCGCATTTTTCGATAAGTCGCTTAGTTATCGAGTTATCGGATGTTTACGTTTCTCAAACAAAAATTTAAATATTTTTTTAACATTTCAGTTTTATTATTCGATCTTTAAGATGTTATGTTCTTTAATAATTTTTCTGGTTCAAAATCAATTTCTATTAAATTATTGAGATTTGTTTATCCCTATAATGTATGATGATATACCCAAATACTTGTAGAGAAGCGTGCTGATGATATGCCTTGGTGGGCATTGAAATAGCAATATTCGTGATTTCACATTATTTCTTTAACAATACATTCTAAGAAAATATAATTTTTGTCATAAAAGTATTTTTTTAAAATAGTTTTTGTTTTTGTTTGAAAAAAAAATATTCGAAAAATCGCGCGACGTTTTTAAAATAATTTTTGTTTTTGTTTGAGAGCCGTAAACATACGATAACTCGATAACTAAGCGAGTTATCGACAAATGCTACATTATTTTTTTAGTTAGTTATGACTTGTTTTATACAAAAAAGTGATATCAAAATCGATAATTTTTCTAAATGTCAACATCCGATAACTCGATAACTAAGCGACTTATCAAAAAGTGCTACATTATTTTATGAGTTTGTTTTGAATTGTTTTATACAAAAAACTGATACCAATGGCTCTGCACGGTACGTTAGTGGAAAAATTATCCGAAATGTTGTGATCCATAACTCCGAAACTATGTATTTGCCCCGATTTTGTTATTTTACTTTTTTTTTTCTTAGAATAACGTATTCTACCCCCTTGTGGTTGATTATTGGAGTGTAAGCCGTAAAATAGACCAGTTCCCAAAAAAAATTTAAAATAGAATCCCGAAAAATCCCGAAATCCCGAAAACTCGAAAATCCCGGAATTTCGGGATCGGGATTCCCGAATCGCGGGATTTTTTAAAATCAGTCCCGTTTAGCATCCCTAGTAGCTACCCACGACAATGGGGAATTACTCATCACGCATAGACAGTCAAAAATTCTCTTCACTCGAATGCCAACAAACAAAACGAGTGAAACCCTAGCCATTATCTGGCCTCTCTCTTACTCTCTTCATTGAATATTTCAATACACGAGCAGCTTTTTGATAGTGTTATTGTATATAACTCTACAAATTTCAACCATGTTGAAGTAAAATTACATAAACTATGCAGAAAGTATGAAATAATCTAGATATAACGCGAGAGAGAAATGCGTTTGAGTGAATTTCTATGACTTTTTGGTTCTCTTTTACCAGAGTTGCCAAATTGCGCACATCTTCTGGTTGTCTAATTCTATATCGTCTTTGCCTCACGATTACTCATTACCCTCAAGTAGCTACCCACAACGATGGGTAATGGGTTACCCAGGGTAACCCATTCCCACTTTTAATCGAAAATATCAAAAAAATAGGAAAAATCTCTATATCTTGGAAACGGAGCGTCCAATCGAAAAATAACCAATTTTTGCGGGTTTCTAAGGGGTTTTCATAAAGTGGTCCAATCCGTATGGAATTTTTTTTTTCGAAAAATCGCCAAAATAAGAAAATCGCTAAAATAAAAATGTGGCTATAACTCGAAAACGGTGCGTCCAATCGAAAAAATAATACAAATTTTACCTCCATAGGAGGCTTGACCCAACAATGAGTCTCTCCAATGTGGCACCACTGTTATCGCTAAATCGCTAAAAATTAAATTTTTCAAACAAAAAATCACTAAAACGCCCTCATGTTTATATCTCGGAAACGGAGCGTCCAATCGAAAAAATAACCAATTTTTGCGGGGTTCTAAGGGGTTTTCATAAAGTGGTCCAATTCGTATGGAAGAATTTTTTTTCGAAAATCGCCAAAATAAGAAAATCGCTAAAATAAAAAAGTGGCTATAACTCGAAAACGGTGCGTCTAATCGAAAAAATAATAACAATTTTCCTCCAAAGGACGCATTCTCCAATATGGCATCACCTTTTTTCGATTAATAGCCACCTTTTTATTTAGCGTGAACACTATTTGCGTGAACTGATAAAGCAAGACCAACATGTGATATACCGTAAGATTGAGGCGTCCTTGGATGTTAGTATGACAAGCAACAATAAGATATTGCATGTTCATTTGGCCATGAAAAGATTTGTTTTCGTTGAATTCCACAATAATTAACGTATGCTCAAAAGATAGGCTCGTGTTGATCGGAGCAAAGGAATATTGAAAAAATACTGCCGCGGTAGCTCAAATGCAGTACATACCATCGTCACAGGTGACGAATGATGGATCTATTCATATGAGCCCGAAACAAAACAGCAATTGACCGTATGGGTATTTCAAGACAAGGTAAATTCAACAAAGTTATTCGTGGAAGAAGCACATCGAAACAAATGATCGCGTTTTTTCGGTATAACCGCTTATGTGGCCGCAATGCCTTTAGTGGAACGTAGGACAATGCGGGCTCGCACATTCGAGTTCTCACACATCAGCTGAAGCAATGGGCTATTTGAGCACTCCACATGTCGAATTGATGGGTCATCCTCCGTAGAGCCCTGATTTGGCACCTAATGACTTCTTTTTATTCCCTGACATCAAGAGAAAACTGCGTGGTCAACGTTTTTCGACGCATGAAGCAACTGTTGAAGCGTTCAAAAATCATGTTTCGGAGGTGTCTCTCAATCGGAGTGGAAAAAGTTCTTTGAAAATTGGCTTGAGCGCTTGCAAAAGTGAATTTATCTTCACGGAGAATCTTTTGAAAAACAATAAAACTATTTTCAATTATAAATTTTGTTTTTTTATTGCTGGACGCGAAATATATGTAAGTAGCAACTCGTAAATTATATGACGTTAGAATTTAATGTTTGAACGATTTTTCATTCTAAAATGAAACTTACAATTTGAAATTAACATGAGTTGATGAAAAGGCAACGTCATGGACTACTTTTTATAGTAGACTTAACATTTCTCTCAGCAAACTTATTATTATCGTCTCGAACTCGAAACGTATTTCATATTCGAAAACGTTTCCGATTCGTTTTTTTTAGAAATAAAATGAATTGGAGACGGAAAATAAATGAGTTCGAAGCGTTTCACTGATTACTCACTGATTACGGACTTTCGAGACGGATCCGCCAAATCGTAATTTCACTGATTATTTTTTTTGCTTTTACGGACTCGTAACGGGTTCGAGACGGCTCCGCCAAAACGCAATTTCACAGATTCGATTTTTTATGATTTTTCGGACTCGTAACGGGTTCGAGACGGATCTGTCAAATCACAATTTCACTGATTCCCTTTTTTATATTTTTACGGACTCGTAACGGGTTGGAAACGGATACACCAAATCGGAATTTCACTGATTCCCTTTTTTATGTTTTTACGAACTCGTAACGGGTTCGAAACGAATTCGAGAACTCATATTTCGCTTTTTTATGATATTACGGACTCGTTACAAGTTTGAAACGGATCCGCATCCGTTTTAGTGCACATTGGGTTCTTGGGATAAAAAAAGCCAACAAAACAACATTATAAGAGCTAAATGTCCCACTATTTCAATGGTGATTTCCTATCCGACACTTATGATTTCAGCTAGACTTAGTATGTGTTTCTTTGGGGACATTTAGAACATAGGAGAAAGTCTGAAATTTCAACACCTTGTAACATGCAAGTGTGGGTAATCAAATTTCCGAAAATTGTCTCAAGATTTCAATGACTTTATTTTCCGCTTTCTTGTCAGACGCTTGTGATGCGAATTCGACAAATTCATTAAAATAAACGAGTAATTTGAATTAGATTTAAGATTTTTATATTTACGCTTTTTATTACACATTTGTTACTTATACAAAGGTAGGGAACGTTGAATTCACCAATAAAGCATGAAATGTATGAGGCACTGTAATTTAGTTAAAATTCGGCTGTACAAACCTAAGAATTTGTTTGTAGCAACATCTCAATTCGGTTGTAACAAACTCAGAGAATCGTTTGTTTTGTGACCACATTTCAAATTAGTTCTGACAACCTCTAAATTCGTTTGCGCCACCTCAACCTCAACAATATCAACCGGTTATGGTTGCTTTGATTGTCCTTCCCTAGAATGGCAAAACGGCTCCACATTAGGAAAGGGGACAAGCACTCGTACACTCAGAGAACTAATTGTTAGAAAAGGGGTTGTAGCAACCGTAAATTCGGTTGTTGCCCCCGAATTGCCGTTGCTATAACCGAATTGAGGTTGTGACGACCGAATTTAGTCCCCACAACTGAAATTCGGTTGAAGCAACCTCATTTCATAATGAATTCGGTTGTTAAAGCTGAAAATTCAATTATGTTCGTTCTGTCAACAAAATTTTCTAAAATTTCGGTTGGAAGAACCGAATTTGGAATTAATTCGGATGCAACAACCGAAATTGATACCAAATTCGGTTGGAGTAATAGAATGTTACACCATTTCAGTAGCAACAACCGAATTTGTCAGCAATTTGGTTGTATCTATCGAATTTGGTATCAATTTGGTCGCAATAACCGAATTTAGCCTTAAATCGGTTGCAACGACCGAATATGGCGTCAATTCGATTGCTGTAACCGAATTTCTATTGAATTCTGTAGGTCTGACCGAATTCATTTTCAATTCGGTTACCACAACATAATTCCATGTATATCATACCTGACGTTAAAATTATAAATAGAAATATTATATTCAAATAAGCTGAGAATGAATGATTGTTTGCCGTCGCGGCTGTATCAATTTTTGTTTTGTGGTTGTTACCAAAGGTAAGTGAGAATATTGTAATTATATTTTATGTCTTATAACGTATTTTTTTTGCAGAAAATGCTCAATCAAATATCCACGGTTTTGCAGTTTTTCAAGGTCGGTCGTTTGAGAAGCACGTCAAAATTGGTGCGGTGGCCCATGATGTCCGGGACTTCTAAAAAGGTCGGAACTGGCATGAATAAACAATGCATAACCCTAAAGATTTCCCCTATATAAATGACTTTTTTCCATTTGTATTTTTTTTTTGGGAGAATTTAGGAAAATATATCATCAGCTAATAATTATATCTAATTTCAAAATTATTTTGTGACACTATCGAAATTCGGTTGTAACAACCTCTAATTCGGCTGTGACAACCTCTAATGCGGTTGTGTCAACCTCCAATGAGGTTAATTCGGTTATCTCAACCGAATTTTTCTGTGAGTGTAGCTTGGGTTTTCAAAATTTGATTTGTCTACTACTGACCACAACCCTTTACCTTTCATCTCGACTAAAGAGGTCCAAAACTCGGTTTACTGAATCATACAAATGTTTAACGAAGGTGTTGCAAATATGAATAGTGAGTCCGCAGATACGGACCATTATGTCAAGACTACCTGATCAAAAGATTGCAAAGAATAGCTCAAACTTGTCAGTCATTAAATGTAGATCATAGATGTGCAGCTAGTACTCTTTTGAGTCATCGTGTTTTCACACCGATAGTAGCTTGATCGTTTTTTCACACCAACATGTCCGAAAGCTTGCTGCTTGTTTACCGATTCAAAGTCAGTTGCTGTTCTGCATTTGACCAAGCAACACCGTATCGCTCTGCAAGCAAAATTATTTGTAATACTCAAGCATGAAACACATAGACGACGACAGGCTACCGACCACAAGCTGTCAAAAATAAAATACATGCGTTTATATGCAAGTGAATATTTTAACGACGGCAAGGCGACACGACAGCAGGTTGTTGTCTATGCTACTTATGTAGCTGTAGTTGAATTAAACTAATTTCTATTTGTGTGGGCGACAATCAACAGGTTAGAGCTGTCAATGCCTGAAGTGGCACCACTGACAGAATAATCAACTGTTTTCACAATTTTTGTTATGTTTGTAATAATATTTATTAAATATTCTCCAGACATTTTATTTTCTTCTAACACAAATAACACAATAACACAAACGTCAACATTACAGATCTGCTGTTTACTTTGCAGTTGCCGTCTTGAAAATAATTCAGTAGCTGCCACACGTCTACATTTGCAGTCAGCGGCATTTGTAGTCGTGTGTTCATGTAGCCTGTCGTCATCTATGTGTTTCATGCTTCAGTGTACTACTTTTGTTTTCTCTGCTTTTGTTCTGCTTGCTCCGTTCAACTTAACACAGTCGCAAAATTCGTAAAACTGATTTGAAATGCGTTTGTGTCAGTTTGCACATGTCTGATGTAGATCCATTGGATACCCAGTACCACTTGAACAAAAAAACTCAGTAATGCAATTAAATTGTGGTAAATTGAGTCATGCTTTCATTCATTTGAATGATAAATATGTTATCAAGGTTCTTTGATCATGGAACATTCGAAACAGCAAAACGTCTTAGTTGACATTAATAACTAAATAAAAATACTTCCGGGTATGATTCTACTTATGAACGATATTAAGGGTAAACAAAGACAAAATGCTAACGAATTTTTTGAACAATTTATGATCAAATACTCATTGAATTTATATGAAATAATAGTTCACAATTGAGAAAGCATCCTTGTTTTTAGGCCAGCTTAGGTTAAGTAAGGTTGAACTATTGACAGTCTTAGTCCAACGAAGGACCACCTGATATCATATTCTGTTACCATCGTTGAACTTTGAAATTGACTTGATATAGTGAAGCGGCTTTTAACACATATGATACCTTATCCAGATATTTCGGGATGTGTTCGAAGAAGAAATGTATATTAGTCCCAGGCAGTGATGCTAGACAATAATTTGTAATGTACCACGCACAAAAAAAATCCCTTTTTTCCCTACATCGTCCCAAACTTTTCCCCTACAGTTTCCCATACTTTTCAAAAAGCGCATATAATTTATTTGTTTTAATTAATTTCTGTGCCATTTATGTTAAAATTACATGCATTTTTTAATTGAAAATAACAATTCAAAGATTATAAATAACAAAATATGTGTCAGTCGTTATATGTGTCAGTAATACTGGGTTTATACCAGATTAAAATAAATTTTGTCGATGCCAACAGTGATGCCATCGATCCCATAAAAAACATGTTTCTTTTATGGACGTTTTACAAAAGTACCTACATATATATCAACAAATGTGTAATATCTGCCCCCTTTTCCCTACGCAGCCATTTTGAAGGTGAATGTACCTACATATAGCGAAATTTCCCTATGTCTGGCATCACTGGTCGCTGGCGGACCAATTAGTTCTCTGCAAGTAGGTCCGAATGTCATTCAGCTTAACTTCTTGAATGTATGCTAGATCCAGTATGAAGTAAGGTCCTTGATATTTCTGATATCCTTAATATTCCTACAAAAGGCCGGACAGTAGCATAAGAGATGTTTGACGCTCTCGCCCTCCTCTTCATCCCCACAGCATCTGCAATAAACATGAGTTTAAATTTCGTGCCTGCCTCTTAAACAGTGTCCAGTGTTCACATCTACTAGCGCAGAGATATCTGGTATACACGCTGAAAAATTTATACTTTTTTGTTGTTTGAACACAAATATAACGTGTGTTTGAAGCTTGTCAAAAATAATATGTGACAGCGCATAGAGAAAGGGACCTAAGGGTAAAAAAATCAATTTTTTTTGATGTGGACAACATCTGAGCATCGAATGAGACCGATCCCATGCCCCAAAAGTGTTCCCTCCCAGAGATATGCGCGTTTTATGAAAGTGAAGTACACTAAAGATACACGTATTTAAATCTTTAAAATGGCTCTCCTGAACAAAACCGGTTTTTAACCTTAGGTCCCTTTCTATTTTGCGCGTCACATATGTTGAAATATATATGTTCGTGATGCAAATAGAGCTTTGTTTGAGCTACAAATACGGCTGTGTTTGGTGCACGGTTTACTTTTTTTTGTCGCTGCTCTCTATCAGGAGCAAAATAACAAAAGAGGGACAAAGAGAGGTTATTCTCAGATTGTCGCAAACATAGCATTCTTGGGTCTTATACATGCGTTCGTACGCATAAATGTGTTTGCTATTCAATATTACATGTTTAATACACTATGATTAATCTGTTATAATATAAGTGTATGTAATACAAGCATAGCTTTGTTTGTGATACAACTTCAGCAAACTAAAATTAAATACATTATCGCACTTTGGGGGATGGGGGCTAAATGAAAAAATATTTAACAACTTTTTTTAACACTATTATGCTACAACCCAGTATTATCAACTATATTGGGTACTTTTGCTTTGGTTTGTGTCTAGACTAACATATGTTGGCAAATTTATTGTTTCTCTGTGGAGCTTGTAACCAATATCTATAAGTAGTCTATATTTTAGTTGTAAACCCAATAAAAAGTAAATTTAGAAAAGGCAAAGTGAAAGAAGTTTAAGAAAAGAAAATTTTCTTAACTAAGTGCCGTTTCTTAAATAAAGGACATTTTCTTAAAAAAAATACCTTATCTTAAAGAAGTACATTTACCTAAGAAAAAGTACATTTACTTACAAAAAGTATTTTCTGTAAAAAAGTTTACCATTTTACAAAGAGTATCTTTTCTTAATTTCATATAAATTAACGTATTTTTCAACGGGCGCCTGAGGCGTGTTGGAAATAACTAGTACATAATATATAGCGAAATTGACTTCATTCCAATAGGGTGTCCACTGACTTGATGTATTGGTATTGGTTTCATATATGGGTCAATTTCAATCAAAACGTACACGAAGAGTTTTTGTTGTTTTGTTTTAAAAGTTTCTTAAATTTTCCCAGTAGAGTAGTAGATTTACGACAAGTTTGATTAAGAATACTAATACGCTTTAAGGCTCTTCAAAAAATTAAAATAATTATGTGTTTTCTTATGTTTTGGTAAGGAATGCCTGGATTTCTGTCTTGAACGTCACATAGAAAGAATACGTCAAAAATCATTTAATATGTGAGGTTATTTGAAGTAAAACATTTTTGTGAAGTTCAAGAACTTGTTATTTAATTATTTAGACGAACGTTTTCAAAAAGAGCCATTTCAATCACAAAAATAAAATAACAGTTTGTATTAAGGTTTAATGTTTTTACAAAAGCATTCAGTTATGTTTACATTTTTACGTAAAAAATTAATAAATTGTAAACACAAAGCACATAAACTTATGTTTTTTTGTTAAATAATGGGCTTGCTGCAATTAAAAAAAAGTATAGTAAAAACTTCCAGTTTGAGAAAGAAAAACAAACGTGTGGCGTTCAAGACATTTTGTAGCGTTCAATGAAGGTACCTGTGCTTAACTAAAAAATTTAAACCAAGCTAAAAATTAAACGGATATAGGTTTATTATTTTATAAAAAATAATTAAACATAAGTACACTATTCTAGTAAGTAGTATTATTAATAGTAGTAGTAACATGAATGACTATATTTCATTGGACAAAGTTGTTAATCAGAATCTGTGTATACGTCGGAATAAATCATTTTACGAGACATCTTTTCTTTGAAACCTATTTTCGCGACTTTTGGATCAAGTTTATGGCAATAACATAGTTTCCCCGTCAACCAGTTGATTGTATTGCAGAAGCAAGAGAGATTTCTGTGTATTATTTCACCTTTAGACCTTGTAATTATTTGGTGAATATCTCTCGTGCCATGAACGGTTTTCAAATTTTTGGGCAATATTTTGTTGTTATTGAAAATTTCTTTTAGAGTTACGTAAAACAATTCCACATTAGTTTTGCCTAAAAGCGAGTGGTACAATTTCTCTGCGTCTGCTATGTCTAACCCGTGAGCCACAAGAGCATCTGCCGTTCGCCTAATGACAGCACCCACACCGCCGGCTGCACCCTGTCCATGCGACTTTTCAAAGAATGACCACGTCGCGCATTCAAATTTTTTTTCGAAAATTCGATTACAGAAAAAGAAAAAATTATTTTTTTGTTTGTATTGAGAAGATGGGCCATACGAAAAAAAGTGCACCGTCGTTGTTTCCGGGGAACAGTCTTTTATATAATTTAATATTGGATTTAAATGAGCCCAAATAGCACCCGGTCCATGGTTTAAGCTTTCTGAAATTGTGCAAAAGCTTATAGGCTTCTCAAATTTTTTAAAATAAAGTAAGCCCGTATGTAGAGATGCTTGGTTACGCGAAGCGCCAAAGTGAAACGTTTGGACTTCTTCTGAAAGCTTACATAAATAGTTTTCGGAAAAGTCAATGTGGATTAACACTTCTGTTTCTCGTAGATTATCCCTGCAGATACGATATGCATTATACTGACTTTTTACAGTGAAGGAGTGTTTCTTAAACTTTAGCATGTCTTTTTGAAAATCACGCGTCAGGTCAGCTAACGTTGAAACTTTTTCTAGCTTCTTCACTACTTTCACATTGTATTTATCTTCAGCGGCACTCTTTTTATTTAACCTTTCTTCCGTTATTGTCTCCCATTGAAACCATTTGCACATATCAGCGCTGTTAGTTTTGCTAACAAGATTTTTTTTAGTCTTGCATGTTTTACATAGGCCCCAAGCGCATAATGCTGATTCACTGTTGCACACAATTTCTTTCACTAGTTGTGCAGAATTTCTTTCAGTAATAGCTTTATGTTTGAATAATTTAAAAATCTTCAAATCAATATTGGCATGTTCTATGCAGGCACAGGTATTTCTGTCTGACGCTGACGGCTTTTTTATAAAAAAAGGTTTTTGTCGTGTAAACGTTGTGTATGACAAATCAATACCGATATTTTCACTTTTAAATATTTCATACAGGTTTTTCATCGTATCACACAGAAATCGTTTTTGTTTTTTAATTTTTCCACTAGTGACAGTTTCCTTCTTTCTAGCGCAAGCTCTGCTTACGTCATCTCTAATGAAGAAGTCGTTCACTGCATTTATTTTAGACATACAAGTCAGTGATTTTTTAATTACTTTTTTTCTTACTGGCCATTAGTTTCTTTAATCTGTAACGTTTTAAAATTTTCAATCCCATAAGCGCGCAAATTGATGTTCTTTCTTTATATTTTTCTCTTAAATGAGCCAAAGATTGTTTCAAATTTTCTTGGTGTCTTTTTTTGTACTTTCGTTTGCCTTTCTCAGATTCTTTGAATCTATGTTTTAAGCGATGGATTTGTAGTTGTAGTTCTTGATTTCTTTGTTTTAGCTGATTTGTGTACCTTTTTTGTCGTTTTTCAGCAAAAATGATTTTGTTTAGTTCAGTTGAGGTCGGTAACGTTTCTATTTCAATATTTGACATTTTTGATGCAACCAGAAAAGTACTTTCAGGCGTGGCACATGCTGGAGTTGTTGCACTACTGCCACTAATGCTAATTGGACATTTCGCTTTCCGTTCGGACTCTCTTTTACCACGGACATATTCCCTTTCTTTAGCTCGTACACGCTGAAGTACCCTCTCGGGCATTTCACCTCTTTTCATTCTTATTGCATTTCTATTAAAAAGTCATACTACTGAGTAAATATTAAAGTCTAAGTTGAACATATGCGTATGTACCTTTCTTTCAGCTTCCTTTTATGGTCTTCGTTACTTTCCTTATCGAGCTTTATTCTTTCTCTATACCTTCGCGATCTTTCAGCCGCCGTTAATTTAGTCGTTTTACTCTGAAGAAGTTTGAGGATAAATACAAAATTACTATTTTTAATATTGGTACGACACATATTAAAAGTGACGTTCAAGACATTTACCGCTTTTTTGTATTTTTTTACCACCTGCATATCGCAAATGTACTCAAACTCAGAATAAATGAATCAATACTTATAAAACAATGATTTTAAAATTAAATTTTGTATATATATAGTTTTGCTGTCCCGATATTTTGCATGACGTTCACGACATTTTTACATTTACTTACCATTATGTACTAAAACACACGTAGAACAACACTTCACTATTATATCTTTTTTTAAAGTCTTTTTATTTCGTATTGTTTAAAGCAAGCACTTTCTTAGCCTAATTCACTTCAGTGCAATACGATGACTATAGTCGTAAATCTTAAAAAAATAAAATAGCGTGACGTTCACGACAATGTGCGGTGACAAAATGTTTTCAAAAATTCTAATTCGCGTTTGTAATGTTTGGTGGAAAAAATAGAATAAAGTGTAAGAAATAATAACAATATTTTAAAAACAGTTATTATATGTCTTCAGGTAACTTTGTTTCTTATTTTTTTTCAAATTTTGTGTCAAAAAGTGTAGCTGGAGACAAGTGGTTTTGTATGGAACGACTATGAGGGAGCATCAAATACTGTTCTCAATTAATATGAAAAAAAAAATTGAATTCTGAGAAATGCGTTTCTTGTGATATATTCTTCAACGACTACTTTCTCATTTTTATTTTGTTTTTTTTTTTTGCTGGTTTTACCTCAAAAATGAGTTTAAACGTGGGGACAAATAAATAGCAATAAGTTTGCAATTGACCCATATAAATAAAAATTTCGGAATTTAAAGAATTTCCAAAAGAATTTTTCAAAAAGTTTTTCAGTTTTTGAAAAATGTGACATTTCATGTTTTTCAGATGGTTTGCAAGATATGAATTTAGACGAACCAGAAACCTATTCTAATTACAAGCATCTTTCCTCTGAAGTCAGTGTGCTTCAAATACGGTATAACATGCTCGACTTTTTCAAAGATTTCATGGTGAGATGGTGGATCGAGGACAAAGCGTCAAGATGCCATAATACACTGTGGAACATAAAACAAAAATAACACGGCTCTGACAAAGGAAAGTTTCCCTACGGGAAATGAGACCGGTGCAGAACCAGTCACGTGATAGGTCCATTAGTAATAGTGGTCAGCCCCTGTATCGTCCTGTTTGTAAGGAACCGTTAACTTTAACATGGCTTTGTCATTGGAGGAAACTCTTTAGATACCCTGTGATGTATCAACGTACTAATCTAAAACAACCCGTAACAGAATAAGTTCCACTTGAACCCGTCACAGAATAAGTCCCAAACAAACCTTACACCTTACAACCTTAAACTAACCTTAAAAATTGGTATGCACCTTGAGAACGATAGAATTTCTGTATTGTGTAATAAAAACGCTAGTATTAATTAATTATGTATTTAAAATAAATCGATAACTCGCTAAGATTAAATATGAAAAAAATTCTATCGCTTTTAATTTTGAAAGAAAATTCCAATATATAATTCCTAACGATAATGACTTTAATATGAATGCCCACAATGCCTTGTTTCTAAGACGACCCGTTTATTTTCGAACCGTAGGTCCGATCCATTTAGACAATCTCCAACTTCCTTTTTTAGACCCACCCCACCAACGGCAGTTCAGCACAATTGACTCATGTTTAAGACCTTGGTACCAGGTTCGAGTCATATCCCCTTTTCTGCTCTACGAAATAACCCCCAAACGAAAAATGAAATAATCCCCAATGAAATAAGCCCCCAAGAAAATGAAATAACTCCCAATGAAATAACAACCAAATAAAAATGAAATAAACTCCAAATCAAAAACGAAATAACCCCCATCATTTGGGAGTTATTTCTTATGAAATAACCCCTAACAAAATAATGAAATACCCCCAATGAAGAAGGGAAATGATACAATAACCAAATTATAAACGAAATTAAATAACCCCCGAATTTAAAATATTGTTGGGTGGTATTTCATTGGGGTTTATGTCTTAATTTTAAAACCCCAATTGGAAAATGAAATAAGCGCGAAAAAAAGAAATTAACCCCCAAAAAAATGGGCCCCAAACCAATACACAGGTTACAAAAACACGAAACTTTGGGGTGTTATTTCGTACATTTGGGGTCTATTTTCGCTTACACTTGGGGTGTTTTTTCCTTATGAATGTGGGCCCCAATGAAAGTGGACCCCAATTATTTTTTGGGGAACATTTTCATTTTACTTGGGGTCCGTCTTCTTATTTTGGGGTGTTATTTCATAACTAAATTGGGGCAAAATTTCTCGGAGTGCTATTTCGTATGGCTACTATAAAACTTAATGGAAAAACACCCCATAAAAACAAATGAAATTATGCCCCAAATATTACTAAAAAGTAAATAAAAGTAAATTTTAATAAACTATATTTTACTCTTTTAGAAAAGAATGAAAAATTTTTTGCTGGCGGCGCTTCAACACACGATCAACAAAAATTGTAATAAACTTTATTTTACTGTTTTAGAAAGAAACGACAAAAATTCTTCAAAAAAAAAATGCGCTTCAACACATGATCAACAACAATTTTAATGAACTACATTTTGTTGTTAGAAAGAAATGAAAAAATTTTTCCAAAAAAATTCTCGCGTTTTTTTTGGGAAAACTATTTTGCCTGCGGCGCTTCAACACACGTTCAACAAAAATTTTAATAATTTTTACAAAAAAAGACGTCAAAAAAGGGGAGACAAATATTTGAAATAAATATTCTATTGTATCTTATTTTGTTTAATGTTTCATGGAATATGTTTATGTGTGTATTGTATATTCATTCTGAAATTAATCAAATCAACGGATAAAACAAAACCAATCTTTTTCTATTGGGGCCGATTTTCCTGGGGTGCAATTTCTATTCTTTAAAATTACATTTCAAGAAAATACACCCCAAAGAGTCAATGAAATCTGGCCCCAAGTTTTATCAGTATACAAAAAATAACTATTGGGGCCTTATTTTGAAACGGTTTAAAACCAAAAAATGAAATGCTTGGGGTTGTGATTCACAATAATTTGGGGCCCTTCGTCATTGCTTGGGAGGCTATTTCATTTTGAAATTTGGGGCCCACCTTCATAATGAAAACAAACCCTAAATTTGGGGCCCATTTTCATTTTGCAATTGGGGTGTTATTTCCTGGGGCCCGTCTTCCGGCCGCCGTTATTTTATTACTCGTTTGGGGGATATTTCGCTCGGGGATTATTTCGTAGGGGCCCCTTTTCACCTATCCCAGGACAGATACTTTTAGACAATTGACACCACATGTCCCGTAGGGATGTTTAGGAGAAAATACGCACCTGCTTCGACGCAAGTAACCGCATGTTTGGTAGAAAATGCACACATGCCTCCACGTAAGTATACGGAGGTTTGTTCTACGTAAAATCATGCATTTTTGGAAGTTTGTTAGCTAATGCTTCCAGTTAAATATGAGTTAGTTTAAAAAAAGTTTTGAAAGAAGTTTATCAGAATAGCAAATAAAATATTATGAGACGAATAAAACTGCACGATTAAACTTAAGTTATTGTGTTTTACTTACAACGTTCGTATGCCAAGTGCATTTCAATAGGTATAATTACAAATGCATCTCATATGTACGTGGTGATCAGTGAGTTTCTGAATAGAGTAGGAAAATCTGAAGAACTATTTCACATTATTCATGTGATGTAATGGGGATTTAATGTTCATGGTATTGTAGGTCAACGCTTAGAAAAGTTGGCTATACGGAACAACGTTCCGAGAAATAACACCCAAAACAAAACTGGACAGACCCAAAACATGTTCCTTATATTATGGTTGTTATTTCAACCAATTTTTTATTAAATTTTCTATAATATATTATTAAATTTCACTCTATGAAATAACGACCAACGAAATGAATAAAAGAGAAATAAACCTCAGACTTTATTTTATAATCATTAAAGGAGATAATGAAATAATGTCCAACGAAATAACTCCTAATCAAAATCAAATAATTTACAAGAAGGAAATCAAATTGTTTCCAATGACATAATTAAATGAAAAATTAAGGAAATTGATTTCTGCTTATACAAATTACACTGTGACACAAATGAAAGGAATTTCAAATTTAGTTGTATTAGATCCTCGTTAAAGTTGTAATTTCCTTTAAGGCTATAAGAGATCATGTTTTCTCCGGTTAGTGAAAACAATGTAAATGCCGCGGGTTGTTTCGGGCCTCAAAAAATTGTGAAAGTACTTGGATATGGTATCACAAAACCCCGCTCGGTTTTGCCCCTATACGTAACAATTTTTTGTTACAGGCCGAAGAAAATTTTGGAGGTTGACCATTTGTTTACCGGTAGGCAAGAAATGTCAAAACACATAAAACCTATGCAATTTTTTATGACGTTTCGTGGAATAATCGATTAACCGTGTACTTTTCCTTAAAAATGTATTAGAGGGAATTGTGAAATGGGGAAATAGCTACAATATTGCCAAAGGTTGTAATGCAATATTTCAATCTGTTTGTGATTTATTGAAGTAAAATCTGAAGTAGGATAATTTCACAATTTTTCGGTTTGGTTGAGGCCCGAAACCCAGTGTTGCACTGTGTTATCTGATAAAATATCGATTTTGAACAAGCCAAGTTTTTGTAAAAGACGTAAAATTAAGTATCTCACAAATTTTGAAAATAAACTGTAACTGTAATAAAATGTAATGACATAACACCCTAATATTAATACAAAATGAAACAGCGACCCCGAAAAAAATCACGAAATGCAATTCTACCTTTTCCGATTAAGTACCACTGGACCCGTTCTCACCCCAATAAAAATGTATTTGATTTATACCTGAAGGAAAAAGGAATTTTGCGATATTCTACGGTAGATTACACACCTCCCATTTGTCAAATACTTCACTCTTGGCTTCCAAAAAGTATACGAAGACTCTTCTGGTATTACCATCGATGAAGGTAACGAAAGTATCTAGCATCACCTATTGAACTTACGTTGATCGCATACATCCGAACGATTATGCTCCAACACATCTTCTGGATGATGTTCTGTCGCATTAGGAAATGGTGCTACGTGAATCTTACTTACCATACATGTCTTACCATTGGGTTTCTTTGCACACTGAAAAATCTGTCATTTTTGGTTTCTTGGATGAAGGAAAACCTGTTTGTAACTTATCGCAATAATTGTATACTTGTGTCCAAACACATTATGTTTGCTATTCAATATTACGTGTTGGGGACTCAATGATTAATATGTTGTAACATATATGTTTCTGATCCAAATTTGGCTTTGTTTGTTGAATACTTCTGAAAACAAAAACATAATAGGCAACATAGAAATAAAAATGCAACAATAAAAGTGCCGTTTCTTAAATAAAGTACATTTTCTCAAAAATACCTATTCATATATTCAGATAAGGTATTTTTTTTAAGAAAAGGTACTTTGATTAAACCTTTTCTTAAAAAAAATACCTTATCTTAAACAAGTACATTTACTTAAGAAAAAGTACATTTACTTACAAAAAGTATTTTCTGTAAAAAACTTTACCATTTTACAAAGAGTATATTTTCTTAAAGTTTCATTTAAATTAACGTATTTTTCAACGAACGCCTTAAACGTGTTGGAACTAACTAATACACCCCACGAAATAAATATAAAGGCAGTACCATTTTTTGATTTTTTCCAAATGTTGTGAGGAATTTTCGAGTTTTTATTTTATATTGTATTAGTCCTTTCAAAATTAAGTACTTTTCAGGAAAAATACTTTGACTAGGACTTCTTCAAGGTGAACCAACAAAAATAAACGAATTACTAGTGCGAAATATTTATAAAGGCTAAAGATTTATTTAACTATTCTAAAAAGTTTCGCAAGACCGATGATCTCCATTATCGCTGATAACTTCTAGTAAGCATCTTGGCATTGAGTTTATCAACGAATGAATATGCGCAGGATCAGTTATATTCCAATTTCTTGTATTGGTACACTTCGATCCTTGACATTCTTCAACTGGCGTCCTGGGTGGTAAACTTGGGTAGGTAAAATAGAACAGAGCTTCTCGGTCGGATAGAGATCAAACCTAAGTGCTGGCCAGTCGAGAGTTGGTATTATTTCTGGACCCCAGGAACTTTGGAGTTTTCTTAGACCGTTGTCCTGCTGGATGATAAATTCTGGGACACAAATTTCCTCTCCAGAATTAACTACAACGCCATCCAATAGTCGAATATAACACTCGGAATCCATTTTTGTGGAAACGAAACATGTTGGAGTGGTTAATCTATAACTCATACCTGCCCAAACCATAAGGGAGCCACCGCCAAAATTTCGCCGCTGACGCATAATTTTGCAAAAATCTCTGGAATGCCAATATTTATCCGAGCTATCAGGGCTATCCAAATTTAATGTTTTCAAGCGGAAAAAATATGTATATTTCAGCGAATTTAAATCTGGCTAATTCGTGTCTTGGCATGAGCCCAAGTTCTGCATACTTTTTTCCATATGAAAGTTTCAAGTCGCGTTTCATTATTTGTTGAACACGACGCATTCCTGCTCCCTAGCTCAATTCAGCAATAATTTCCTTAGCGGCGAAGACTTCTTTAACAGCAACCCTTTTGATCGCTCTTTTGGCGCTGCCACTGATCAGTTTTGTCCTTCCATGTCATTTTGTGTTTCCATATTGGCCACCCTATTTTATAAAATTGCCAATGACACAGCTAGATCTTTTCTATCGCCTCGAAATTTCCAGATTGGACAGGCCTTCATCATAATAATCTTCAGTGTTTCCTTTTTCTTCTTTACTTAGGTACTTTCCTCCAGGTATTCTTTATAAATTTATTCTTTTTTAATTTGACCTACGTTAATTTTAAAACAATAAAATAACAACCAAAGAAAACTCACTTCTGTTTAAATTTTTTTTACTACTGTTCGAATGCGGGTTTTTTCCATGTTGCCCTTATATATATTTCGCACCAGAAATAGAAAACACGACGTCACTTTTCATTTAAGTCGTAGAAGAGATCGAATGGTTATAATCTCTGATATAATGTAACTAATGACATATATGCATTACAATTCTACCCCAAAAACGCAGTGCATTTAGAGTTCCGAGAAAAAATATATTGCTTTTATAACTATTTCGCTGGGTGTATATAATATATAGCGAAAGGAACTTCGTTCCAACCGGGTGTCCCCTGACTAAATTTTTCGTTCATTATTATGCTACTCGACATAGCTTAGGCGAATTTATAATTTAAAAAATTTCCTGAAAAATTATTCAATAGTTTCATACAGGAAGGTAAGTTTCAGGTCCCATATTTTTATATGAATAGTGTTTAGTATTTTAAGAAAGTGGCGTAAGGCGTAATTTTTTCCCTGCGCATCGAAAATCAATAGGAAGTGGCATCTTCGAATCAGAAACAATAAAATGAAATACGAAGTATGTAGGGTAGGGATCCCGTACGCTATGAGAAATATTACAAAAATTATTAAACAAAGAACATTCTTGGTTAATTTGGTGAAAACCGCGTTCCACGTGAAATCGATCAAAGTTCGGGATTTTGGTAATATTAGCACTTTTTTTCAATTCTTAATTGTGTATTTAATTCGCGATATTTTTCATAAAATTGATTAAGCTGAATCAAATTATTAAATGGTACAAGTTTTAAACAATTCTACAAACTCTAAGGACTCCAAATGCGTGTTTGACAAGCAATCCAGTTTTAGAAAAATGTGAAATTTCATGTTTTTCAGATGTTTTGCACGATATGCATGTAGACGAACCAGAAACCCGTTATAATTACAAGGGTATTTCAGCTGAAGTCTCTGTGCTTCCAATAAGGTATAACATACCCGACTTTTTCAAGGATTTCATGTTGAGATGGAGGATCGAGGAAAAATTGGCAAGATGGCATAATACACTATGGAACACAAAACAAAATAACAAAAAAAAATATAAAAAATATTCTGATAGAGGGGGTAATAAAATAATATATCTCTATCGGTGTTTTGAAAGTTTCCCTACGGGAAATGAGACCGGTACAGAACCAGTGACGTCATAGGTCCATTAGTGATACTGACCGGTCCCTGTATCGTCCCTTTTGCATGAAAATAACCGGAAACTTCAACATGGCTTTGTCATTGGAGGAGGCAATTGACACTCTTTAGATATGCTGTGATATATCAACGTACTGATCTATAACAACCCGTCACAGAATAAGTCCCAATTGAACCCGTCACAGAATTAGTCCCAATTAACCCCTTAAACAAACCTTCAAAATTGGTGTGCACCTTGAGAACGACAGAATTTCCGAATTGTGTAACAAAAACGCTAGTATTAATTAATTATGTATTTAAAATAAATCGATAACTCGCTAAGATTAAATATGAAAAAAATTCTATCGCTTTTAATTTTGAAAGAAAATCCCAATACGAGTATAATTCCTAACGATAATGACTTTAATATGAATGCCCACAATGCCTTGTTTCTAAGAGGACCTGTTTATTTTCGATCCGTGGCACACTGCACCGTTTCATGGACAAAAATCAGAAATCTGACTTGGTTGGAATTGAATTTTTTTGTTATAGTTTTAAAGGTAATAGCGTAGCTAAAACCAAATCAGCAAAGATTTTTTCATAGAAATAGATTTTATGTCCTCCAGAGCAATTCAAAGTGAGCAATTTGTATGCTAAATAATTTGATATTTTAGTTTCGTAGTTGAAGGAAAATATTGTACAAAAATACATTCGTGGAAGAAATTAAATTATGTTCTATTTTTTTGGATAGGTAAGAAGCGGTACAAATTTTGTTTTTTTTTCATTTCGTATAAATCTTAAAAAAAATTTTAATTGATTCTTAAAAATTTAGTTTTTCAAGATGAATAATTGAAAAATTCTCATTTTTTGATGGCAAACAGAAAAACACGTCATAAAATTCGTTGAAATATTTTGTCATGATAAATTAATTTAAACTTTAATCTATTAGAAAAATGCAAAATCTTCTCCCCTTCTTTTATATTTAAGCTTTTCAAAAATTGCTTAAAATTACTTTTTTACTTGTTAGTCAAATATGAATTATTTTGCATTAACTAATTATTAATTAATTTTTACTTTAATTAGTTAATAATTAGTTAATAAATATTTGCAAATATAAAGCGCTTTTGATATCCTCTGTCCGGTGAACCATTGACGACTGAAACTGAAACGTAATAAATCAGACAAAATAAGAATCATTGTCTTCTTCAATTTACACGCACATTCAGGAATATTTATGAATCAGTGACGGAGAGAGTAATGCAAAAGTACTGATACACACTTTCGTGATAGACTCTCTCGTTGTCCCTCTTTATTTCTCTTGCTCTCAAGAGAGCATAAAGAGTGCAACAAACTCGGCAAACAAACATGGATATATTTGATACGCAAACGCATAATATTAATCATTGCGTCTCAAAAAAATAATATTGAATAGCAAACAAAATGTGTTTGGACACAAGTATATTATAGTGTACAAGTACAAGTATTAGAAGTATATATATATATATATATATTATACACAAGTATATAAATTTTCGAGATTTTTACAGAATTCGTTATCCGATTTCCATCAAATTAGGCATACAATTTTCTGCATTGAAAATCTTATACCTGCCGAATTTTAGTTAAAATCTGTTTATCCGATAGGGTGTTCCGGCAATCTATACATTTGTCTTGGAAATGAAAAAAAAGAATGGGTTCACATCGGTCCAACAAATAACGAAAAAAAAAATTATTTTTCAAAGTCGTTTTCGTGATTTAACAAAATCTTGTTTCGAGTAGTTTCACGAAAAAATTCCAAAAATTTATTTTTATATGAATTGACTAAAGTTTTGTCGTTTTTATTGGGTTTTTATACATATATGTACATAATAAATAAAAAAATATTTCTTTCAAAAAATATATATAAAATCATACTGTTTTGCGTCTTCAAAAAGCATACATTTTTTATTTGATACTCAAAAATTATAAGTTTCATGAAATAAAAAATAAAATAATACGAAATATGAGGTTTTTTTTATTATATTTGTTTTTTACAGTTTATACATTTATCAACCAGGGAAAAATAAGAACTGTTATTGGAGAAGTGTTTTTGAAAGCACTTTTGGTTTCCGCGTAGAATAAAAATAATAATAATTTCGGTGTTTATGGGCGGTGGGCGTGGTCAATTTTGTAGATACTTTGAAAATTGTACTTTGTATTACCCTAGGATGACTACTTCTATTTTTGACCCATCGAGGTACTGGGACAAAGCTCTGTGCGTGGGTCCGAACCATTTAGTCAATCTCCAATTTCCTTTTTTAGTCCCACCCATACAACGGCACTTCAGCACAATTGACTCATGTTTAAGACCTTGGTACCAGTTTGGAGACATATTATCCCCTTTTCTACGTAAAGGCATTCATTTTTGGAAGTTTATTAGCTGATGTTTCCAGTAAAATATGAATTATTCGTATGAATATTTCGAGTGTATTCCTGCAGAATGTCTTTGGAGAATATGTTACATAGGCCGTTTTTTTCAGCGTGTATCACTGGATATTATGTTTAGCCTACGACTAAGGTCAACACTTGCTTGGTGATCCTGGCAACACTTGCTTGGTGATCCTGCATTTTGTGCCTCATTCGCATATCTGAGTGCTTCTGTTAAAAGCATGAGTTTGCATGCAGATATGGATATACCCTTCTCCATCACTGAACGGCCAAAACATTCCCTCCCTTGCTGTCACGTTAGTGGCTTGTTGCGAAATATTTTTTCAATTTTGAGTGCACAGACAGCCCTTTTGCGTCGAGGATTATTGACATTTTGAATTAGAACCAATAATAGTAATAGAGAAATAGCGGCAGATGGCACATACTAAGATGCCACCTGTGGCTTCAAATGGATTTCCATCTTTGAGCCAAATTCAATTCTCAAGGCCACTTTGAGGTTATAGTATTTATAAGTAAAACGCGCATTGTTTTTTCAATCGAAAACACTTGTGTTTACCAAAAGAGAATAGTTCAGTTTACCTTAGTACTATAATGTGAATAATTCCAGTTAATGTGTTTATCATAATAATGAAGAAACGCAATATTTCATAAGACAATTGATTTGGCTTCTGATATATTCAAATGTTGAGTTGAGGAAATTCAAATAATTTAATTTGAGTTGAGTAAATATAAATAGTATTGTGTAGATTCTTAGACACCAAATGAAAATGTGCGTCCTTGGTTTGTATTCTCCAGAACTATGTACATAGATAGAAATACTCGTAACTAAACGTATGTTAAGTTTCTCCTTTTGTTTGGCAGATATGAAAATTGTTTTTACATATGTCTCTGTTAAAAAGAATGCGCGCACAGCTCACTGGCATTGAGAAGGTCTCGCCTATTCCTTCATGGGATGTAATGGGAAACAGTCTTATTTTAATTATTTTTAAGTACTTCTTTTGCCCCAATAACAAATCGTGTACCAGGAAGAATTATGGCGTGTTTCTCGAGCTAGAAATGAAGTCGTTCCCTCCAAACCGACTGAAATTGTGTTCCTCTAAGTCGTTTTTGATAGAAAACAAAATCTTGACAAAATATCTGGAAAGCACCATCCCCGAAAAACCAAGGGTACGAAATGGCAGCGGTTTGAAAATTTTCGGATTGTTGGTCGGAGGGTACTAGGGTAAAATTGCTAACTTCTGAATCACTGGTCAGATTTTTTGTTTCTGGGCTTGTTGGAAGGGTCTTTGGGAGACCTTTCAGAGTCAATAAAAAAAATTAAAACAAGTGAAATCGCAGAGAAACAAAGGTTTAAATAAACATAAGAATGTGCACATAACCTTAATTTCCTATGCCAGATGGCAGGTAACTTATGTTTTTTTCTTTTAAAATATATCCCTACCGCTTACCTTTCCAAAATGCCTTAAACGAAGCCCAAAAAAATCTGGCAACTGGTTCAGAAGTTAGCAATTTTACCCTAGTATCCTCCGATCACCAATTCGAAAATTTTCAAACCGCTGCCATTTCGCCCCTTGCATTATCGGGGATGAGCCAAGGAATACGCTGGTGAAATTTGTCCAGTCGTGACTGAACCACCCTGTATAATAAAAAGAGTTTGACTTGAAACAAAATTCCAGGTTTGAGAGCGGTTGAAATTGGTCTTTTATCGGAGGTAGTCTTATTTGAATTCCATATTAGCCGGACAAGCTGTTTAGAAATGTCTGAAATCACCTACTGTTGTGAGTTCATTAATGTTGCGACGACTGTGGGGATAAGTTTTGCATAACACGTTATATAAAACGGAAATTTCTCTTGGAAAAGTCATTCTCACCCTGTAAGCATGTAGTACGAACTTCACACACACACATTGACACGTGAACTATCCAAAAACGGTCATAAAATAAAATTCAATCGTAACTGATATTAGCCCCGTCATTAATAAACTATTTTGTCCGAAACAAACGTCCGTTACGGACACATAACAAATCCGTTTGCGTTTGAAATTCCTTTCGAAAAGCGGACCGGTTTTTCTACTTTTTCGGATCCGTCTCGAACTCGCAACGGTCTTCATATTCTAATTCGTTTCGGGTTCGTTTTTTTCTGTAAATAAAATGGATTCGCGACGGATCCACGTTTATTAATTTTTTTTTTGGGGATTCGAATCCGATTTGTTCTGGTATTTAAGAGATATTTCAAAATATAGAAGGTAAAGATCTATATTTTCTACATTTAATCCACTGAAGTTGTTCACTTACATTATATATTAATTTTTCCAAATAAAAAAATCGTTGTCAGCTAAATTTAAATCGTCTTAGGCCCAATTTTTGACCGGTTATTTAAAATGGCAATCAGTTCATTTTGATTTATGTTTGATCTGACTTTAAATACGAGAAGGGTTTTTCAGTGCTTTGTCAAATAATCTTACTACCATGTGGCAACAGTGTAGAGTTGAGAATTTTAGGTCATTCAAGTGAGCGCTCTTTTCAGTTCAGCTCAACAGAATTCTAGTTCATTAATCTGAGCTGTGAACTATTGAGCTCATTTCAGTTCAACTTGTAGACCTAGTTTGCATATTGATATTAGCATATTTCTAATATATTTGATATTTGCATATTTCTAAAGAGTTTTGGATACTGTGTTATTTGTTTATACTAAATCGCCCTATTGAAGATCGGCTGAACGATTGAGTTATTCCGTTTCTGAAATGTTGGTGTTTCCGTAATCTTTTTATGTTTGGGAACAAAAGTGGTGATTAGCGCTGTAGTTATTATATAGAATCCGGTTACATATCCATTCCACAAAGATTGCAACATTAGTCACCTTTGTGCAAATTGAGTGAGACAAAGAGATTATGAACTAGAAAATGGCGGAGAGAACTGCACAAAGGAAATACACACAACTGCTGAAACAAGTGAACTACTGAAACAAAAGAGCGGGACAGTGTGAACTAGTTCATATAGTTCAAACGAGTGTATCGTTCAATTGAACTAGTTCGTTCGTGAACTACACAACTCTACAACAGTGGCAAATGCTTCAAAAAACCAGTACATAAGTTTCAGTCGGGTGAACCGACTTAAACACACCCTCACCCTAAGTCATCCATTGCGTGCTAGTTCTGTTAAATAAAAAAAATAACGCTCATACTCAAAAGTGACCATATGCAATAGCAGATTGATATTGCGCAAAATATTATTGAATACCCAAATTAGTTAGTTTCCTTCCCAATATTTATATGCGAGGTACAAAAATCGTCATGGAAAGTTGTTGATAAAATTATGATGAGTACCACATTTTATGAAGATCGGTTATGATTTATTGGAGATATCGAGTCAGCAAACCGCAAATACGCCCAACTTTTGTATGGGAGGTACGAAACTGTCAGTTATGAATTACACAGTATCTTTTAGCAAAATATTGCCTAGTACCGAATTATATTAAGATCGGTTGTAGTTTACCAGAGTTATCGTGCCGATCAACCGGTCATCCGCCCTACTTTTATATGGGAGGTTCCAGAATTGGCGTGGCAAAACAGCTGATTTTCTATAGGAAAGTTTCATTTGTCTAAATATTGACTAGTACAAACTTTCATAAATATTGGTTCGGTTTGGCGTGACTTCTCGTGCCGAACACCCAGACGGCCAAACAACTTTTGTATGGGAGGTACCCCATTGGGCGTGGCAAAATCAACCTTGTTTTAATCGGTGACTGGCGTTTGATGGCGTGAAGCCTTATACCTAATTTCATTAATGTCGGAAGTGTTTCACGCGATTTATCGGATTGACAACCCGGACGAACACCTTGTTTTGTATGGGAGGTACCAGAACGGGCGTGACAATCTCGCCCATTTCCTCCAGCTAACTAGGCATTTACAGATTATTAACCGGTGTGAGAGTGGAACCCAATCACATCTACCAGAAGAAAGGTTTGAAAGAAATATTATTTTGTGCTAAATGTGTCGATTTGTATGGGAGGTACCAGAAGGGGCGTGGTCACAACGCCCATTTTCAATCCCAAACTCAATATTGGCAAATAATTGTCACGAGTAAATATCGAGTTTACCAGCCACCCAGACAGACAGACGGACATGGCTTTTCATCACATTCAATGTAACAGAATACAAAATTTCGGTTCAGAACTAACTTCAAATCATAATTTGTTGTTGTGGTGCAGTCTCTTTCACTCAACTCTAGCGTCATTTTCCCCCCCCCATTGAGCAAGCTATCGCTCTGTAAGAATTTTCTTCAACTGATCACCTTGATTTATATTAACCAAATTATTTACTTTTTATTCTAGTTTGGTAAAATTGACTTGAAACATTTCATTTCTCTCTTTCTCTTTTTTTTTTATCGAATTATCGTTAAAAACACAAACACTCGATATAGTTTGGTTGTAATCTGTACTGATGCGTCACTTTCTTTGCCGTTGTGTTGCTCATTGCATTCTCAATTTTGCAGATTTTCTTTATACTCCATTTACAAATAATCAAGTGACAACAACACACATTTATTCACATAATTTATTTTGCCACTATAACGATGCTTTTCACGTTGCGTGATGGAGGCTAAATAAAAAAAAAAAATAACAACTTTTTTTAACACTATTATGCTACAACCCAGTATTAGCAACTATATTGGGTACTTTTGCTTTGGTTTGTATTTAAAGTAACATATGTTGGGAAATTTCGTTTTTTTTTTTAATAAGTAGCTTTTCTTAACAAAGGGTAGTATTCTAAAAGTCCCGAAAATGAACGTAAACGCAAAAGCTAACGCGAACGCCAAAGTCAAAAAATGGTCTTAAAAACTACTTTTTTCTCCATTTTCTGAAAAAATCCGTCTTTGTTTTCTAAGCCTGAATCTAAAATTTGGATATTAAGTTTTAAATAGTCATTAATTTATAACGTTTATTCGTTCTCCTGTAAAATACTAAAAAGTGTAGTTACGGCCTTTTGAATTTTAGGTGACGATAGATTGACTTTTTGCCCGTAGTTTTCTCCAAAATTAAATATAATTGTTGCAGGAATGAATAATAAATTGTTGCAACAACGAAATGCGAAATTGTAAAAGAAACCATGTATGAAATTTTTCGTTGATTCAACATCGAAATTGTCAGATGTAAGACAATTTTCATTACAGAAACGAAAAACATTAGCCAACATGTTTCATCCATGCGACGACGCGGTTTTATTTCAGTGATCTTGTTTAATTCTGGCTGTGATTTATAAATATACAACGCAAATAGAAGCGGTGAATTACATGATACAAAAAAAATATATATATGAAATCTGGGAAAAGTCACGTGACGCGTTTTATATGATCAGGCTGTATATGTTCCTGCCAGTTTCCTTGGTAGCTATAATTACTAAATCGCCAGTTACGTAGTCAGTAATTCAATCCACTACTTACGGCTTTTTTCCATTATCACCGACAATGCAACTAGATATTGGACACTAGTTTCACTACTGACCCAAGGTAGTGCAGTGGCGAGGCAATTGACAGTTTTCTGTACCATGGTAGTACCAGAGGTAGTCAGTTGAAAACAAAAATAATCTCATTTGCAATCAAATGACAATATTAGTTGCTATCTCAATTTGCGTAAACAAGTGTGGAAAAAAATACTGAATTATTCTATGGAATTGGAAAATACTACAGCATGAACGATTGTTATG
The DNA here is from genome assembly GCA_963931995.1 of Phaonia tiefii. Lineage (NCBI taxonomy): Eukaryota > Metazoa > Arthropoda > Insecta > Diptera > Muscidae > Phaonia > Phaonia tiefii. Next base: position 83,100,013 of record OZ008367.1, on the reverse strand, counting down.
TTGTAATCCATGAATATGGATTTAGTCGTTCTGTTAAACTTGTAGAGTCAACAAATTGGGGGCTTCGGTTATGCATAACTAAACTGATCGACCTCTTTTGGAGTAATTGTTTCGTTTTATGTGAGATTGTCCTGTTTTTTGGTGTCTCATCCCGACTTGAATGTAAAATAACAAAATGGTTATATTCAAAATAAATAGCTATGTTTCATATCTTTTATAACTTAATAAATATATTCGTATTTAAGTTTTAATTTAAATCCAACGCAGGACCCACTACGGAATGGTAGTGCAGAAAGGAGTCAATTCACACCCCTCGTAAGACATCGCCATGTTAAATTCACTACTTGGATGTTTGCCAAGCTGATTGGCAGGTAATTGGATATGATTGCTTTGTAGTTGGTTACGTAACTGGTTTGGAACCAGTTACATTTTCTAGCGGGTTACGTGTCAACTATTTTATATATGTATTCAATTCTGAAATGTTATCAATAAAATTATTTTAAAATAACTTGAAAAGTATTTTTAAGTCGGCCTCACTGACTCACAAATTTTCTGTTCCCATGAAAGTGGTTTGGTGTGTCTCACAGTTTTTGCTTTCTAATCTAATGTGATCATCAAAACCTCGTGCTTAAGGAAAGAACCTTCACAAGCTAAAACCTATTTTGGATATGTATGTATATTGCTGTTTGGGAACGAAATACATATGTTTTAATAATATATATATATATATATTATATTTGGCATTATACCATACACAACTGTTGACACTTGGTGATATTACGGCTACACACTCATATATTCTATTCAATTAAATGTTATTCAAACATTGAAACAAAAGACATTGCAAACAGTATAATATTTTTCGGTTTCATTGCTCTGCTATAAAAGCCCTTCGATTTGAGACTCATATCATCAGTTCCAATTTTGCTGCAATTCGAAGAATATCCAATAATGAAATTCCAAAACATCTTCTACATCGCCATTTGCTTAGTTTTGGCCATCAGTTTCGTTCAAGCCGAACCTCAACCTGAACCAAGTTGGGCTGGTACGGCTTGGAAGGCTGTAAAGTCTGGGGCTGTAAGTTATATTGAATCTAATATATTTAACATAATGAAACTAATAATCCTTTTTCTTTCTTCTTAAATTAGAGCACCGTAGGAAGATGGGTCGTAAGTATTTTTTTTTTTAAATTTGTTCGCATCAATTCATAGCCACAAGCAAGGGCCTTGTGCGACTCCATTCCAATATTCTAACGAAATATCAACGAAACTTTTAGTTTTCTCATCTATTTTCTCGACAACCAATAATATTGTGCCCAGTATCGGATATAAAAAGTGGAACTTCGTGTTGTATTTTTGTATATCTAAAGATTCCTTTCGAAGTCTTAATTATCAATCATTGCTCAGTGTTTCTAAACTTTTATCTGACATTTCCAACTGAACCCTACACCAGGGAACCCCTCACTCGAAACTTCGAACCTGTAACTTGGTATATTTTGGGATCTTTTATCCTTTGCGTTTATTTACGTTTGCGTTTTATACGCCCCTCTTAGTTTAAAAATCATTAATCTCGCAGTGAAACTTCTAAAAATGTTTATATTTGTGTTAATACAATTTTTCTTCTTCAACAGGGAATTGGTGCTAAAGAAGTCGGTAAAGAAGTTTTGAAAGAAGCGCCTGCAATTGCTGTAGACGCAATTAATACTTATCAGAATAGCGAATAAAATATTATGAGACGAATAAAACTGCACGATTAAATTTAAGTTATTGTGTTTTACTTACAACGTTCGTATGCCAAGTGCATTTCAATAGGTATAATTACAAATGCATCTCATATGTACGTGGTGATCTGTGAGTTTCTGAATAGAGTAGGAAAATCTGAAGAACTATTTCACATTATTCCTGTGATGTAACGGGGATTTAATATTCATGTGATTGTAGGTCAAAACTTAGAAAAGTTGGCTGTACGGAACAACGTCCCAAGAAATAACACCCAAAACAAAACTGGACAGCCCCAAAACATGTTCCTTACATTATGGTTGTTATTCCAAATGAAAGAGCAACCAATTTTCATTTAAATTTTTAGGGATGATTTTTTATATTTATTAGGCCTTTTTATTGGTACTTTTATATTTAATTGTTCAAGCTCAAGAGCATTTTCTATATCTCTATAAATAGAGATACAGTTGTTTAAAAAAGAAGATGTTTTGCAAATGCATCCTCTTGATTCCTGGCAAACCGTATAGCTATTTCAGATATCGCCACAGATCTTCATCAGCGGTTTTTTGGAATGCTGATTTTGAAAAATTCATCAAACTAAATGCAAACGAAAACTCATATTGGTTGTTATTCAAAATGTAAGACCACCCATTTTTTGGGGGGTTTGTTTCTCTATGGTTTGGAATTATTTATTTTTTATGGGGATTAACTAGTTTTTCGTTAAATTACACCTTATGGAATAAAGCCTAACGAATTGAATGCGAGTGAAATTTTGAATTCAGAATTTTCTATTTATTTTATAACACTGTTGTAGTCGAAAAATTTATCAGCGTTCTAGCAAATTGTATCAATTAGAGGAAAGCCTACTGAATTGATCGGTATCTCTGAAATGTCTGTATCACGTCAAATTTTTGAAAAAATCGATTTTTAACAATTGTCAAACTTTCCTGCACTTTTCTTTTTTAAAGGATTTTTTCACTATTTTCAGCATAACTTGTAGGGACTCGAATTTTTTCACTAACAACATTTAGCAGAATTGTAGCCACGATAAAGCTGAACAACTTTTGTGAACATATTAATACCTTCTGAACGGGCTGTAGTGTGATTCGTATATCGCATATGCTAGAACGTATGTGATACCACTTAACACATATCTACATTCATTCATATACTCTTTGGTTGTTGGCGTGTTCATTTACATTGTCACTATTCATATCGAGGTATAGGTCAGCAAAGTACATTGTACCAGTGAACGAGTAATTCGACTCCTTCTGTCTGACCGATTGAGCATTCACGATATATGAACCGTTTAACCACTAAGGAGAATCAATGAATATGTGTCACCATATAGAAACTAGATAGAACTAATAATGTATTCCAAATAGTATATAAGACCATTGTACGAATTCAGTCAAGTCAGTTTTTTACTACAATGCTCTTTAATTGATGCATTAAATAAACAAACATATCGCTACTCCATAAGCGATTAAAATAGCTTCGCATTTTTATTACATGGCGACCGTGACAGTGGTCCGAATTAATAACTAAGGACCAAAGGACACCTGAAGGATGAACCTGGAGAAAGGACAGGGTCCTAAACCAATAACAATACAGGAATACAAGAGCCGCCAAGCCAAGGCGAAGCCACAACGGGTTTTAGCACACGTAACCAAAGTGTGTCCACCAAAGAGACGAGGCGGTTTCCTCGTAACAAGGCGCAGGGAGCGAGCAAGACTCTTAAGAATAATCAACGACAAAGTTCCACCATCCTGGGAGGTGGCCACAGAAATCTGGAAGAGGATAGACTGCATCGAGGCCCAGATGGAGGCATGGCAGAAATATAAGCAACAACAACAGCAGCAGCAACATTAATAACTAATACATTAATAGCAGCTAGTTTAAGCACGGAGTGCATGAATCTCATGCACCTGTAAGGAACGGAGGCGAGTTCGCCCGTGTTCACCTTAGGGACAATAAAGAAACGAACATCAATAGATAATATACATTTTCATTATTTTATTTTATTGAAAGAACGCAAAGCAAATTTACATTGAAATGGGGGGTCAGAATACAAAGATTAAAGACCCCAAGGCAAACGTAATCAATGAGGTTGAAATACAAGCACCTCAAGTTAACATTAAGAACATAGAATTAATGCTAGTTGTAATAACAATAGCAATATTAGCAAATATATGTATTAAGTTATATGTTATGCATAAGAAAAGCCTGAAAAAGAGATATTTGGGGTTGGCACCCGTGCAGAGAATTTAAATGAAAAACAATTTTTTTTTTAAGAAAAAAAAATAAAAAACAAGTTTTGAGCGTAAATAAAGAAATATGAAAGGATATTTAATTGTGAGAATTTTTAGTTCTAGATGGAGACATGGGAATTGATTAGAACGATTTTTGTATCAGAACGGGAGAAATTCAGTAAAGCTTATAAGTGCATAAATAAGAACACATTTATAAGACCAGAAACGGTCAGGAAACATTTAGGCACATTGATAGTTACTTTTGAAGCAATTAGGAATTTGTTACATCAACACTCAGGACGTTTGACTAAAGAACATGAAGAAGAAGGTTTAGGGTTTTATTGGGAAACCAGAGATAAGCTAGTAAAAATATTTTCAAAATATCAGATAAATCAGGAGGTTCCTCATACAGTAAGTGAACCGGTTATAATAGACTTATATAGAGTTCTTACACCAGAATCATTCAAGAAACTATCACCCATAGGAGAAGACCAGTCGGATGCAGATACCGACTCAGATAAAGAAGTACAAGTACAAGATCGTAAGATGCCTTTAACAGCGATAGAATTTATAAACACAGCCTCGAGACTCATACCTGATTTCGATGGCAGGCCTGAAAACCTAAAAAGTTTTCTGGACGCGCTACAATTGGTGGGGACCATAAAAGAAACGCATGATGCTATTGCTGTTACTTTGGTAAAAACAAAGCTGCGAGGTACAGCAAGAAATATTATAGGCAATGAGGCAACGCTTGAACAAGTAATCAACAAATTGCAGACCTCTGTAAAAGGAGAATTATGTAGCGGATGCTTTGTCTCGCATAACGATAGATGATTTGAAAGAGCTGAACCTGAACGTAGCTAAGATACACAGAATGACGACCAGATCAACCACCAAAACAGATAACAAGGAAGTCAGTAGCAAAGAGGAGAGTAAAATTGAAAGAAAGCCCAACGTATACGAAGTCATCAATAATACAGACGTCAAAAGAAAACCAAAATTAAAGATGACTATTGACCATTGCTATATTAAGCATGGCAAGAGAAAATTAATGAATATTAATATCAAGGATTTGTACACTAATGGGAAAATTGATTTAGGACAATTTTTCCCAAGACTTCAAAAGGAGGTCAGCATACAAAAATTTGATATATTACAAATGGCACCTACAGAGAAAATTTTCGAATTTGTCTCAATAAATGAATTTAAAGAAATGGGCAATAACAAATTAAAATGGGTAAAAGTAGCGCTACTACCAAAGGTGACAAAATTAAAAGAAAGCTCTGACATAAGAAGAACCTTGGAAAGATATCATGATGATCCAGTGGAAGGTGGACACTGCGGAATAACGAGAACGTTAAATAAAATAAAAAGACATTTCTACTGGCCAAACATGACTAAGGACATATCGAAGTACGTCAAGTCATGTCAGAAATGTCAAAAAGCAAAAATAACAAGACATACGAAGGCACCAATGGTGATCACCCACACACCTAATAAAGCGTTTGACACCGTGTTGGTAGATACCGTTGGTCCACTACCAAGAACAGAAAGTGGAAATGAATATGCAGTCACTCTAATATGTGACTTAACAAAATACTTGGTAACAATACCAATACCGAATAAAAGTGCAAGAACAGTCGCAAAGGCGATATTCGACTCTTTTATACTCACCTACGGTCCAATGAAGACGTTCATTACGGACATGGGTACGGAGTATAAAAACTCGGTAATGACGGATCTTTGCAAGTATCTGAAAATTGATAACATAACATCAACAGCCCACCACCACCAAACTGTAGGCACTGTCGAACGAAGTCACCGTACGTTTAACGAGTATGTACGATCATACATATCGGTAGACCGGAATGATTGGGATGAATGGCTAAGATATTTTACATATTGTTTCAATACGTCACCGTCTGTGGTGCATGGCTATTGCCCTTACGAGCTTGTATTTGGACGAATCCCATACGGATTCACAGATTTCAATAGCATAGATACTGTAGACCCGATCTATAATATAGAAGATTATAGTAAGGAAGTTAAATTTAGATTGGAAAACGCTTATAAAAGAGCAAGGTTATTAATAGATAAGGAGAAAGAAAAACAAAAAGAACAATATGATAGAAATATTAAGGATATGAAAATTAATATAGGAGATCTAGTGTTAGTTAGAAATGAAATAGGTCATAAATTAGACAATAGATATTTAGGTCCATTTATGGTTAAGGAGATTCTTAAAAATAACAACATTGTATTAGAAGATAAGATAAAGAACAAAACATTAAAAATAAACAAAAATAGATTAAAACTATTTGTTAAGTAATAATTGTAAAATATAAGTATTACATTAATGAGATCCGGATTCTGATAATTATTTTATTATTTCTACACTTTAACAATTTAACTACTATACATTGTATTACTAATAATAGAATAATAAATTATTCTTTTTAAAAAGGGAGGTGTAGTGTGATTCGTATATCGCATATGCTAGAACGTATGTGATACCACTTAACACATATCTACATTCATTCATATACTCTTTGGTTGTTGGCGTGTTCATTTACATTGTCACTATTCATATCGAGGTATAGGTCAGCAAAGTACATTGTACCAGTGAACGAGTAATTCGACTCCTTCTGTCTGACCGATTGAGCATTCACGATATATGAACCGTTTAACCACTAAGGAGAATCAATGAATATGTGTCACCATATAGAAACTAGATAGAACTAATAATGTATTCCAAATAGTATATAAGACCATTGTACGAATTCAGTCAAGTCAGTTTTTTACTACAATGCTCTTTAATTGATGCATTAAATAAACAAACATATCGCTACTCCATAAGCGATTAAAATAGCTTCGCATTTTTATTACAGGGCATGGGACTGCCCGTGTAGGTGGAAAGTTTCTGATAGCAATTCGCTTGGGAGTAGCCAGAAGTGATTCCTTCAAATGAAACAAATGAGCAGCCTGATTGGTTATGCAATCACTGTTATGTCCCAGATTTTGTAGGTGACTGAGGTAACTGAAGCTCATCAAGATGTTGGGCATATTCATTTGTTCTTAGAAGGCGGATGAGCCAACATTCGGGCCAACGGCGGATAGAAACCTAAAGAGGAAAATCCAGGTTCAACATATTTCATCCTGGTCAGCGTTTGATTCATAATGGGCTGCTGCAATCAAATAACCTGGCAGTGGTAAAATGCAACAACCCGTGTGACTGGCTTTGCCCCCCGCCACCGTTCATAGTGGCAGTGAATACCAGAAAACGAAAGAGAAAAAAACGATTTACGGATATGCACTCTATATAGAGCCGGTACAAGTATTCAATTGGCAGATATCGTTGGAAGTTATAAGGCTGGCAATACCGCTATTCAGGAAATGCGATGGGCAGAACATAGATGCGCAAGGAGAAAAAACTGCTACATACTTATACTACAGTTACCATGAGAAAAAACAGAATTTGGTTGCGGATTTGTATTCGGCAAATGGCTGTGACATCTAGTCTCTAGGTTAAATCCTGTGCCAGGGAAAATATGTTCATTCCACTATTGACAATTTCAGTTTACATGCTGACTGTTGCAACAACGGTATGAGACTCTTTGGCTTTGCCGAGACAAAAAACATATTCATTAGTACTAGTACAAGATTCCAAAATTAATACATCCACAAGGCTACTTGGGTATCCCCTGGTCAAAGAACGAAGAATCAAATTGCTCACGTAGTAAATGACAGAAGGCACTCATCCAGTGTAATTGACGTACGAGGGATCAGAGGAACTAACATCGATTCTGATCACTACCTAGTAGCAGCAAAGGTTCGCACTAGATTAAGTAGAACGAAAATCGTACGAAACCAGACGCAGAGAAAGCTAGATATCGGAAAGCTGCAATTACCAGAGGTAGCCACAGTCTACTCAAGTAAGCTCTGGCAACTTTTGGTACAGAACCCACTCCCTTCCGATGACGATCCTGAAGCGCAGTGAAAACCCATTTACGACTCTATAAAAACTGCCGCAACAACCCTGCTTGGTTTTGAAAAACCGCCTCGCAACAAACCATGGTACGATGGAGAGTATCGCATAGCAAATTATAGCAATTAATACCAACAAGAGCTGCGACATAGTAGTATACAGGAAAAAGGAAGGAGATAAACTATCTCTTTAGTCGTAAGCAGCAGCAGAGGAGAAACCGCGAGAGTGAGAAAATTGAGACATACAGAACAGTGTTGCCAGAAGCCATCAAAAAAATTATGCTAAATGACCAACAAAATTGTGCAAAATGGAAAGAAATTGCAAAACATTATTCTAAATTTAAAAAAAATTAAAATTAAAAAAAGTTAATTTTATGTATATTTGCCACTGTGTATATTACACAGTACAACACATGATTTCGGGACTCAATTCTGATAATTGTTTGTGAAAGTAGCCCCAAAAAGAAGAACTTCTGCGTCATTCGTTTGGTCAAGTTACCTCAAATTATAATTTAATAATTAATTTGAAGTTAGTAAGTATCGTATAGGGGAATTTGTCACGTTTTAGGCTCTTTTGTTTGTCATAACTCCAGAACCACTAGTCCGATTTAGCTGAAACAAATTTAGAAAAATTAAGAATTACAATTGCTCTAATATTTTCTTAAACCGTTTTCCTATGTGTGCAACACTTTCGAAGTTAAAAATTAATGTATGAAGGGATTAAAATTTTTAAAAATTCGTAAAAAATCCAAGATGGAAAAAAGTGTCAAATCTAATTACTTTCACGTAAAGTCACATAACCTATGAGCAAAATAAGGCATAGATCATGAAAATCGATGTACGCGTTTCTCATTTATTCACAATTAAGTAAATGTATGAATTTCAAAAATTTGCTCGAGATATGCGCAACATTATTTGGAGAAAACATTGACACCTTTTTTATGATTCTGAGAATTAAAAAAAAAAGGAATAAACAAAAAGTTATTTGATTTTTATGATTGCGTAAGCAAAGCAATAAACGCTAATAAATGTGCGTGAACAATTAAAAGGCAAAAAGGAAAGTGGACTTTTTTAATTATTTGGGGTTTTCCGGTGACTATCTGTATGATTTTTTAGGGGTGGTCATTATATGGAAAGTTTTGCACAATTTGAAACGTACAAGTGCTGAATCAGGTATATAGCCAGCCAAACTTAAAATATGCGTCCATTTATAAGTACCTGGCAGTAAAATATTGAAAAATACGTAGTATTTACAGGTGTGCATTGATCGATTTTTGTCATTTAAATTTTTTTTTTAAAATTCATAAAAAATCCAAAATGGAAAAAAGTGTCCAATCTAATTACTTTTGCATAAAGTGAGACATTTTTTGAGAAAATCGATGAATAAATTTATTTCAATTCCAATAATGTTATGAATGAATATACACAAAACTTAAAATACAAATTCCGATTTGTATTGCAGCTATTCTTACACAGAAAATATGGAATTTATGGAATCTATGCATAAAAACAAAATTCAGAACATTTTCAATTTTAATTATAATTATTGTCAATATCCATTCTCGTTGAAGTAGACGCTTGTGGTTCTGATGATCTTCTTTTCTTCGTAGGTTGTTGATATTCGTGGTCTGAGTTTGCGTCGTCATCCGAGGAATCCATAATATTCAAGGGCTCGTTTTTTTCTATGGGTCCACCAATTTCAGTGCCGTGTTCTTCTTCGGTGCTTTCATCTTCTTACTGCATAATTTTAGAACTCCACCAACAAACCTCCGCCAGCATCGCATCTAATTTTTTGCCTTTGAATCACTCTTCCATTGGTATGGTCACTTGGTGGAACCTCTCTCCTTGTTCGTCTGATTCCTGAGGTAATTGTGCCAAACACATATCAAGGTGGAAATGCAGGAAATGTAATTTTAATGTCATGGATGCATTGATTTTTTCAAAATAATACAGCAACTTGTCCAATCGTTTCTGTATGTCATATCGCTGTACTCGGTTCTTTCCTAAAACGCCTTCGATGACATCTTTCAATGCGTTCCATGCATGTAGGTGGTTACTATGGTTCGAAAGCACATTTGTGAAAGATTCGCTTTTCATTAATTTCCTTATATCTGGTCCATTGAGAATACCTGTTTTAAATAAATAAAAAAAAAATTATTGGTAATGCGAATATATCGAAATGAAAAAATTTATATATGACAGTATTTAAATACAGACAAAGATACTTACCTGTTTTAATTTTAGCGTCACTGAGTTTTGGGAAGATGGATTTTAAACAGTCATAGGCGTCCCCAATATCCTTGACTACCACTGCAACGAATTTCCCAGCTATTCCTAATTTTATGTGGAGCGGTGGCAACAAAATATCATCCAGGTCCTTTATCATAGGTTCATTGCGTAATTGTAATTGTTTGTTGAGCTCGGGAGTTCTTGCTTCCCAATCTTTACGTTGATATTGATTCCCTGTGTTTCGTGAATTCCAATTACAAAGGAAGCAGAAGTATTTTGGATAGCCGCCCTTTCAACATCGCAACAAATCTTCCATTTGTGTTCATCGTGTTTGATTTCCATCAAAATGTTTATACTTTTCCTCCTTGTTTGTGCTGAATTGTTTGTTTTGTGTAACAGCACAGCCTTCAAACTGGAAACTGAACCATCGATGAATAAACGCCAGTCGCCAGCTATATAATCCATTCCCAATTTTTTCACTAAGCCTGGGATATCATGAGAGTAGGTGGACGTATTTGCTTCGTCAACGGAATAAAATTTCTGAAAATCAGCTTGGCGTTGTCGGTATGATGTTGCGCTGACATTTTGCTGTGTGAGTTTTCTGCTCTTCAAAAATGATGTCAACCATTCGGAGTATTGTTGTGATAGTCCCATCTTAGCCACAATGTAATCCATTTCCATTTGTGTTAGCGGTTGTGATCCATTATTTTCAATATCGGGTGTCCAATCAGCATCATTCAAATTGGTCGGATTGGTGAAAACGGTTTCGGCTTGCAGGGACACAGTATCTAGACTCGGAGGTTTAGGTGCATCGACATCAGCAGGGCGGTTAACTGGAAGTGTGGCAGTAAATGCAGCAGTGTATACTTTTGTTTTCAATTGTTGTCTGTTTAATCCATTACGAGTATTTATTAGGTCTTCCACCCAAATTACTGGCTTCATAAAAGAAAGCTGTCCACCTTTTCCATGTATCCACATTATAAGGGTATTATAAAAATTTTTGCACACTATGTTCGGCGTAAAATTAGCCCCACTTAAATCTGCTTCATCAAAATAGTGACAATACGCTGTTTTGAATTCCTCAGTAATCAATTTTTTCGATCCAGTTGGCCTCTTTTTGGGACCATATGACCACAAACGTAACAAAAATTATCCAATTTTGGGCACTTGTTATTTCCCATATTGAAATATATTATATGTTTTGTTGTTATTCACTTTTAAAAACCGGAGAAAAATGCACTTGTACTCTTCGCGTTCGCCGACACTTGTTAAATGACAAAAATCTATCAATGCACAGCTATAGATACTATTTATTTGTCAACTGAAGTACATGTAAAAGTAAAGTCAGGTACTGACACTCATCCTTTTCCCCCTTTAATTGAGTGTGAACGGCGCATATTTTAAGGGTGGCTATATACCTGATTCAGCACGTGTGCGCTTTAAATTTTTCGGAACGTTCCAAAACATGAGCACTCATAAATTTGGGTGCAATTTCTGTAAAAAAAATTATGCTGCAATCAACATGAACATGAATAAAACCATCAGCAGCAAATGCTGCTCGGTAATGCTGAGGATGTAGATATCATTTGGCGCACAATGAGAGAGAGAGTTACTGCAGTGTTTTCATAGTCTAATAATATAAGTCGACGCGTGGCGTGTTGTTGTAATAATAAACGATTTTGACAGAATTTTGTTGTACTATTGTTATGACAATACACTCGATATGTCAAAATCATTTTATATACGAAGAGAGGCAAAGGAAAAACGCCAAAGTAAATAATTACATGCATAGAATTACATGTATTAAAAAAAAGTAATAGGCAGAAAGTTGGAACGCATTTAAGATCCAAATTGGTAAGTATCCATCAGTAAGTCCATACATATGTATGTAGGTAATTTTAGTTACTTCTTCTATATATTTTTAGCCATCAAAAAAACTACAGGCGGTGAAACGACCAGCGTAAGCAAAGAGGGCAAGGAAGATTCAAAACAAATGATGCGACAAGTTTGACACTTCGAGTGTATTACGTAAACAAAGAATGATAAAAAGAAACAACCCGATAACAAAATGCCTGATCAGCTGGGCTTATGCTTCCACTTATATTATTACCAGGGCTGACAAAAATATGCATTTGCTTGAAAGTGCTTATTTTACATATTTAGGTCAATGTAGCATATATATGGCAACCTTGCTTATTTTGCATATTTCAATAAAATTTCACCTGGTAACTCTAACTTATTTGACAAATGAGTTAAATTAACTTGGTAGCACTGACAATTTTCGCCGCGCGTTTCTGATGTTTTGTTTATTTTCTAAACCAGTTTCGCGTTTGTTTAACAATGCCGAAAGAAAAAGAATCGAGGGTTGAATTTCTAACGCGAATGACGCGAACATTTCCAGACAAGCTTCGAACAGATAAGCAAGTACTATTTTGCAAGATCTGCAATATTCTTATATCTGGAACCAAATTATTCAATGTAAAGCAGCACTTTGAGACGGCAAAGCACAAGGAACAAGAAAAAAGGAATGAGAATAAGTCGCAGAAATTATTGTCTGAATACTCCAATAATCAAGTCAATCCTTTCAATATGGATCTTTGTAAAATGCTGGTAGGAGCAAACATTCCGTTAAACAAAATCAGTAATCCAGTTGTGATTGAGTTTCTCCAGAAGCACACAAACTGCACTGTTCCTAGTCTAACATCGCTGCGTACTAAATATATTCCAATTTTATACAAAAATTGTTTGGAGAAACTACGTTTGAAAGCCCATGGAAAACATATTTGGATTTCAGTGGATGAGACTACCGACGTAGAACAGAGATTAATTGTCAATTTTATATTTGGTATTATGTCAGACAATGAAGAAGAAAGAGGTAAATCATACATACTAAACGTTGGTGTTGTTGAAGCGGCAAACGCTGCAAATATGACAGCATTTGTGATTGATTCTTTACATCTCTTATGGCCCGAAGGTAAAATTGTTCAATAAATTTTCTATATAATACATAGTTTTATGTTTTTAAGGAATTCAATATGAAAAAGTACTTCTGGTTGTTACGGATGCCGCAGCCTACATGTTAGCAGCCATGAAGTCAATGCAAACAATATTTCCCAAATTACTACATGTAACATGTTTTGCCCATGGGCTCCATAGAATCGCTGAATTTATACGCTTCCAATTCAAAAATGTAAACAGCCTTATATCAGCAACTAAGGCAGTCTATGCAAAAGTTAGTGTTTAGTCTATTTGGAAAGGACGTGCATGTATCATATAAAGTTTCTTTCTTTATTTAGGCACCATCGCGTCGCCACGCTTTTAAAAAAGCTTTGCCAAATTTGAAACTGCCTCCGCAGCCTTGCGTTACTAGATGGGGAACCTGGCTTGATGCTGCAGAGTATTACTGCGATAATTTCAAAGAGGTACGCTCTGTTATAGACAACCTAACAGATGAAGAGTCGGAGGCTGTAAATCAGGCCAAGCTGTTTTTTGCAGATCCTGCTCAAGTATCTAACTTAAGTTTTATAACAACTAACTTCAAATGCATCAAACTAAGTATTGAAAAGCTGCAGGCGAAAGGATTATCCTTGAATGACAGCATATCAATTGTGGAGCATGTGAAGAAGCAGTTAAATTCCTTGCAAAAAAAGGAGTATTTCGAAAAGTACAATTCAGTCTTCAAAAGGAATGTTGGCTACAACAGTTTAGTGGAAATAAAGAACGCAATATTTCACAATGCGCCAATAAACGACGATTATGTAAAGAAACTGTCCCCGAGTGAAATTTGTTGCTTTAAATTTGTTCCTTGCACATCTTCAGACGTAGAAAGATCTTTTTCTACTTATGGAAATTTACTGACCGATTTACGCAGATCATTTTCAGTTGAAAATTTAAAACATTATATTATTGTTCACTGTAATATTGATATACTTCAATAAAAATGTTTTTCTGGGCATATTTAAGAGCATATTCTTGGGGTTTTTTCAGCATATTTAAGCGCTTAAAGTTCAATTTTTCGTGCATATTTTTGTCAGCCCTGATTATTACACTATGAGTGTTTTCGAGAATTGAGAAGGAGTCACCAAAAGAGGGTCTGAAAGTAAATGAGGAGAAGACAAAATTAATGGTTTCAACGAGCAGGGCCTCCACGTGATTAGACCAAAGCGTGAACGTTGATAACCTTTACAATTTCGAGGTAGTGGACGAATTTATATACCTCGGATCTGCCGTAGACAAAAACAACAACGCCAGCGTTGAGATCAAGCGGAGAATTGTGCTTGCAAATAAATGCAGTTTTCGGCTAAGCAAGCACTTTAGAGATAAAGCCCTCTCTCGAATGATCTCTCGAAAAATCCAGCAATACAAGGCTCTCTTATAACTTGTCTTGCTTTATGGCGCAGAATCCTGGGTCCTATCGCAAGCAAATGAAACATCTGTAGGAGTCTAGAGAAAAATACTCCGGAAGATTTGTGGCCTTATAGTGCACAACGGCGAGTATCGGCGATGCAGGAACCATGAGCTGAGTGAACTGTATACCGACATTGACATAGTTAAGCGGATCAAAATAACGCGATTGCGCTGGCTACGCCATACCAGTAGAATGGATGAAGACGAACCAGCACGAAGGGTTTTCGGAACCGAACTCGAAGGAAGACGAAAAATAGGGAGACCAAGACTCCGCTGGAGGGATCAAGTTGACGAATCCCTGCATACACTTGGTATTACCGACTGGGGAGATAAAGCAAAAGATCGAACAGGTGTGCGAAATATGTTATCTTCGTTTTGTAAGGCCCCTGACCCCCCGGGGTTGTTCGAGACTTGATAAGTAAGTATTCAGTCATCAACCGTTCATCAGGCAGAGAATAGGAAATGGTCTGTGACAAAAAATGATATTAGTAGAAAATAATTATTTCTCTTCAAAAATTTAAGCTCGAGCTCAGGGTTGTATAAATTTTACATTTTATGATCATCTCGTCTTCACAAAAAAAATTCTCGATGCACCCAAGGAGGATAATATTCCTACCACTAACTTTATTAACGGGGTATGGAAGATCAGCGACGTAGAGTTCCATATCGAGTATACCGAGATAATCAAACATATATTGCACCAAAATGGGTTTTCTAAGTGAACAGTGAATAACCTGATAGAGAATGTGGGAAAGAATATCACTACAGGACATGAGACACATAAGGCGAAAAGTCAGGAAATATATAAGTCGGTGGTATATATTTCCAATTGTCGGAAAGCTTTGAGAACTTCCGTTGTGTCGATGATGAAGATTGTGGAATATCGCCAAACCCCGACAACGCCTGGAAAAAGTTATTCACAAAGCTAAAGCCCAAAACGGATAAAATGGGAAGATCGAATCTTATTTGCAGAGTGGTAACGGGTAATGTCAATGTGATAAAGTATATATCGCCATTACAGACTATAAATTGGAAATGGGGTATCTGGACATAAGTCCGATACAAAATTAATGCACAGCAGAACAGCACGGATAACTGCACTTACGATACACTGTGCAAGGGAAGACCACTATGCAGACTTAGAGAACGTAAGCGTACTCCAATACGAGAGTAATGACGACTAACATTGGATATGTGACACATACAGAAGACGTCACTAAAACAGCGTCTGAATTGCAGAAAAGATATGGACAATCTCGCAGAGCTATAAGCGTCTAATGGCAAAACGACTTTATGAAACGGCAGATTAATTCAGTATTGCAATGGACGACTTAGGGGATAGTACAATTCATTGTATTCCGTAAATACGCAGTGTACATCAATGTTTGTACGCATTCTAATCTTTTTTGTGTTCCATATACTTTATGTAGTATTCCTGAAGATGATTTACAAATTTATACAACCCTGACGTGGAGTTTGAAATTTTGAAGAGAAATAATTACTGGTAAAAAGGTCGAATAATAAAATCCAAGAATAAATAAAGGCTTTGGCGGTTGATATGCTTTGTACGGTTGCTTAGATTTTGACGTATGTCATTCGTATATATGTGTACTAACAAAGTGAGGAACGATTTTGAGGAATGAAACTAACTCTGTTTAATTAGACTGGCTGGGGCTCAAAAAGTGAAAATACTAGCGGGTTCGACTGTTTTTTTCAAGATTCATTAAATTTTCCCAATATTTCGATTAGCATCGCTAATCATCCTCAGGGTTCTATATACAAAAATATTTAACATTAATAACATATTGATCACAAAGCGATTGCCAATAACACTGTAAGTAAAATTTGAAGTTTTGAAATGACACACAAAAACACCGAGACACCCCAATTAATTTTTGGGTCATAGAATCCAGTGGTATACTCCGTCTTATAAAGTTAGCTCAAAATAACGAGATATTTTGATTTTAAATTTGATTTGATTTGAGGGGAAACCCTGCAAAAGCTCTTGTTAAATCAATTTATATATTTTTTTCCGACAAAATGTAACCGTTGAAATAATATACATCTATTGGGAAGCAGAATTAGTTTACCTCTAACAATTTGGGGCCATAATAATTATAATAATTTTGGGATTCGGGATTATGGGATTGGCATCCCTATTATAAACAGATTAATAATAAACAGTGCTAATTAAAGGGGTGGTTAAAGTCCCCCCCCTGCAGCACATTCTTGTGATTAATCGACATAGGAAACCATGAGTTCCTTATATTTTAGGTACAGAATGTGTTTCGCAATATTGGGTAAAATTTTACGAGAAACATTTCAGCCCTCTAGCTCCTCAATATATGGGTCTTTTTTGTCCCTATTGCGGAAAAGGGTAAAAAACACCCATAAAACAGAGGCGTAACGGGTTAAAATGCAAAACAAAAATACTTCCCGTAAAATGCAACTTTAAGACCCTGAATACACTAAATCTCAAAGCTCAACCTAAATGACAGAAATAAGTCAAAACTGAAAATGTCTTTTGTGGGTTAATTTCTTACTTATTCCGAATTGGAGCTAAAATGCCTCAAAAAACTGCATTCTAGGGGGTTGGTGTGTATTGGAAGAGTATTCTACGCAAAATTTCACTTTAATACATCGAACAAAAGAACATATATTTTTCAGCGTGGAGGATTGGACTTAGACACTAGATATCGCGGTCATTTGCAACTACAAATACGCAACCAAATTCATGTTTTTCCTCATGGCAACTGTAGTATGTGTAGCAGTTTTTCTCCTGGTACAGCCATGTCCACTCCATCGCATTTCCTGGATAGCGATAATGTCAGCCTTGTATCTTTCGAGGACATCTGCCAACTGTATGCTTGCACTGCACATCGACAACCATAACAGGAAAAATAGACATATCCGCATACCAGATGTCGAAATCTTTTGCCAACTACAAGCTGAAAAAAACGGCCTCTGTAACATATTCTCCCAAACATATTCTGCAGGAACCAGGTATATGTTTGGCACGCACTTCAAACATTCACATCTTTACAAGTGCCAAACTCACTTGTATATAAATGCCAACCGTAGCATGTTTACTGGCAAACATGTATGCCTTTACGTGGACACATATGCGTTCTTCATCCCAAACATCCATATACTTACGTGGAAGCTTTCGGGTGTTTCCACCAAACTTCTATATACTTACGTGGAAACATAAGCGTATTTCCTCCCAAACATAATAATATTTAGAAACGAATTTTTCTCTGATTTCAATATATATGTATTATTTATTATAATTAATTTTGTTACAATTAATATTTATTATAATTAATATGGATTAATATATAACAATAAATGAATGGTTTCCCATTACATCCCATGAATGGACAGGAGAGAACTTCTCACAATCATTGAGCTGTGCGCTTTCCAGTTTTCACTGACTGATTGGGACCTACAGTTTTACACCGATTCCGAACGGTATTTTGAGAAGCTTTTTCATGGCTATATGCTCGATAGTGTCGCCTCCACTATGCGCCGCCGCCGAAATAAATTTTTAAGGTGGTCAGAGCAGGGTTCGAACCCAGGATCTCATGTACAAGAGCCGCGCACACTAACCATTGCGCTCACTAACCATTATAGATAAATAAATAATATTTAAAACGGCCCTTTTTTACACTTACTTGCATTCAATGCATCATTTGTTTTACTTTCATGAAATGAGAATCTACTGCTCTTTTGCTTCTTCTTTCACTGTTGTCTCTCATGTTTTTGGTTTCAGAAGGTTTCAACTATGCATTGGTTTTCACAATCAATATTCTGGGTATATAATCAATATGTAAGTAGTTATAAACAAATTTAGTTCAACCAAGAAAGCGTTGGAGTTTCTTTCCTTAAAATCTTTTCTCACTTTGGTACCACACATAAAGGGGTTTTCAACAGAGACGCTACATAAGTAAATCGATAGGGACAGCAAACGACGGCATATTTTTTCCCGCTCTTTTGACATTTCTCTTCAGTAAGGTTTGCCATTTCATCATGGAAAGATATACGAGCCAACAACGAATCGAAATTATTAAAATTTACTGCCGAAATTTGGAGTCAGTGGCCTCAACTTTACGAGAGCTACGTCCAATTTATGGTCTTCAGCGATGAGGCTTATTTCTGGCTGAATGGCTTCGTCAATGAACAAAATATGCGTTATTGGTCAGACAGCAGTCCACACGTAATCCACGAGTCATCATTGCATCCCGAAAAAATTACGGTTTGGCGCGGTTTATGGGCCGGCGGCGTCATTGGGCCGTACTTCTTCCGTGATGATCAAGACCGGTACATTACTGTGAATGCGAATCGCTACCGTTCAATGATAACCGAATATTTTTGGCCCCAATTGGATAATATGTACTTGGAGGGCATGTGGTTCCAACATGACGGCGCCACAAGCCACACAGCGAATGCCACAATCAATTTATTGGAAACCAGGTTTGGTGAACGTGTTATCTCACGAAATGGCCCAGTCGATTGGCCGCCTCGGTCGTGCGATTTGACGCCGTTAGATTGTTTCTTGTGGGTCTACGTCAATTCTATGGTCTATGCCAACAAGCCAGCGACGATTGATGAACTTCGTACGAATATCGAACGTGAAATTGCAGCAGTATCGGCCGATTTATGCTTGAAAACCGTCGAAAATTGGGTTCAGCGTCTGGACTTCTGCAAGCGTTCCCGTGGCGGCCATGCAAAAGAAATCGAGTTCCATACATAATGGGTACTTTAACAGGAATAAAGAATTTCAAAACCGGTTTTGTTTTATTTAAAAAAACTTTTGTAGCCCTCTTATTGAAAAACATCTATGAGGAGTCGCAGAACAAAACGCGACTTTTTGATTTTTTTTTTACACAATGTTTTTTGATGTCTTTGCATGAATTTGGGTAAGTTCTATTGGAATAAATCTTATTTGGATAGTTTTTCTTCTCTTCTTCTAGACTAGAGTTTATAACTAGAGAAGAGAAAATGATGTAATTTTATTGAATAATGGGATGAAAAAACAATCCTGGATTTACTAACATTTTGAAATAATCAAAAAGGCACGTTTTGCTCTGCGACTCCTTAGATACGAAACGCATATACAAAAACCAAAGCAACATCACAAACTATTTTACCGTCCGAGCCTTTGGTTATTAATTTTTCACTGATCAAACACTTTTGATATCCTCTACCCGATGAACCATTGACGACTGAATACATTAAACTAAAACGCAATACATCAGGCAAACTAAGAAACACTTCATCTGCAATTTACACGTACATTCAGGAATAGTTTTGAGTCAGTGACTGAGAGAATAATGCTAAAATAAAGATACACACTTACAAGATATACCCACTCGTTGCCCCTCTTTTATTGTCTTGCTCTCGAGAGAGAATAAACAGTGCAACAAACACAGCTGAATTTGTAGCACAAACACGCATATATTTGGGTCGCAAACACATATATTATAACATATTAATCATTGTGTCTAAAACATGTAATATTGAATAACAAACACAACGTGCTTGGACACAAATATATTATATATGCGACAAGCTCCAAACACACATTATATTTGCATCCAAACGACAAAAACTACAGATTTTTTAGCTTGTACAGACCCGCAATCAAATTATGGTTTTCAATATATGGTTTTTCTGATGGCACTGTAAATAGATTTCAACTAATGAATTGCAGGTTGTCCATCTTTTAACAATTTGAAGAAACCCAAGTCAAAAAGTAGAAATTGGGTATTGACGTATAAAACGTATTTAAGAAATCGAAACAAAGAGCCTTGTTTTTCTAGCACTATTGATTACCATTGGATGTTTTTCAAATAGTAAACCAGTTGTTTATATATCAGCAGACTTGACAAATATTTGTTAAATTTTCGAGGCACTGAGTATCGTCTTATAGTGTATAAAATTTCTTATAAATTACCATTTTGAAATAGAATTCAGCACTCTGAATTTAGTTGTGCAATAAAGTGGGTTGTTTAAAAAATTAAATATGAAACTGCAAAGAACTGTACTTTTCGCTGTTGTCTTGACTATGGCAATTCTTGCTGCACAAGCAGAACCGGATCCAGAACCAGAACCAGAGCCAGAGCCTGTAAGTTTTAATCTTTAAATTTATCTTAAACGTAACTTATCTAATATAGATTTTTTTGTTTTGTTGTATTGAAAATCATTTATAGGGAAGTGGTTCCAGAAGGAGAAATGTAAGTTACAAATTTCGAACGATATATCTGTCCATATTTAATTACTTCTAACTGTTATAAGGTGTTGCTTGAGTTAGGTTTTTTTCGAACATTTAAATTATATTTCAAACGAATTATATTTAAAAATACACGTCCGTCTAATGTCCGTATAAATCTAGTTAATATGGAGTAGAAGACCTAAACAAATTATGAATTTTCTTGAAAAAAAGAGCACGACTCAAAAGGACATTTTTAGAACATCCGTAAGAAATGATAAAATAGTTCGGCAAATTGGAGATAAAGTTGTGGATGTTAAATATATTAACCTAGTGAACTCAAAGGACGGAATGGTTTATCGGGTTATCTGACGTTTTTCGCTCACATCTATGAGACCAAGTGTGCTATGTTGTTAAATACCATAAAATATTGCTGTATTAATACTGCTGGCAACAGTTTCGAGGAAACAAAATTCAAATCCACTTGGGCTTAGATTTGTGTTTTGGAGTGTTCGGACACATATAGTGAAATTTTATGGCGATATTTGTAGAACATTTTGACCACGCCTCCCGTCGTTTTCGACCAGTTGTTTGTGAGTTTTCAAAAAAAAAGTAAAAATTATGGTTATACGTGACAGTTAGAGTGTTAATTTGTTTCACAAAACTATTTATCTGAATCTTTTCTATAAAACTTCTGAACATATTTTGTAACTCAGAAGTAAGGAACACACAATTTTGCATGCCGATATGTTGCAGGAAAGTTCCGAGTGGCGGAAACTTTGACCCGCCATAGAAAAAAATTCTGATCAGATCTGGCAAAACGCCGATACACGTATATTTTCTTTTGGACCATTCTACCAGAATCCGTTGACAGAACCCTGTTAGAGTTCATACAGTACGGAAATACTTATAGTTTTTCTCGATCACTTCTTTTAGTATGTTTTTTATTATAAATATCGGTATTTTTAAAGCTTCGACTTCAAAACATCATAAGTTTGTTACTTAGAATCTGATTTACAAAGTTCTTTTTTATTTGTAAAGTAAAGTGTCTTATCTTTTAAACATATAATTGGTGTTGAAAGTCGGTTGAAAAATGGCGGAGATATTGTTGGTTAAGTTTCAGAAACGCATTTTTTTCCTCAAATTTGCATTTCATTTCATTTCCTTCGCTCTGTGTTCATCGCGAGGCATTTAAATAAATAGCTTTTATTTTGGTAAAAAAGTATGCTAAAGTAGCTTTCTAAAACACGTAAGTACATAAAAAACGATTAAAAAATTAATGAGCTATGCAAAGTTTTGTGATAACAAACCTGTATTCTTAATGCTACAAATTCAATATAAATATGATTGTTATTTTGACACTGGTGTTTAAAATGGTGTTTTCATTCAAAAGCTATAGCATTCAAGTTTTAAACAAATAATCTGTTTTGAAAATCGTTTTAAAAGTGGCTGAGTTACGGTCGTTTAAGTTTAAAAAAATTTCTTTTTTCAATCAAATTTATACGCGTAGATGTACAAAAGTATATAACTACTACTAAGATGTATACAAAATAGGGAACACGCAAGCATTTATATTAATGAAATGAAAAAAGCCGAAAAGAATTTATCACGAAACTTAGCATAAGTCATTAACTTTCTAATCAAGTTGTATGTACTTACGTGTTTTGGAATACTACTTAAGTAACTGTTTCAGACAAATAAAAATAATTTTTTGACTGTCTCACGATCAACTTCGAGTGTGAAGAATATTAAAATTTATTGAAAAAAGTCGGTATTTTTTAAACTTAAATGACCATAACTCAGACATTTTCTAAACGATTTGCAAAACCGATTATTTGTTAAAAAGGTAAGACAATATACCTTTCAAACAAAAAAGGAGTATGAAAATCAGTATCTAACAAACAAACTCATTTTTTTTAAGTTGCAATTTTAAGAATACCCCTTTCTAATACAAATATTCTAAACGAAGTGATCGAGAAAACCTATAAGTATTCCCGTAGTCTATGGACTCCAACAAAATAGAATTGCTATATCAGAACCTCTGCATAATTTTTTCTTTCACTTCTGTAAAAAATTAATTGATCTAAATTAGGAACAGTCTTGACAATATAATTCCGCATAATTTTTTCTTTCACTTCTGTAAAAAATTAATTGATCTAAATTAGGAACAGTCTTGACAATAATAATCAATGTCAAAAATTGTATTGTTTGCAAAACCGTTAGGCTAAAATTGACTCTTTTGTCTTTTTTGTATTTCTGTGTCCAAAACACACACAGTCATTCGAACAAAAGGGTGCTTATATCCTGTTTGGAAGTTTAAACAAAGACGATCAATAATTATACGACCAGAAGATATGCGCAATTTGGCAGCCATCCCTGGTAAAAGAGAACCAAAAAGTGGTAGCAATTCACTCAAAGGCATTTCTGTCTCGCGTCATATCTTGATTATTTCGTATTTATACCCTCACCCATAGGGATGGGGCTATATATCATTTAATACGTAAAAATATGTAACACGTAGAAGGAGTCATATTAGACCCTTAGTATCTTTGGACGAAATTCGTTTTAGGACTTTTTAAGACGTTTGAGCCATGTCCGTCTGACTGTCTGGCTGGCTGGCTGGCTGGTCAACACGATAACTGCCGTAAATCTTTACAGATCACAATGAAATTTTGTCAGTGACTATTATTTGCAAATATTGAGTTTGGGATTCTGACCACGCCCCTTCTGGTACCTCCCATACAAATCGACACAATTCGCACAATATCATATTTCTTTCAAACTTTTCTTCTGGTAGATGTGATTAGATTCAACTCTTACACCGGTTATTAATCTATAAATGCCTAGTTAACTGGAGGAAATGGGCGAGATTGTCACGCCCATTCTGGTACCTCGCATACAAAACAGGGTGTTCGTTCGGCTTGTCAATCCGATAAATCGCGTGAAACACTTCCGACCATAATGAAATTAGGTATAAGGCTTCAAGTTATCAAGCGCCAATCACCGATTAAAGCAAGGGTGATTTTGCCACGCCCATTGTGGTACCTCCCATACAAAAGTTGTTTGGCTGTCTGGTTGTTCGGCACGAGAAGTCCCGCAAAACCGAACCAATCTTTATGAAAGTTTGTACTAGTCAATATTAAGACAAATGAAACTTTCCTATAGAAAATCAGCTGTTTTTCCACGCCAATTCTGGTACCTCCCATATAAAAGTAGGGCGGATGACCGGTTGATCGACACGATAACTCTGGTAAACTACAACCGATCTTAATATAATTCGGTACTAGGCAATATTTTGCTAAAAGCTACTGTGTAATTCATAACTGACTATTGTGCCACGCCCAGTTTCGTACCTCCCATACAAAAGTTGGGCGTATTTGCAGTTTGCCGACTTGATATCTCCAATATATCATAGCCGATATTAATAAAATTGGTACTGATCAAAATTTTGGCAACAACTTGCCATGCCCATTTTTGTACCTCGCATATAAATATTCGGAGTAAAGCTAACTAATTTGGGTATTCAATAATATTTAGTGCAATGCCAATCTGCTTTTGAATATGGTCACTTTTGAATATGGGCGTTTTTTAACAGAACTCCCATGAAATGGATGACTTAGGGTGAAACTCATGTACTGCCGACTGAAACTCATGTACTGCTTTTTGCATAGTTTATGTAATTTTACTTCAACATGGTTCATAGAGTAATACTTAAGAGCCTCTATTACTCATTCCGTTGACTCTTCATGACGACGAGGTAGTAGGCCATTTCATCTAGTTCGATTTGCTGCTGTATTTTACCAATTTCACAGCTTGGTTGGACATAGAACGGGCAGAAATCAAAGAAAATCAGAAATCACATATCTTAGAAAATAGAATAGTGATCAATTCGTTTCTAAATCGAAATTCACTTTTTCAGATCTTGATATTGAAGTGAATGTACTGTCCAAAACGACTAATTTGAAGGCTGTTAATAGTCGTCCATATTTTTATTCCCAGCATAAAAAGTGCGTTTACAACTCGCTCCTGATTTCAGGAAAGCATTTTGGCATCCGTAATAATAAATTCGTGAGGAATTTTGTTATTTATCTCTACGCGGAAATTTTTGAAATGGTCTACCTATTTCTCATTTCCCTTGCAAATATTTCATGAACTCTATTTTTGCCTTTGGTCCCGAACATTTGGTTTCGTACGAAATTGCTCTAATTGATTGTGTTCACTAAACTGCTGCAAAGAGGGAGTACCTGAAAAATGAAAAGTGAGCGAAGTTTTCGACATTTTTTACGTTAAAGGTGCCACACAAGAGCGCTAGGATTTTCGTTGGCGCATAGGAATTTCGCAGAAGCAATGGGGTTCACTTCAAAGCATAATTGACGCCAACGAGAGATTGGTACATAGTTTTCTTATAGACAATATTGTTCTTTTGTGCGTTGAAATATTTGACTTCTCAGTGTACGAGTTGGTACTTAGGAACCAACCATTTTCCACTTAGAAAAATGTTTCGGACCATGTTAGTTATTTTGAAAAGTTTCTATTAATTTGTATAGTATCCGGAAGTTAAAAATATTTCAAAAGTCTGCAAACAAGTTAACGCAACAAATGTTATAACCTTGGCTGTGAGATAACGTATAAGAAACAGTTTGCATGACGCTTCGTCGAAAATTCGCTTACTTAGGTATGTAGGAACCTTAAAATGTAGTATTATATCACAACATACTTATAAATCGGCTGCACAAATTGATTTTTCACATAAATTAAGGGGAAACAATTTGAGTGCGAAAAATGGTGCCGTTTGCAAAACAATTGTGCTAAAAAATTACACAAAAATTAAAAAAATTGGAAGAATTTTGGGAAAATTATGCTAAACGGCACTTGGCATAATTTTTCAAAAAACAAGTACCAAAATGCCAAAACGGCACAAATTATGCCAACATTTTAACACTGATTAGGAGACATTCTTATTAACAATATAGTAAAAATCTATCTCTGAATGCAGAAGGATTAGGTCCCGGGATTTCGCGCCCCAGTAATGTAGGGAATTTCAGTAATTTTCGGTCCCGCTTTCCCGGGATGCATTTACGTTTAAAACGCGTCTGAGACTTAGTTGTATGCATTTTAAGATAAGTATTTGTACAAGTTATAATCTCTAGAGAAATAAAAAAAATTAATATTAAGTCAAAAATTTGACAAAACGTAGTTATTTTTAAAATTAATTAATGTTTGAGTAATAAAAAAATGCAGAATAAAATGGGATTTATAAATTCGGAAATTCGGCATTATGCTTACTCATTAATGTCAATTCAAAGCCGTGAAATTTTTAAAAATTCGTCCAAAAACAATATCAGAATCCCAAAAATAAAATCTGAAAAATTCCGAAGAAAATTTTCCGAAGTTTCCACATTCGTTTTTAGGTAGTTTATCTTTTCAACGTTCTTTGTTGGAACACAGTAACAGAAATCGCGAGGTGGTTTTGCATGTCGATATAGTTTTCACCAAATGTGATCTTTTTTTACATCGATTGAATTTAGAGGGCTTTGGAGAACGCTGTGTGAAAGACTCTATTATCCATAAAATAAATCTGCATCTAGGAGGCCGGTCCCAAAACTAGCCGACCTAACAAAGAAGACACAAAAAATTTGGGAAAAATTTTCTTTATTTTTCAACATAATCTTGTTTTAGCTCGATACACTTTTTTAAGCGATATTCAATAGCTTCGATACCTTGTTTAAAGTAAGAACTGTCAAACTACTTAAAATTTACATCAACCGCATACTCCACCTCTTCATAATTGGAAAATATTTTACCACCGAACCATTGTTTCAAATTTGGAAATAGAAAATAGTCTGGCGAATAAGGTGCTTGGTGAAGCAATTCGAATTTTAATTTATTAATTTTGGCCATCGCAATAGTGGATGTGTGAACTGGAGAAGTGCCCTTTCTTTTTCGCCAAATGCGCCCTTTTTTCCACAATTTTATTACTTAAACGCTGCAATAAATTAGCATAATATTCGCCGTTGATGGTTTTTCCTTTCAGAAGATAATCAATAAAAATTTTCCCATGCGCATCCCAAAAAAAGACGCCATGACCTTGCCTACACATGGTACCGGCTTAGCCTTCGTTGGCCACGAATCTCCCATTCCAGTCCACTGCTTTGACTGTTCCTTTGTTTAAGGTGTGAAGTGGTGGGCCCACGTCTCATCCATGGTTATAAATTGACGCAAAAAATCGGTTTTATTGTGTTGAAAGATCGCCAAACACTCTACTGTAACATCTTCATGACGCTGTTTTTGCTCTATTTAAAGCAAACGCGGCACCCATCTTGCCCACATCGAATCTCCGGTCAATATACGATGTATGATACATTTTGAAACGCCTATCATTTCTGCTAGCTCACGTACCTTCAGCCGATGATCAACTGATACCAGTTTGTGGATTTTCTTTACCGTGCCTGGCGTGGCACCTCAATTGGTGGACTACTACGGTGTTCGGCTCGCACGGCCTCATTTAAGCTCTGCTATCCAATATTTTACAGTCATAAACGAAGGAGCAGACTCCCCCAGAGTAGAATCTTGCTCGACTTTAATATTGCTTGGACTGAGACCTTTCAAATGGAAATATTGAAATACATAAAAAAAAACGATTCCCATTACATCCCATGAAGGGATTGGGGAGAGCTTCTCACAACAAGTGAGCTGTGCGCTTCCTAATTTTCCTCTCACTGATTGGGACCTACAGTTTTTACACCGATTCCGAACGGTATTTTGAGAAGCGTTTTCATGGCTAAATACTCGATAGTGTCGCCGTCACTATGCGAGGTGACCGCCGCCGGAAGAAATTTTTAAGGTGGTCAGAGCAGGGATCGAAACCAAGATCTGATGTACAAGAGGCGCGCACACTACCCATTGCACAACCGACGAAATACATAATGGTGACCAATTGTTTCCATGTTTACATATTCACTGAGATCGTTTACTTTTGATTGCTCAAGTAAAAATACTAAACAACGTGGCGCATTGAAACTTAAAACATTTAAGGTTGCCACTTTTGACCAAAATACTGGCAACTACTTGCACCATTTATACGTCAGGTCGTCAAGTTTTGAGACCGCCCTCGTAGCTATATTTCAAATGCGTATAAAAATTCAATCGGCTCTGTTCTCCATACAGAATCATTTTGAATCAGAATTTTCTTTCAGAATAAAAAGTCTAAAATTTTGATGTTCTTAAATCATGAAATATTTTTGTTCTGAATTTGCACTTGCATTCAAATTCAAAATTTATATTTTTCTTCTCAATTGTTTCACAGAAACCCAAATATTCTGAAACGTTTTATGTTTGCCTCGATTCTGTGTACAGAACAGGTCCGAATCTGTCTGAAACTAATTCCTCTAGTATTGATACAAATGTAGTGACACCTTTTTTTCCAGAAAGAGTAAATATGTTGGTTTTTTTTAGAGTAAGGAGAGCCATTAATTTTTAGTTCGCTCGAAAAATTTAAATCGGTAATAGATAGAGTTTAATTTTTAATTCTTTGCAGATTTAAATCTTTTGAACTTCCGAGTTTTATTTCTGGCTCTTGAGCCGAATTTTCATTTTAAAAAATTTGAAAATATTGCTCGCTCCCGACCTAATTCAAAAAGTATGATTCGGTAGTCAAAATTTCAGAATATTTTTTAATTATTAAGTGTATATTAAAGATATTCAGGTTAAATAATAGATTATAAGGCAACAAATTGTAAAATTTGACGATACGGGGAAAATTGTTTGAAAGGATTGGAAGGTGTTAAAAAGAGTCAAGCAGGGTATGACTCTAAAATGCGAGAAAAGTCGTATCGAATGATTATGAACGCAAATCTTAAAAATGCGGTAAACAGGGGGGCGAAAGGATAAATGTTCATAATGCGATAAAAATCATTTGAAAAGGTTCGGAATGTGGCAAAAATTGTGAATGTGGGTAAAGAAGGATAGAAAGGAGCATCATGTGAGATAAATCGTTGAAATGATGGGGAATGTGTTAAAAGAGTATCTGATGGGGTAAAATTTCAATATGCTCGGAAATTGGGTCGCAGTGGTCTCCATCAAAAAGAGTATGTGGTACAAAGTGACAAAAAATTGTGAAGCTGTGAGAATGGAATCTGTAAAAAAATAGTGTTTGTGGGGAGGATTGAGAATGTGTTACAAATATACATAGCAATTATGTGAAATTTTAGTGTGCGCGGCTCTTGTGTATGAGAACGTGTGTTCGATCCCTGCTCTGATGACCTCTAATTTCTTTCGACGGCGGTCACCTAGCTTAGTGACGGCGACACTACCGAGTATTTAGCCCTGAAAAATCTTCTCAAAATTCAATTCGAAAACGGTGTAAAACTGTAGGTCCCAATCAGTGAGTGTAAAACTAGAACGCGCACAAAACAGTGGTTGTGAGAAGCTCTCCCTAATCCCTTCACGGGATGTAACGGGAAGCCACTTTTTTTTATAAATATGTATTTCCGCTGGTGCTATATTTAGTTCCCCCAATAGTTTACCCTATAGTTTACACCTGCTCTGGGCAGCTTTCAATTCTTTCGGCGACGGCCACCTCGTTTAATGACGGGGGCTCTTTTGAGGAACTAGCTAAAAAGAACCTTCTCAAAAAACCGTTTGGAATAAGTATAAATCTGTAGGTACCAATCAGTAAGTGTAAATCTAGAAATCTGACAGCTCAGTGTTTGCGAGAAGCTCTGCCATGTTCCTTCTTGGATTGTTGTGGCAAAATATTGTATTTTTATTTAGTACCCGCTGGAAATTCTGAAATCACGTTGAAAAGCTTGTCGGAAATATAGTATACTTGTGTCCAAACATGTTGTGTTTGATATTCAACATTATATGTTGGCGACACAACAATTAGTAGGTTATAATAAACTCTCACTAAGAGTGCACTTTTTCATTTTAAAATAAAAGCACGTATTTTTTAAGAAAGTTCTGATTTTATTGCCGCACTGTAAAGAAGACATATTCCGATTAAGTATGGAATAAAATATCCGTCAAATAGCCCCCCACGGCTCTGATGACAGGCTATTAATATTTGCATGAAATTTTCCATGACTTTTTCACAGAGATGTGGCTGTAGCTCACCGACGACGCTTTGGATCTCGGACTTGAGCTCAGGAATTGTATCTTGTTTATTTGCATAAACTCGAGATTTCACAAAACCCCACAGAAAGAAATCGCATGATCTTGGTGGCCAGTTGACATCAGAATCGATTGTTTCATGCGCAGTGTTGCAGGTGGCGCCGTCTTACTGAAACCATATGTCCGCCAGATCAATACCGTCCAGTTGAGGCCAGATCCATGCCACCCAGTTGAGAACTCCGTTATCATATTCCTGCAACGAATGACGTTCACATTCACTACAATTTCGGCTGCATCTTTAAAAGTAAGGCCCAATTACGCCGCCTGACTGAAACCCGCACCAGACAGTTGCTCGTTGTGGTTGTTTTTGTTTTTCGAGGATTGCATGAGGATTTTCTCAGCACCAAAAAGATTTTCATTGACTTCAATTTGCTCCATTACACATTGAACGAATGGCCGGCGATCTCCATGGTCTGCTAGTTTGAGCTCCTGAGCAAGCTGAATTTTGGTACGCATGAAGGTGGAGGACGATGCCGAATTGGTGTTTTCGGGTTTCGCCGACACTCTCGTTTACAGCAGGAATGTTCTCAATATATCGACCTGTACGCTGACGTTGAGTCTTATTGTTTGTGTCAGACCCAGTTTCTTCAAATTTGTTGACCGCTCTTAGAATGGTTGACACATTAGGTGCACTTCTCGACTGAAAATTCTTCGAAGTTTGCAAGCGGTCTCAGCATAACTTTCCAAATTTTTGTAATAAGTTTTCACAATTATAAAGCGCTGTTCTTTCGTGAAGGGCTCCATTGCTAGTAATCGGAATAAACATATGGCATTTTAGAGTTGCCACTTGCACCACAAATATTACACTAAATTTAAATAGTCCAATCTTACTGAGACACCCTTTATTTGTCGCTTGGATCCAAATGTGGTTTTGTTTGCTGAAAACGAAAACGTGACGGACAACAAAGAAACCAATGAAGAAGATCATCAATTCATGAAAACAATGGCCGTTTTTTTTTTCAGAGTCTACTTACATTGTACAAATTTGTGCGGAAGTTTTGACATACATATATTTTTAATTTCACAAAATTAGTTATTCGTTTCGCTTGTGATATCATCAAATAGCATTACAATTAAAAAGGATCAGATTGAAATTGTGCAAAAATCTTATATAACTAAGCTACTATATTATTTGTCTAGAAGTAACTTATTTCGAAATACAATCCATATGTGTCCTCGTAACCGCTTTTTGTCTTACCAAGGGCAGCACTCTCGAGGGCTTTATTCATAGAAACCTTCATAAAGTATAAGCTTTCGGATTTGTCGTAACACTATAAGTCTGGCTAAAAAAACACACTCATCACACTGTTTGCGAAAATCTCTTACAGGTTCGTCCGTGAAATGTCATTGATACTCGTTTTCTATTCGCGATAACATAATTTTAAGTTACGCGTTAAATGGCCTTTTGTACTTATAAACAACCTTTTCTTCCTTCACAGCAGCCTGCAGTTAGGACCAACACTCGAAACAGACCCGCCCATCGAAGGGTATGTGCCGCACCGGACACATATATTTGTTAAAATGGTTATTTTAAAATTTGTTTTTTTTTTCAATTTAGGTAACAACTTCTAGCACTACCGCCAATGTAAGGAGAAGGCCTGTAAGTTATAACTCATAAACATAGCTTGAACGTCTCTAGTGTTTAACGTATATCCTTTTTTAGCACACCCAACCTGCAGTACCGGCTGGAACGAATACTCGTCACCCTGTAAGTATTTAATACATAAATATTATATAATTTAAAGAACATTTGTTCTCACAAAAGGGGAACATATATTTTTCGAAAATACTTTATGTAATAAATCTTGAACTGTTACACAAGACAATGTTGAGGTCAAGTTGTTAAGTCCAATTTGCCAAACAAAAAGATGTGAACAGTGAACATTGAAATAATGACCGAATAACACTGTGCATCAGGGGGTTTCGCATCTCAACCAAACCAAAAAATTGTGAAAGTACTTGGACGTGGTATCACAAACCCCGCTCGATTTTGCCCCTATACGTAACAATTTTTTTTACAGGCAGAAGAAAATTTTGGAGGTTGTTCATGGTCCTATTTCAGATTAAATGCTAAACATCTTGAAATATTGCACTACAACCTTTGACAATATTGTAGCTATTTTCCAACTTCACAATTCCCTCTAAAATAATTCTACAGAAAAGTACACTGTTAATCGATTATTTCAGGAAACGTCATAAAAAATTTCACATATTTTATATGTTTAGACATTTCTTGCCTAACGGTAAATAAATTGAGGTAGCTGTCTTCAAAAGAATTGAAGCTTATACATTTCTTGATAACTTTTCTGAATACACTAACCAACAAAAATTATATTAATTTGTGTAGAAATGCTGCGATTAACCATATTCTTTAAATATTCACCTATATGTGTTCAATATTAAACAAATTACAAATTGATATCTTCTACAAAGTTGTAGTGCTTAATATACTTAACAATATTGCCAAATACACCAATGAAAAAAGTGAAATTTTTGGTTCCAAAATAATTGTACCAATTCAGAAATTTTAAATTTTTTAAAATTTTCGCTCATAATTTCTATACTATAATATATGCATTTGTGTCCCAAATACGGATTTGTTTGTTGAAAACTGCTGAAAACAAAAACGTGCCAGACAATGAATCAAAAAGCAGCAGATATTCAATTCTCGAAAACATTGCTTGCAAACATGTACATGGTTACTGCAATATGTTGCTGGGGCCGTTATTTTTCAGCGTGTAGTAGAGGGCATTCCAGAAAAATTACATTACAGGATGTGTTTCTGAGATCGATGGATACCTCAGATCCTCAAATATCAACAACAAATCTTCCAGCACAAATTGAAAAACTAGTTCAAATACCTCTTCCGTTAGCTGTAATTAACCTACTAGCTTTGCCTGTAATACATGGAACAGATAGCGCGATATTTGATGAAGAAGATGTGTCGGAACATTCAGATGAAGACGCCAACATTTTGAGCTAGATACTCAATATTGTCTTTAATTCCACAGTTTAATAATCTATTTTGTTACAAATTAAGAAAAATATATTATATGTATGAATGAACTCTTTATTTTAATTTCCATTTTCATTTAAAATAATTAAAAAAATATTTATGTAACAGGGAAAGTTAAAAGGGACCTACGTCCCGAAAATAAGTTTTGAAGAATGCGCCTGATCGTTTTTATGGCTTGAAATTCAATCTGCCAATCTAGGGGGACTTAATTCAATTTCAGGCGTTGTGTAAGAGATTTCGCCTTGAAATTTGGTGGATAGACTTTAATGTTCTATGTTTTGATTAAGCTCTAAGATGATGCAACATTGGACAGAAACTACTGCACTCAAACATCATTTTTCTAGGTTTAAAGGCAGACATGTACTTGATTTATTTTATACTTAGCTCTTTTTTATATTTAACCATATTTATATTATATTTATATATTTAATGAGAAGATATTATATTAAATAAAAGGGGGAAAATGTTTCTTACTTTCAGGGTTTCCAACATAAACAATAAATTAAAACATAATATACAAATAATTAAATAAAAGTTTCTTAATTTAATCCGAATCATAATATTCTTCGTTATCAGAATTATCTTCGTTATATTGATGGTCCAATAATAATTCTACCACTTCCGCAGATAAATCTCCTCGCTTGGTTTTTGGAGTTGTACGTAAACTGCCTATGAATGGGTCGGATGAAATAAGCAGTCTGTGCAATAAATCCGTATTTGAGTCCTCTCGTGATGTTTTTCTAGTGAATAATTCGCGATAATTTCTTGCATCCACTTCCTATACAAGTTAGTATTGTGCAAAACTTGTTTATTAGATTCAAATTTATACCCGTTATGTCCGATGTTATTATGGCATCTTTAAAGAATCTTCTGGCAGTATTGCCATCATTGGTATTGCCGGTTTTTTGTTTTGGCATATCCACTAAAAGGCCCGTTTCGTTTCTAAATCTGGTTTGAATTTCCTTCTTCCTTTCAGCTACTTTAGCTTTATCTGCCTCCCCTCTTACATACCATTTTTTTATTTCCATCCTATATGAGATATGCAGAACGCATTCCATAAATCGTATCCAAGCATGTAGAGGTGAAAGGCCAAAAGCAAGCATATCTACATTAATATCACGTTCTGATAAGGAGTTTATACTATTCATCGTTTTTGGAGTAGCACCGCACAAGTAGCATGCTTGTGATGACTTATATGTTGACAACGCATTGTAAACTTTTCCGTCAATCATACATAAAACGAGAGTAGCTCTTACTTTAAAATTAAAATTCTCCGTTTTAATGCTAGTTGGAGCCACAGCTAAAATTTGATCCTGGATATGCTTCACTTCATTTATAATGACATCACGCGTTTCTTTTGCAAAAACAAATTTGATGGGTCGACAATATCTGGTCGAGGATGGAGCAGGGTTTTGCCAATAAATTTTTTTTCCCCTGTAATGCTTGAACAAAGTTGAAGAGGTACCATATCCATATCTCTTCCAAAAATGGTTAACACGTAAGTTAATACCGATTCAAACTTTTCAGGTTTGATTTTAGTTACCCAAACTTGAAACACAGCCTCGCGTGATATTTCACTCATTATAAAAAATTAGGCCTTTGTGCAAAAGTTCAGCAATTTTTTATTTTTTATATTAGTTCTAGGGATCTGTCCGCTTATATTATATATGGTGTCAATGTGGAATCTGATAGAATTTGTAAGTTAGAATCTATTAAAACTGAATTATTTTTCGAAATTTGCTTACTTTTTAGTTGATGATTAAATAAAAAGAATCAAATTTTACAATGCAGATATCAAAAACTATATGGCAAGTTATACAAATTAACTATTTTGGTTTAAAACAAAATACTTTTTTTCTAAACAAATCACGCACGACTTTACTTTAAGCACATCAATTTTGTGACTGATGCATGTTGACAAACTTATTTTTGTATGTATATCAATAAGACCTGTATAATAGAACCGTTATCTTGATGAAAAGAATTTCTTCATTCCTTTTTCTGTTTATTTTCGTAACATTGGTATATTCTCTAACATGTAATAAAAGATCATTGAATTTGAAGCATATTATTTTTTTGCATTAATTCCCCTCAGTTTGGCAGAATTTTACACTGTGCTACGTCCCGAAAATAAGTTTTGAAGAATGCGCCTGATCGTTTTTATGGCTTGAAATTCATTACTCGGGGTTTTTTCTGGTCGCTGATTACGAATCTGGTATTAGATTTTGAATATTCAGAATTGCGGATCCATTATTGCGGACTATTTTTGTAATATTGTGAATTTGTAAAATTCAGAATAGTTAATTCAATATGGCGAATAAATTTTGAAAGGACGGATTTTTATGTAAATTTATGATGCAGTTAGAAAGTTACGGTTTATTGCATAAGAAAGATAGTGTTGTCTACTATAAGAATCACCAAAAAAGTAAAAATCGTTTTTTATCCGTAGGTGCCTTTTAACTTTCCTGTCATTTTTTAATTTTTATTGTCGCCATATTGAATTCGCCATTTGGAGTTTTCAAATTCTGATATCAAATTCGTATCCTACCTACCGTATACTTAATCCACCATTTTGAATTTTCAAATTCCGATATCAAATTCGTCACCGGAGACCACTAAAACCCCTTTGTTTCTACAATTGTATTGTGCACGTTGAATATTCTAGTTCTGGCCAAAAATCTGCGATCCTGGCCCACAGTGGAGTGGTTCAAAAAAACATCGACCTGGAATATAAAAAATACTGTACTATACGTGCGGAAATATTTCGTCGATGTTCCGCAGGCATTTTTTTGTATGGAGTTTTGTAAAATTTCTCGTGGAATATTGATTTTAGTACAGGCCTTAACTAGAGAGCGAGAGAGAACTTACAAGTTTTTACTTGAGAAAATTTTGTCAAAGACGAAATAACATTGAAACATATGTTTTATGTAGACGTGCGTGCGTGATACGAATTTATGCAGCAAAGTTCTCAGTGATCCAATTTAAGTTCTTACAGTTCCACAAAGTTCTAAGTGGCTCATAGAACCTTGTGGTACCAAGTTATTGCGCCTAATAAATGATCATCAAAGTTCTATCTATTTTTTTAAACACAAAATTATAGATATCTGAAGATTTCATCGTAGATATATCTGAGGCATTACATTATTTAAATAAATTTAAACAAAGTAAATAACAGTTGTTGCCAAAATAAAATAATATATAAAAACTAAAGCTTCATGAACATTCAATCT
This sequence comes from Phaonia tiefii, assembly GCA_963931995.1. Classification (NCBI taxonomy): domain Eukaryota; kingdom Metazoa; phylum Arthropoda; class Insecta; order Diptera; family Muscidae; genus Phaonia; species Phaonia tiefii. The sequence goes on along the minus strand of OZ008367.1, from coordinate 83,063,795 downwards.
TATTTTTCTCCAATCATACCTTGGTGCACTTAGAACCGTGTTGTTCTAAGGTCGCGATATATCGGTATTTTGAAATACGTAGCAAGTGGTGTTGACATGTTCACCTGGGTCTAGCTAGCGCGTGGGAATACCAAACTGCATTGATTTTCGTAGACCTACAGCGAAAATTAAAAAAATATTGCTATCGTGGTGTAAACTAAAATGAAAACTTAAATTACCTTTGGACCACAGCATTAAACCGTTGCAACATGTGCAACAGCAATGCTTGGGCGCTCACAGCTCATCAGGAAAAAAGTCCAGTTGAAAATACCTCTTATAGATTTCGCCTACATTGCTGTTGAAAAACGTAACTCTTTTTACAGAAATAGTATGCTTGCCGCTTCACGTCTGTTGTTTGGTGGGTTATCTATTCAAGAAATATCTGGAGTAAGTGCAATTCTGCTCCTGGTATTTACCAACGGATTTTGATTGTGAATTACGAACATCATATTGACATTATGCGTGAATTATAGTTTTTTTCTGCAATGTTAATTTTTCAAATACCTATTTTTTTTGCGCCTATACGTAACAATTTTTTTTGCAGGCCGACGAAAATGTTGGAGGTGGATCAGGGCCCTATTACAGATTTTACTTCAATAAATCCGAAACAGCTTGAAATATTGTATTACAACCTTTGATATTATTGTTGCTTTTTTCCCATTTCACAATTCCCTCTAATATATTTCTAAGGAAAAGTACAATTTTAATCGATTAACCGTTGTGTCGATCGTAGAGCCCACGGGTACATTTGCAACTTTAATTTTCCTGTATCTTCCAAACGGTTAGTCCGATTGACCTGAAATTTCATGATATCCTCAACCATACACTTTTGCATCATGTGGAAAAGTTTCATCAAGATTGGAGCAGCAGTTCAGTCGATACAGCCCAAATTCAAGTTAGTGGAATGGCGTCGACTGCTGATGTACCCGGGTACTTGTATGAAAATTCATACAAATATATAGAAATAAATGGCAAAGTTCACTTTATATTGGTATATCTTCCAAGCGGCTGGTCCAATCTTGATGAAACTTCGTATCATAGCTTGGAAATATGTAATTGATATTGGTGTGAAATTTCAGGTCAATTGGACCAACCGTTTGGAAAATATAACCCAGTTACTAGAAAATGACCTAGCGTCAACAGCTGATGTACCCAGGTACTTCTATGAAAATTCATACAAATATATAGAAATAAATGGAAATATTTAGTTTATTTTATGGAAATTTGTTTATTTATTTATAGAAAATCATTATAAAAATATATTTTATGAATTTTAGCAGCATCTGAGGCATTGTGGATGATCCTTCGAGTGCTCTGCGCACACAGGCTTATTACAAATTGCACATACTTTTCTCGTTTGGCGTTTTGCAATGCAAATATAGCAGTTTCCTTTTCTTTTTATGCGGCCAGAACTGTCACGTTCCTCTTCCTCTTGTGCACCAACATTCATCTTCAAGGGCATACCATATATGGCTTCCATAGCGTGTCTAGTAGAAAATATGCGCGTAATATGGCTATTGTCCGCTCTTATATCGATTTGTGGTCTGCATAACTGATCGCTGAGCTGCTGCAGAAATATCCTACGGCGGTTGGTAGATGGTTTTAGATGGGGGTTGTTTTCCATATATATATTTTCACTTTTTATATATTTGCCGCACAAAATAAATTTTTAGGTCTTTACACTTCAAAAATCGCACATAAACTGACTTATGCATACAAAACTACTCAAAACGAAACCTGCGCAAAAAATCATGTTTCTGCCTGCAAAACTGGTTGTGCAAGGGTAGGTAGGCAAGATATTCCCAAATACCCTTTTGTTCCTGTTTAGTAGACGTGTTTTCCTACACATTCCAAAAAAAAAATGTTTACATTGAACAAATATTTTATGAGTTATAATTATTCTGCGCAGGTACTAAAAATAGCACTATGAGCAAGAGGGGTTGATTTTCAGTTCAAATATAACGGAATTTTGCGAATGAAAATTCAATGTTAATTATTTTTCTTGGTAAAAAGGGATCAAATTACAAGGATTAAAAAAGAATTTGGAAATTGTTAAATTTTTATGGATTTTGGCAATTCCCATTTTTGGTAAAAATGGATTATTTAGGTACCAAATTTTTTTTTTCCCAAATTATGATAAAAGTTTTGTTAACTAGACAATATTTCCAAGAAATAAAAAAAAAAAAAACCAGAAAATTACAAGAATCCAGGTAGTAGTTAATATTTGTATATCAAAAGCAACTATCTGCCATACAAAACGTATGAAGTACCCGGGTACATCTACTGTCGATGTGGATAAAACCCAACAGCTGTTGACACAACGGTTAATCGAAATGGCATGAAAAATTTCACATATTTTATATGTTTTGACATTTCTTGCATAACGGTAAATAAATGGCGGTAGCTGTCTTGAAAAGAATTGTAGCTTATACATATGTATCTTGATACCTTTTCTAAATACACTAATAAACAAAAATTATATTTAGAGCACCATAATTGGTGTAGAAATGCTGCGTTTACCCACATTCTTGAAATATTCACCTATATGTATTCAATATGAAACAAATTACAAATTTTTAGGACGTTGATGTATTTGACAATTTTGGCGAAAGCCTTAAGTTGTACAACTTTGGAGAACATTATTGCATTCCGGTGTTAATAGTATAGAAATAATAAGCGAAAATTTTAGAAAATTATAAATTTCTTAATGCGAGAAAAGTCGTATCGAATGATTATGAACGCAAATCTTAAAAATGCGGTAAACAGGGCGGCGAAAGGATAAATGTTCATAATGCGATAAAAATCATTTGAAAAGGTTCGGAATGTGGCAAAAATTGTGAATGTGGGTAAAGAAGGATAGAAAGGAGCATCATGTGAGAAAAATCGTTGAAATGATGGGGAATGTGTTAAAAGAGTATCTGATGGGGTAAAATTTCAATATGCTCGGAAATTGGGTCGCAGTGGTCTCCATCAAAAAGAGTATGTGGTACAAAGTGACAAAAAATTGTGAAGCTGTGAGAATGGAATCTGTAAAAAATAGTGTTTGTGGGGAGGATTGAGAATGTGTTACAAATATACATAGCAATTATGTGAAATTTTAGTGTGCGCGGCTCTTGTGTATGAGAACGTGTGTTCGATCCCTGCTCTGATGACCTCTAATTTCTTTCGACGGCGGTCACCTAGCTTAGTGACGGCGACACTACCGAGTATTTAGCCCTGAAAAATCTTCTCAAAATTCCATTCCAAACCGGTGTAAAACTGTAGGTCCCAATCAGTGAGTGTAAAACTAGAACGCGCACAAAACACTGGTTGTGAGAAGCTCTCCCTAATCCCTTCACGGGATGTAACGGGAAACCACTTTTTTTTATAAATATGTATTTCCGCTGGTGCTATATTTAGTTCCCCCAATAGTTTACCCTATAGTTTACACCCTCTCTGGGCAGCTTTCAATTCTTTCGGCGACGGCCACCTCGTTTAATGACGGGGGCTCTTTTGAGGAACCAGCTAAAAAGAACCTTCTCAAAAAACCGTTTGGAATAAGTATAAATCTGTAGGTACCAATCAGTAAGTTTAAATCTAGAAATCTGACAGCTCAGTGTTTGCGAGAAGCTCTGCCATGTTCCTTCTTGGATTGTTGTGGCAAAGTATTGTATTTTTATTTAGTACCCGCTGGAAATTCTGAAATCACGTTGAAAAGCTTGTCGGAAATATAGTATACTTGTGTCCAAACACGTTGTGTTTGATATTCAATATTATATGTTGGCGACACCACAATTAGTAGGTTATAATAAACTCTCAGTAAGAGTGCACTTTTTTATTTAAAAATAAAAGCACGTATTTTTTAAGAAAGTTCTGATTTTATTGCCGCACTGTAAAGAAGACATATTCCGATTAAGTATGGAATAAAATATCCGTCAAATAGCCCCCCACGGCTCTGATGACAGGCTATTAATATTTGCATGAAATTTTCCATGACTTTTTCACAGAGATGTGGCTGTAGCTCACCGACGACGCTTTGGATCTCGGACTTGAGCTCAGGAATTGTATCTTGTTTATTTGCATAAACTCGAGATTTCACAAAACCCCACAGAAAGAAATCGCATGATCTTGGTGGCCAGTTGACATCAGAATTTTTTTGACATAATTTGTTCTGGAAATCTTTGGTGCAATAAATCGAATGTTTCATGCGCAGTGTTTCAGGTGGTGCCGTCTTACTGAAACCATATGGCCGCCAGATCCATACCATCCAGTTCAGGCCAGATCCATGCCACCCAGTTGAGAACTCCGTTATCATATTCCTGCAACGAATGACGTTCACATTCACTACAATTTCGGCTGCATCTTTAAAAGTAAGGCCCAATTACGCCGCCTGACCGAAACCCGCACCAGACAGTTGCTCGTTGTGGTTGTTTTGTTTTTCGAGGATTGCATGAGGATTATCTGAGCACCAAAATAATTTTCATTGACTTTGTTTTTCGAGGATTGCATGAGGATTATCTGAGCACCAAAAAAATCTTCATTGACTTCAATTTGCTCCATTACACACTGAACGAATGGCCAGCGATCTCCATGGTCTGCTAGTTTGAGCTCCTGAGCAAGCTGAATTTTGGTACGCATGAAGGTGGAGGACGATGCCGAATTGGTGTTTTCGGGTTTCGCCGACACTCTCGTTTACAGCAGGAAAGTTCTCAATATATCGACCTGTACGCTGACGTTGAGTCTTATTGTTTGTGTCAGACCCAGTTTCTTCAAATTTGTTGACCGCTCTTAGAATGGTTGACACATTAGGTGCACTTCTCGACTGAAAATTCTTCGAAGTTTGCAAGCGGTCTCAGCATAACTTTCCAAATTTTTGTAATAAGTTTTCACAATTATAAAGCGCTGTTCTTTCGTGAAGGGCTCCATTGCTAGTAATCGGAATAAACATATGGCATTTTAGAGTTGCCACTTGCACCACAAATATTACACTAAATTTAAATAGTCCAATCTTACTGAGACACCCTTTATTTGTCGCTTGGATCCAAATGTGGTTTTGTTTGCTGAAAACTGCTGAAAACGAAAACGTGACGGACAACAAAGAAACCAATGAAGAAGATCATCAATTCATGAAAACAATGGCCGTTTTTTTTTTCAGAGTCTACTTACATTGTACAAATTTGTGCGGAAGTTTTGACATACATATATTTTTAATTTCACAAAATTAGTTATTCGTTTCGCTTGTGATATCATCAAATAGCATTACAATTAAAAAGGATCAGATTGAAATTGTGCAAAAATCTTATATAACTAAGCTACTATATTATTTGTCTAGAAGTAACTTATTTCGAAATACAATCCATATGTGTCCTCGTAACCGCTTTTTGTCTTACCAAGGGCAGCACTCTCGAGGGCTTTATTCATAGAAACCTTCATAAAGTATAAGCTTTCGGATTTGTCGTAACACTATAAGTCTGGCTAAAAAAACACACTCATCACACTGTTTGCGAAAATCTCTTACAGGTTCGTCCGTGAAATGTCATTGATACTCGTTTTCTATTCGCGATAACATAATTTTAAGTTACGCGTTAAATGGCCTTTTGTACTTATAAATAACCTTTTCTTCCATCACAGCAGCCTGCAGTTAGGACCAACACTCGAAACAGACCCGCCCATCGAAGGGTATGTGCCACACGGGACACATATACATATTTGTTAAAATGGTTATTTTAAAATTTGTTTTTTTTTGAATACAGGTAACAACTTCTAGCACTACCGGCAATGTAAGTAGAAGGCCTGTAAGTTATAACACATACACATACCATGAAATACTCTAGTGTTTAACGTATATCCTTTTTTAGCACACCCAACCTGCAGTACCGGCTGGAACGAATACTCGTCACCCTGTAAGTATTTAATACATAAATATTATATAATTTAAAGAACAGTTGTTCTCACAAAAGGGGAACATATATTTTTCGAAAATACTTTATGTAATAAATCTTGAACTGCTACACAAGACAATGTTGAGGTTAAGTCGTTAAGTCCAATTTGCCAAACAAAAAACTATTCAAGATGTGAACATTGAAATAATGACCGAATAACACTGTGCATCAGGGGGTTTCGCACCTCAACCAAACCAAAAAATTGTGAAAGTACTTGGACGTGGTATCACAAACCCCGCTCGATTTTGCCCCTATACGTAACAATTTTTTTTACAGGCAGAAGAAAATTTTGGAGGTTGTTCATGGTCCTATTTCAGATTAAATGCTAAACATCTTGAAATATTGCACTACAACCTTTGACAATATTGCAGCTATTTTCCAACTTCACAATTCCCTCTAAAATATTTCTACAGAAAAGTACACTGTTAATCGATTATTTCAGGAAACGTCATAAAAAATTTCACATATTTTATATGTTTAGACATTTCTTGCCTAACGGTAAATAAAGTGAGGTAGCTGTCTTCAAAAGAATTGAAGCTTATACATTTCTTGATAACTTTTCTGAATACACTAACCAACAAAAATTATATTTAAAGCTCCATAATTTGTGTAGAAATGCTGCGATTAACCATATTCTTTAAATATTCACCTATATGTATTCAATATTAAACAAATTACAAATTGATATCTTCTACAAAGTTGTAGTGCTTAATATACTTAACAATATTGCCAAATACACCAATGAAAAAAGTGAAATTTTTGGTTCCAAAATAATTGTACCAATTCAGAAATTTTAAATTTTTTAAAATTTTCGCTCATAATTTCTATACTATTAACACAGGAATCTAATAATGTTCTCCAAAGTTGTACAACTTAAGGCTTTCGACAAAACTGCTAAATACACCAACGTCCTAAAATGTCATATATGATTGGAAAAAATATAATTTCTAAGTCTGACTTTTGGGTTTGGTTGAAAAATATAAATGACAAATATGGCCATTATAGTACTGTAGTACAGTATAAAACCCTGACCAACAACACAGATATTCATTGATAAACTTTTAACATTATATAAAATAATGAAGTGAGTGAGGTTATTACTTGTGTTTCAGACAATGACACTGTATATATAAAATCATAACGGACGCGAAATTTCTCTTCATAGATCTTTTGAAAAATTTTCAAATCTACAAGTTTGTTTCTATTGTAACATTACTTTGAGACATTGCTAATAACAATTGTACGAATTGGATTATTTTGTGGGTTTCTAATATCAAACAATAAAAGTCATTACAAACACAAAACAAACAAATTCCTTTCATTTGTACCACAGTGTATTTTAATTTTTGTTTTGTAATTAGACTGGGATTTAAATCAACGCATACATATTTGTTGAAAAAAATTAAATGAGGTGCCAGGGGACACCCGGTTGGATCGCAGTTCATTTCGCTATATATTATGTACTAGTTAGTTCAAACATGCCTTAGGCGCCCGTTGAAAAATACGATAATTTAAATGGATCTTTAAGAAAACATGCTTTTTGTAAAATGATAAACTTTTTATTTAGAAAAATGTTTTTTATAGAATGAATTTGATTAACAAAAAGTATATTTGTAGGTCCTTTTTGTAAGAACATGTATTATATTTTCCCGAAAAGGTAATTTTTTAAAGAGAGGTACCTCTTTTATTAAAAGCTAATGTTCTTTTTAAGAAAAGGTACTATTTTTAAGAAGAAGTACTTTCTGTAAGAAAAAGCCAGAAGAGTATGATTTTTTTTACAAAGAAGTACTTTTTATAAGAACAGGTACTTTTTTAAGAAGTGGTACTCCGTTTACGAAAATTTTATTTTTGTTTAAGAAAATGTACTTATTTTCAGAAAGGGAAGAAAAGAAAAGTTATTGTTTTATTTTTAGGAAAAGGATTTTTTTTTACTTTTTCATTTTATTGTTCAAGCTCGAGGCCATTCTATATTTCTATTAATAGAGATATAATTTTTTTAAAAAGTAGGTTTGCAAATGTATTCCTATGAGTCCTGGCAATAAAGATATATCTTATCGTTTATGAGATACCCAATGCAACAAACTTCTTACTATTTGTCTTTCTATAATAATTTGGTTAACAAAGTTCTAACATCCAAATAGAACCCTGTGTTCCATAACAACTCGAAAAATGTTCCAGTTAGAACTTTGTTTGGCAAAATATTGTTGATGGAACTTTGTTGGACAACGTTCTTTTGTTGCAGTTGTGAAATAGAACTTTGTTGATTAACATTGTCCTCGTTGTATTTAGGCGTGGACAAATTGCTACTGGATGTTGTCCGTTTACACCAAACAGCCAGTAAAGCCGAGTACTAAGATGGGTCACGTAGAAAATATTGAGCAAAATAAATTTGTTTTGTTGCGAAATGGGCCAGCAATTGTTTCGACGGCGGTCACCCCGCTTAGTGACGGTGACACCATCGAGTATTTAGCCTTGAAAAAGCTTCTCAAAATACCGTTCGAAACCGGTGTAAAACTGTAGGTCCCAATCAGAGAGTGTGAAACTAGAACTCGCACAAATTACTGGTTGTAAGAAGCTCTCCCTAATCCCTTCACGGGATGTAACGGGAAACCATTTGTTGTACTATAGTTAGTTTCCCCTATAGTTTATCCCTGCTTTTCTATTCTTTCGGCGACGGTTACCTCGCTTAATGATGGGGGCGCTATTGAGGAATTACCTAAAAATTCTTCTGAAAAAACTGCTTTGAATCGGGATAAATCAATAGGTACCATTCAGTACCTACAAAAATATTGAGTAAAATTAATTTGTTTCGTTGCGAAATGGGCCAGCGACATACATATCAGTGATGACGACCATATTTTTCTTTGTTTGTAAGATTCTTCTACACTAAAAATCTATATTTGTTCTTAAATTGAGCGATGGTAGACACCACTGATCATATATTCCCTCAATTTGATTAGTCGTTGCATTTTTCTTAACAAATTAAACATGTTGCTCAATACATGTTGCTGATATTTCGCGTAAACAACTTAGTACAGGGTGTTTTTTATGTTACAGCACGATGTTTTCTGACCGCCATTTCTGTTTACTTGAATTTCTCAGTTTTTATTTGACCGTTGTGCAGAGCAGTCGACAACAATATATTTAGGGTGTTCACGAAGGACTGCTTATCAGCTTATCAGCTCATGTGCTTATCTCGCCAACAACAAAATACATTGAAATAAAATAAGCAACTTTGAGCAACCTGTGCCTTTGGCAAAAGCTTATCAGCTTATCAGCTTATTTTTAGTGTTGGAAAATACCAAAAATTTAACTTGCTGACAACACTAAAAATACGAAGTTTTAGCGAATGGCATCTCAAATTTTATATTTAAGTATTGGTAGCACTGGTATTTACATCTGTTTTTTGTTTATTAAAAAAAACAATCAAAATGAGCGCAAGTCGGGGGGTCGGGGAAACATATGTGTACAAACGCAAAACCATAAATATTTGCATCGTATACATTTCTGACTACTTACCTTTAATGAATTCAATTTCCAAAGTACTCATATTGACTCTGAAGTCCATAATTTGTTGTTTAATGCTCTGCTTAGGCATTTTATAAACAATTTCAATTGTACATTGATGGTTTTGATTTCATTTATCGAACAGCTGATTGAAAAAAATAAGCAGATAAGCAGATAACCAACATGGAAGGGTGTTCACGTAGCCCAGAGGTTATTTTTCATCTTTTCAGCACATAAGCTGATAAGCAGCCCTGCGTGAACAACCTAATTATATAGCATCTCACGCACCAACAATGTGCTGAAGTTATTAAAACATTATTAGGGTGTTCACGAAGGACTGCTTATCAGCTTATCAGCTCATGTGCTTATCTCGCCAACAACAAAATACATTGAAATAAAATAAGCAACTTTGAGCAACCTGTGCCTTTGGCAAAAGCTTATCAGCTTATTTTTAGTGTTGGAAAATACCAAAAATTTAACTTGCTGACAACACTAAAAATACGAAGTTTTAGCGAATGGCATCTCAAATTTTATATTTAAGTATTGGTAGCACTGGTATTTACATCTGTTTTTTGTTTATTAAAAAAAAAATCAAAATGAGCGCAAGTCGGGGGGTCGGGGAAACATATGTGTACAAACGCAAAACCATAAATATTTGCATCGTATACATTTCTGACTACTTACCTTTAATGAATTCAATTTCCAAAGTACTCATATTGACTCTGAAGTCCATAATTTGTTGTTTAATGCTCTGCTTAGGCATTTTATAAACAATTTCAATTCTACATTGATGGTTTTGATTTCATTTATCGAACAGCTGATTGAAAAAAATAAGCAGATAACCAACATGGAAGGGTGTTCACGTAGCCCAGAGCTTATTTTTCATCTTTTCAGCACATAAGCTGATAAGCAGCCATGCGCGAACAACCTATATATCTAAATAATCGTTCAAATGTAAAAACGTGAAGAATTTTGCGGGATTTTTCGGTTTACATAATGTGGCGAGCAAGTCAATAATTCAGCGTATGGTAAAGAATGTTGAAACTTTGTACTTTGTATAACTGTGAGATAAAGTGAAGTCTGGCTCGTAGCGTACACGCGATACGTAGTACACGCGGCACGTAGTTTGTCTGCAGTAAGGCTGTTTTTTATTCCCTTAAGCTATCGCCACTTACGACTTTCCAAATAATACTACGCAAGGTGGCAACATTTGCTACAATGGGTGAAAAAAAGCGATACGGCAACACGTTCGTACCCAGTGCCAACAAACACATGGTCGCAGCAGATGTTGTTGTAATTGTAAGCAGCAACAACAGACATTTTATTTTCGTTCATTCGTTTCGGTTGTTAAACTCTACACATATATATAACAACAATACAACAAAGGATAAAAACAAAATACATAAGATTTTGACAAATGAAACGAAAAATGACATTTTACAATGATCAATATGTATAACATTTACCGAGCGTTGTTGTGAACAATTTATTTCCAATTTTGTTTCCTATCGGAAATAAAAGGCTATCCTTAAAACTTAGAGATGAAAAAGTATACGTAGTCTTCGATTAAACAAAATAATTTTAATGAACTTAAAATGTGCAAGTCATTTTGCAAATTTCTGCTTTTGGGTCTCTCCTTGATAACATTTTCATTCGCAAGAAGTGATAACAAAATTTATCTAAGATAACTTTTTGTTGCCATTTCTTGAAATTTAACATATGGCAACGTTGCTATTGCACAAGTCGGAATTTAAGTGGGAAATTGAAATGCCACTTAATATCGCTTAGCTGTCCCATACAAATTAAGCTATAATTAACTTTAGCGGGGGAAAAAAACACACTTAATGTGGCAGTTTGACGCCGTTCACAAGAATTTCAAATGCCGTCGTCAGCTTTGTTCAAAATACTCAAAACCCATTTGCATTTATACCCGTATAAAATTCAACTGGCTCAACAACTAATGGAAAATGACCATATGCGCAGACGAGAGTGGAGTGCACTGTGGGACAGGATCCCAATTTTTTGGCCAAAAGTATGGTTCAGATAAAAGCGAAATATGATGTCAATTTAAAAATATAGACTTATTGTATAATAAGGTAGTAAAGGGGGTTTTCATTATGATTTACCGTATCTGACCTACAGTCAAATATTCCTATTTTTACGAAATTTTTTTGTTCAGGGTATAAAGTCAAAAACTATTTGATAGATGTTGATATGAGTTTTTATATTCATGTTTCAAACGGATCCAAGCGATTTTTAAGTAGGATTGGTATTGGCGTATAGTTAGGAGTATTTGCTATATAAATTTTTACAACCATTTGGACATAAACATGGACGATACAGCAAAATTTATGAAGTCGTACCTCTGCATTTAAGGTGTAGTGAATATAGTGAATGAATATCGCAACGCTTCACAAAATATTAATTCACGGATCCTTATGCTTGCAGGAGAAGCAGCTGAGGCTAGAAATTAAAATTATAAAAATTACAGGGAGTTCCATACACGCTGAAAAATTTGTGTTTTTTTGTTGTTTGGATGCAAACATAGCGTGCTTGTCGCTAATATAGTATACTTGTGTCAAAACACATTGTGTTTGATATTCAATATAGCATGTTTGGAACACAATGATTAATAGATTATAATATATGTATTTGTGTCCCAAATACGGATTTGTTTGTTGAAAACTGCTGAAAACAAAAACGTGCCAGACAATGAATCAAAAAGCAGCAGATATTCAATTCTCGAAAACATTGCTTGCAAACATGTACATGGTTACTGCAATATGTTGCTGGGGCCGTTATTTTTCAGCGTGTAGTAGAGGGCATTCCAGAAAAATTACATTACTGGATGTGTTTCTGAGATCGATGGATACCTCAGATCCTCAAATATCAACAACAAATCTTCCAGCACAAATTGCAAAACTAGTTCAAATACCTCTTCCGTTAGCTGTAATTAACCTACTAGTTTTGCCTGTAATACATGGAACAGATAGCGCGATATTTGATGAAGAAGATGTGTCGGAACATTCAGATGAAGACGCCAACATTTTGAGCTAGATACTCAATATTGTCTTTAATTCCACAGTTTAATAATCTATTTTGTTTCAAATTAAGAAAAATATATTATATGTATGAATGAACTCTTTATTTTAATTTCCATTTTCATTTAAAATAATTAAAAAAATATTTATGTGACAGGGAAAGTTAAAAGGGACCTACGTCCCGAAAATAAGTTTTGAAGAATGCGCCTGATCGTTTTTATGGCTTGAAATTCATTACTCGGGGTTTTTTGTGGTCGCTGATTACGAATCTGGTATTAGATTTTGAATATTCAGAATTGCGGATCCATTATGGCGGACTATTTTTGTAATATTGTGAATTTGTAAAATTCAGAATAGTTAATTCAATATGGCGAATAAATTTTGAAAGGACGGATTTTTATGTAAATTTATGATGCAGTTAGAAAGTTGCGGTTTATTGCATAAGAAAGATAGTGTTGTCTACTATAAGAATCACCAAAAAAGTAAAAATCGTTTTTTATCCGTAGGTGCCTTTTAACTTTCCTGTCATTTTTTAATTTTTATTGTCGCCATATTGAATTCGCCATTTGGAGTTTTCAAATTCTTATATCAAATTCGTATCCTACCTACCGTATACTTAATCTACCATTTTGAATTTTCAAATTCCGATATCAAATTCGTAACCGGAGACCACTAAAACCCCTTTGTTTCTACAATTTTATTGTGCACGTTGAATATTCTAGTTCTGGCCAAAAATCTGCGATCCTGGCCCACAGTGGAGTGGTTCAAAAAAACATCGACCTGGAATATAAAAAATACTGTACTATACGTGCGGAAATATTTCGTCGATGTTCCGCAGGCAATTTTTTGTATGGAGTTTTGTAAAATTTCTCGTGGAATATTGATTTTAGTACAGGCCTTAACTAGAGAGCGAGAGAGAACTTACAAGTTTTTACTTGAGAAAATTTTGTCAAAGACGAAATAACATTGAAACATATGTTTTATGTAGACGTGCGTGCGTGATACGAATTTATGCAGCAAAGTTCTCAGTGATCCAATTTAAGTTCTTACAGTTCCACAAAGTTCTAAGTGGCTCATAGAACCTTGTGGTACCAAGTTATTGCGCCTAATAAATGATCATCAAAGTTCTATCTATTTTTTTAAACACAAAATTATAGATATCTGAAGATTTCATCGTAGATATATCTGAGGCATTACATTATTTAAATAAATTTAAACAAAGTAAATAACAGATGTTGCCAAAATAAAATAATATATAAAAACTAAAGCTTCATGAACATTCAATCTTATTTTTCTCCAATCATACCTTGGTGCACTTAGAACCGTGTTGTTCTAAGGTCGCGATATATCGGTATTTTGAAATACGTAGCAAGTGGTGTTGACATGTTCACCTGGGTCTAGCTAGCGCGTGGGAATACCAAACTGCATTGATTTTCGTAGACCTACAGCGAAAATTAAAAAAATATTGCTATCGTGGTGTAAACTAAAATGAAAACTTAAATTACCTTTGGACCACAGCATTAAACCGTTGCAACATGTGCAACAGCAATGCTTGGGCGCTCACAGCTCATCAGGAAAAAAGTCCAGTTGAAAATACCTCTTATAGATGTCGCCTACATTGCTGTTGAAAAACGTAACTCTTTTTATAGAAATAGTATGCTTGCCGCTTCACGTCTGTTGTTTGGTGGGTTATCTATTCAAGAAATATCTGGAGTAAGTGCAATTCTGCTCCTGGTATTTACCAACGGATTTTGATTGTGAATTACGAACATCATATTGACATTATGCGTGAATTATAGTTTTTTTCTGCAATCTTAATTTTTCAAATACCTATTTTTTTGCGCCTATTCGTAACAATTTTTTTTGCAGGCCGAAGAAAATTTTAGAATTGGATCAGGGCCCTATTACAGACTTTACTTCAATAAATCCGAAACAGCTTGAAATATTGTATTACACCCTTTGATATTATTGTTGCTATTTTAAATGGCGGTAGCTGTCTTGAAAAGAATTGTTGCTTCTACATATGTATCTTGATACCTTTTCTAAATACACTAATAAACAAAAATTATATTTAGAGCACCATAATTGGTGTAGAAATGCTGCGTTTACCCACATTCTTGAAATATTCACCTATATGTATTCAATATGAAACAAATTACAAATTTTTAGGACGTTGATGTATTTGGCAATTTTGCCGAAAGCCTTAAGTTGTACAACTTTGGAGAACATTATTGCATTCCGGTGTTAATAGTATAGAAATAATAAGCGAAAATTTTAGAAAATTTTAAATTTCTTAATTGGTACAATCATTTTGGATTCCAAAATATAATTTTTTGTTCATTAGTGTATTCGACAATATTGTTAAGTATATTAAGCACTATAACTTTCTAGAAGATATCAATTTGTAATTTGTTTAATATTGAATACATACATTTAAAGAATGTGGTTAAATGCAGCATTTTTACACCATTTATGCAGCTCCAAATATAATTTTTGTCGAATAAGTGATGATTTCTCCGACCTTTCGTATTGTATTCAAAATTTAAATTATTCGAGCGTTTGGTCGTATTTTTAATTAATTTTACTCTACGATATTTCGCTACCCTTTGGATAGCATCGCCAGGGAGATATACACAATTATTAATTAGAAATGAAAACAATTGATAAACAAAATTTTTTCATGTCATTTGAAAAAACAACAATAACAAAAAATTAAAAAATTAATCAATTGAAAAAGTTTCTTGTCATATGAAAACTGTTCTAAGTTACAGCCAGAAAAATATTTGTGTAGAAATAGTTTCTCTAATTTACAGTCAGAAAAATAATTTGGTTGATAAAAATATGTACATAATGGTAAACTCAACAAGTTACATCCGGATATATTAAAAATGTTACCTAGTGACAAATTCAATGATACATCAAACAATTTTCGGTGAAATGTTCTACATTTTACTAATTAAATGTCTATAATTATGTGCTACATTATCCGTATCTGCTTTAAAGTTTATTCTCTTCGCTATTGGAGTCCTTATTATCTCTAACATTTCTAACATAAAACGACATTTACAATTATTTTCCCTATTCAAAACTGACATATCTTGAAAGTTTGGAAAATGATTTAAGTTTGCACAGTGTGATGATAATGCAATTTTTTGTTTTGAGATGTGTCTATGTTTTTGATCTGATTTGTATCCTGCAATTCTAGTCTTAAGTTGTACCTACATATACCATATTGCAGCTTTCACTATTATTTCCTCCACAAGGTATTTTGTATACTATATTTCAAATTTTTCTATTCTATCTTTAGTTTTGCTCAACAATCTACCTAGTTTTTGTGTTGTTTTATGGGACATTTTGTAATTATTAGTATTATATATTTTTGATTTCCTAATCTCTCAGAAAGTCCTGGCACATAAGATAATGATTTGAACTTTTTCGGTTCCACCGTTGGGTAGTGGTTATTTTGCCCTTATTTTCATATTGCCTTATTAATCTATTGACTAATGTAACATAGCAATACTGCAGAGGGTTCAGACAATGTGCTGCATGGGTATCAGCGGTGCAATAAGGACAACGTCGACAAGAGCCATGGGGACTATTTTATGTATCCAGCCAATCGAGATTAGAGGCTGCCCTTGCGGCAAAACGCCTACAAGCTACAGGTGAGTGGATCAACAGCGATCTTACGTCAAAACACCAACGGATAACTGGGGCCTTATTCGGGTACACGCAAGATACGAGTGAATCTGACCGAATACCCGAGATAAGGGTTAAGGCGAATTGCGTGACCTTAACGCCAACTAGAAACGCCTGGCAGAATGGGACCCTGGCATCAATGCCAAATGGGACTTGCTGCTACACGGAAGGCTCAAAGCTAGGATTCTTCATTGAATATCCAGCAACCGAATCCCATCTACGCCTCCCGGATCATAATACAAACTTTCAGGCGGAAGTTCGGGCGATTACGGAGTGTATCAAATGGCTCGGCGATAATACAATCCCAGCCGAGGCAAATATCTTCATGGATAGCCAAATGGCAATCAAGGCAATATCATCGGAATCTGTCAAATCTAGAACGGTCCTTGACTGTAAGAAGGTGATAAATGATTACTCTATGCACGGCAGACTCAACATCATCTTGGTGCCGGGGCACTGCGGAGTATTCGGCAACGAGAGAGCGAACCTCCTGGCAACGAAAGCCAGGGGACTCCAAACGGTGAGCCTAGATGGAGCGAAATCCTTTGGGGTGACGAAGGCTGAGTTAAGTAAATGGGCGGAGTCGGCACATATAGCCCAGTGGAACCGGGAATCAGTAGGCAGGATGACAAAGATCATATGGGGAGACCCAGATGGATTGAGGACAAAAGGTTTGCTGAAACTGGGAAAATCCGAAATGAGCAAAATGATGGGAGTCTTGACGGAGCATTCGGGATTACGGGCCCACCTATACCGTATTGGACTAGTGGCGAACAGTGAGTGCAGGGCATGCATGGAGGACGATGAGACGATGGAGCACTTCTTATGCCACTGCCCGGCCTTCACACAAGCTAGATCCAGATATCTTTCGGATAGTACGATACCGGAAATGACCAAACTTATGGGTATGGACTGGAACAACTTAAGGAATTTCGTGAATAGCACCGAATTCCTATAAGGGATATAGTAAAGTAGTAGGGTACACTTAGAGCGCACAACAGGTCGAATTAGCGGCTTAAGTGCATGTCTTACTGACATGGGAAGGTGATAACAGTTCTCACTTCACTTTCAAACTATCTAACTAACTAACTACCCCTATTGGGAAATTGTTGTCCATTAATATAGTTGTAATTTTCTCCTTATTCTTTTTGTGAAAATTCCCGCCGCTTATCCTAAAAACTCTCTCTATTAGGTTTCTTGCCGTACTGACACAAATTAATTTCGGGTGCTTGGAGTGATAATTGATAACTCTTCTAAAAGCAGTTGGGTTTTGGTACCAATCCACTAATAAATTCTCCCCATTTCTTATTGCCATGGTATCCAAGTAAGGGAGTCTTGATCCACGCTCTTCTTCAATTGCAAACTTAATATTAGGATGAAAATTATTAAAAAAAATTAAAAGTATTATTAATTTTCATAAAAAGAATAAAGAGAAGATTACAACTATATTCATTTTTACCATTAGGCAAGAAATGTCAAACATATAAAATATGTGCAATTTTTCATGACGTTTCGCGAAATAATCGATTAACAGTGTACTTTTCCTTAGAAATATATTTGAGGGAATTATGAAATGGGGAAATAGCTACAATAATGTCGAAGGTTGGAATGCAATATTTCAAACTGTTTAGGATTTATTGAAGTAAAATCTGAAATAAGGCCGTGACCCACCTCCAAAATTTTCTTCGGCCTGTAAAATAAAAAATTGTTACGTATACTTTCACTATTTTTTGGTTTGGTTAAGGCCCATTTTATATTTTCTTTTACTGTATTATGTTGACAGCTAATTTCAGATTATTGTATAATTATATCTTGTAATCATTAAAAACTATTTAAGAAATTCATTATTTTAGAGAAGAAATCAGCCAAGAAGGACCAGGACTACCACAAAGAAACCAGTAAGTAATTAAATATCTCATTTTCATAGAAACCGTTTACTATTTTTTTGTTTTATTTATCTTTTCAGGGAATTCTCAATTCGGTAAGTTGTAATTTATAAAAGGAAATTTCAGAGATTAATCTCATACATTGATTTCTTGATTTCGGATATCACAGCAGATTGTTCTGGATTAAATAAATCAACATAGATTCGTTTAATCGTAATTACTAATATTATTATTTTCTTGTTATGTCATTCACAGTTCCTTAACGGTGTGAAGAAAGTAAGTAGTATAGAGAGAAATATGACAGTGTCGACGTTTTGAATTTGAACAAAAAAAAATCCAAAGTGATGTTGAGAATATTTCGATGTTCACAATATTACGGACTAGTTATAGCAATCACATTCCCTGATGTTCCAGTTAATTTAAAAACTATTCCTTATTTAAACCAATTAATTGTCGTACTGCATTAAAAGAAGTAACGGTTGGAAGCTGTGGATAGTCTTCGATACTTTTACAATAGCTGCTCAAAATTTTACACAATATGTACATTAGGGTGGGTCAATTTTTTGCCCACCAAGAGTATAACAGAAACGTAATCTACGGCAAATTTTATGAAAATGTTCCCAAGAAACCATGGTTCTAAAATCACCCAAAAGCAATTCTTTTGAATTTTGATACTGTTCGATTTCGATGAAATTTCACGTTTATTTTAGGTCGAAACTCCCCACAGTTCATGTTCTATAGCTGTGTAAAGTTTGTCATCTCCAGCATTTTTATGAAGAGATACCTGTGTTAATGTTAGAATAACTTTTGACTGGATACTGGATTGACCATTAGTATTTTTATTCCTAAAGAGAAGGTTAAAACCTATCAGGCTATATCTTGATCGCTACAATCTTATATGGTATTCAAAAGTTATTCTAACATTACACAAAAATGCTGCAGATAAAACATGAACCGTGGGGAGTTAAAATAAACTAAAATAAACGTCATTGTAACGGTAGCAACGAGTAGAATATATGTGTGAAATTTGATCGAGATCGAAGAGTATCAAGTTTCAAAAGTATTGTCGTGAGGTGCCAGATTTTTATGAGATTTCGATGACAATACCTCGCTAAGTGTCATCTCCACAGTATTAATGAGGTTCTGATTTATGAAAAAACTTCAAAACCCATAACGTTTCGAAGCGGATGAAAAGCTATAACATCCTTTAGTGTGTCCAATTTTAAACAGAAAGAGTTCCTCTTACCGTCACATATACACAGAAAAAATTAATACTCAAATCAAAAACGGAATTTGTCAACTCAAGTGCTTTTATACTATTTGGATTTCAGCTAATGAAGAAATTTGTCGACTAAAATACGCAAATTGTAGGTCGGTAATTAAACTAATTCAGCTGGAGTGAAATGCTAATCAATCTTTCATAGCATTTTTAATTAAATGTGAAGTCTGAAGTTAAATAACATTTAATATTTTACTTCAAGCTCATGCGTAATTAATTTGAGTACAACATTTCTCAACATGTTAAACGAGGTTGCTGTTAATATTGCGGGTCCAGCAATTAAAAAACAAACATTTATCATTGGAAATAGTTTTATTGTTTTTCAAAATATTCTCCGTGAAGATAAATACACTTTTGCCCTTTTTCCACTCCGATTGAGACTCATTAATGGGAGGGAATAAAAATAAGTCATTGGGTGCCAAATCAGGGCTGTACGGTAGATGACCCATCAATTCGACATATTTAGTGCTTATATAGCCCATTGTTACAGCTGTTATGTGATAGCGAGCATTGTCCTGATGGAAAATTATCAGTCTTCTCTTACTTATTATCAGTCATCTCTTTCTCTGTTCTTAATTTCTTCCGAGATCATTTGCTTCGATGTGATTCTTCCGCGAACAACTTTTGTTGGATTTAGTTCGACTTGAAAGACCGATACGCACACAATAAATAATTTCAACATTTGAATACGAAAATCATGGATTCAATAACAAAAAATTTCCTGTGATGACGATTTTTGCATTATTGATAATGAAAATTGTAAGCGAATTATCAATTTGTATTTCTTTTTCAGTCAATAACGAAGTTTATTGAATCAATAACAAGAGTTGTTGATTTGAACTTTCTATTTCATAAAACATGTTGTTGGTTTGATAAAGAAAATTATTGAAAGTTAAAACAAATGTAATAAACAAATGATCAGTTCAATAAAATGTCTTATTGCACTTTGGAGTAAATTTCAATACAAATAGTTATTGAACTGAATCAGTGTTCATATGACAAAAAATCAAAATAATGAACAAAAACTAAAAAATGTGTTTTACTTGTGTGAGTTTTTGCAAAATGCATTCTCATGAGTCCTGGAAAACTGTGAGGTTATTTTAGATTTAACCGCATGTCTTCATCAGCAGTTGTTTGGAATGATGCCATTGAAAAATACATTAAAGTAAACACAAACGAAAACTCAATTGCATTGAGAATTCTTTAGTATGCAAATGCTCGAAAAGTGTCGCAAGCACACCAACACAAGGATGATTTGATTCAAATATTTACTTTAGTTTGTTTCAAATATTGTATTTATTGAAAATGCAAATGAATTCAATAATTTGTTTATCAAATGAAGTTTCTTGAGTGCAATTTTCCAACATTGCAATATTGAAAAACATAGTATTTGAAACAAATACGAGGGGTTAATGATTTAACCTTTTGTTTTCAACAAACGGGTTTGTTGAATATTTTTCTCCTTTATTTTTATTTTCTGCGCGGTCGATAGCTATTTTGTTTCGGGCTGATATGCATCGACTCATGATTCGCCACCTGTGATACACTGCATTTGAGTTACGGCGGTTGTAGTTTTCCAAATTTTGTTTGCTCCAAGCGACACGAGCCTTTTTTGAGCAGTCGTCAAAATATGTGGGATCCACGGGGAACAAATCTTTTTCACGGCCAAATGAACATGCAATATCTTATTGACGCTTGTCATACTAATGCCCAAGGATGTTTCAATCTCACGATATGTCAAATGTCGGTCTTGCTTTATCAGTTCACGCACAGTATCGACGGTTTCCGGCAAAACAACCGAAGTTGGACGACTTTCACGAAATTCATCCTGGAGCGAATGGAGTCCGAGACTGAACTCTTGGTACCAGCGATTTGCAGTAGTTCTTGATAGTGCTTCATCACCAAAAGTCGAAACAAGGTGATTGAGATATCCACGCCGAAAATCGTTGAAAAATAATCGCACGAAAATTGTCACTGGTTAATTCCATAGTCTTGGCCGAGATCATTTTTTCAACACACTGTAAAAGAAAAAATAGTGCTCGTAAGTAAAAACGTTCCATGCATGTTTATGCTAAAAAAATTTCAAACTTTCCAATAGAAATTCCAATTTGCATCTGGAGACACTAGAATTTCCAGGACCCAAAATACAAATAACAACCCTCTATACATACAGTGACGTGCAAAATTGTAGCAAGGTTGATACAGGTTGCGAATAAATTTGAATATTCTAAATGTTTTATTAAAACCAAGAAAAAAAATTAATGAAGACAAGTTATTCGAACGCTACGCTAGCCATTTATTATCTAAGTATTCATGTTCACCTTCAGAAGTTATACAAATCAAATATTAGATCCTTCCCCTGCGTCTACTGACTGCTCAGGGATTATAACAATTATATATTAGCATAAATAAGCCGTAAGGCCAGCCCATTTAAACATTTGTTCTCCTTATTCTCTCCTATTCATACTTTTGGCAAAAGGATAAAAAACCAATACACTTAAGACAAGTTATTGTTCTCTTCTATACTTATGTATACAATGTTAACCGTAAATATTTTAAGGTTATACAAATGTTACAATTTTACACTCTTGTTTTATGTTAATTTGCTTGTTTTCTGATTTAAAATGTTGGCCTTTTACTTTTTTAAGAGTTTGTATACGGCGAGTCCTGCTGTTACAAAATATTAACAGCTTTTCGCTTCCGAAGTTACCTTTACTCTATACTACAGCTCGTTTACACCTTTTGTAGCATCTGGGTACTTGGCGAGCTTAGATTTTATGTAACTCCAAAAACTTTTCGATCGGATTTATGTATGTCCGGTGACTGCGCTGGCCATTTCATACTTGTAAATTGTTGACTGTTTAACCAATATTGACAACGATCGAATGTTTTGTGTCGTTGTCATGCTGAAAACTCACTCTTTCAGTAGCAAGACTCGTTTTTTCTGTAGCAGCTGGTAAATGATTTTGCAGAATCGAAAGATATTGTTATTTTATCTTAATACCTTCAACTTTAGATCTACTCCATTCTTCGTAATACATCCCCACACCATTATGGATCCACCACCATGTTTCATGATTTGTGTTACTGCATCCGTGGTAGTAGAATTTGGAACTTTGGTCCAGAACCAAACTCGGCTGTAGGACTCAACTAGATTGATTTTAGTCTCATCAGACCATATAGCCTTAAACATTGTATTATTGTACATTGTATGGTACAGTCTACACTGTCTTCCCAAATCATTACCTACTGATCTTCAGTGGAAGAATCTGAGTGGAGTAGTGATGAAAAGTGGATCTCCACACACTGCTTATGTCATCAGATTCCCATTCTCGTCCTTGGAGGGCTGCCCATTATTCGGCCCGCTATTCGATCGTCTTACATTAAATCGAAATCTTGAGGAAGTTTAATATTATAAAATGGTTTATGTTTCTTCTCTGCAGTTTAAACCCAATCCTTTGGCATTTCGACGAGCAGTCCACTCACTGGCGTCAATATTTAACATTTTGATTGCCGCTGCTGGGGTAAATGCATTGTCACTTGTCACTAATTTTAACAAATGATGACAAGTGTGGTCGTCAATCTTTCTGGGGCGTCCAAGAGCAGTTGAAGTTTTAATATTTCTGTTGAATTCTCTACATCGTCATATAACTTACATTAAACATTTATTACAAAGTTCCGAACATAATTATTCTTTTTTTCTAATTCTATGATTTAAAATACTTTAGGTGCTTCCATTTTTGATCAGCACGTGGACAATAGTAGTGAGCAATTGAAAAATTAGAGTAAATTTATGAGCTACGTTATGGTTAGATTTGAGTTTCTGGAGCTGTAAAGAGTTGAAGAGAGTGCTATATTGTAACATTGAAGAGAGTGCGTAATTGTAACATTGAGATTTGATTACATATTACGATTTTTTAAACATGTATGTGTAATTGTTGTATGTTTAAGTCATAGTACAAACAAATGTTAGACGCACTAGCCCAGCTGATTTGAACTTTTTTCTGGAGTGAGTTTTACTCTAATGTCAAAGTTTTTTTTACTTTTGTTTGTATACAACCACCGTTCGTCTACAATTGCTGTTTTTGAAATGTTTTCTCCTTACAAATCACATAGAAACGTTTTAATTTTCATACTTAAACACTTTCAAAATATCAAATAAAACACACGCATTTTGTAAATGGCACTGTTTCCAAGTTTGTATACGTTTTTATTATTTTTCAATCAGCTGAGTTGACACAATGTAGGCACTGAGCAAAAACAAAATGCCTTTTGGCTTGCTGTATTTTTTGTCGTACTGCATCTACTATTATATTTCTACCATGGTTAAAGTGTTCATTATGAATGAGACCATATTAAAGTAAAATTCACAAAAATGTTTTAGCTCTAAGGTTAAACGCTTCCAAGTTTTAAACTTTCATTATGGGAAACTTGTTACAATTTTGCTCGTTACTGTAGGTGGTGTTTTTTTAGAGGCGGAGAATATAAAATTGAAACAAAACACAGAAAAATTTTGTTAATATCAATTTATTCAATTTATTTAAAAGAGTATATTTGAGTATGATATCTGGCATGTGGCTCACGCGTACATGGGGTGATCTGGGGGTCCAATTTGCACACACTCTTCGCTGTCAATCAGGATGCGTGGCTTCTAAGTGCCCAAATGTTTCAACGATATCAGCGTGGTCACGTGACTTTACATATTCCCAGAGCAAATTATCTAATGACATCAAATCGCTCAAACGGGGTGGACAGTTAACAAGATCATTCGTGAAATTAGTCGTTTGTCAAATATCTCTCTCAATAAATTAATGGTACCGCGCGCTGTGTAGCGCCGTCTTGTTGAAATCACATGTCTGCGACACAGCGCCTTTCAACTAAGGAACGAACACTTCTTAATTAATTAATTAATAACTCGACAAAAGCATTATTATTAGTGGTAAGGGGGGGGGGGGGAGGAAAGGGGGTACAAACTTGAAGTTGGTATTCATCTTAAGGTCCTCTACATTTCTTACTCAGAAGTCAAACTTCAATTTAGAAGCGTTCTGCTTCTAATTCAGTCTCAAAAATATTACAGTTGTTGACATCCCAGCAAACTTTGGGGTCAAATATCTCAAAATTTTGACGTGGCAGAGAAAAACGGGAAATGCCATTCGATTCAGCGTATCAAAATTATGCAGGTTCGATATGTTTCACTCAATTCAGATTTTTAAAGTGCAAAAATCACACACAGTTTTATTATTGTGTCTTATCTACTGGATATTCTGTTGATAGTTAATTCAGCCATTTAAGGTATTTTTAACATCAACAACCTAACAGGATCTCGGAAATATAGAGTCAATTCAAAACTAGAAACTTTTTTAAGTCAAATGACGTCTTTGAAAGAAGTTAACAAAATTAACCGAACTTTTTTTCAAATTAGGAATTACCTTCCAAAGAGATAGTCGCACAGAAAACTGGCCAACTGGCTGGCCAAGCCGCCACATATGCTGCCGGTAAGGTCAACGAGTATCTAACGAATAAAATGAATCCTGTTGCTAACACCCCTCAAGAAGAGAATACTGAAGGCGTAAGTGAGATTCCTGATGATTCTGTCGCTGAAGATATACCTGTAGATGACACTGCCGATGTGGTGGACGAAACTGAAGCAGAAGATAATACTACCAATGAGGTGGACGAAGCTGAAGCAGAAGAATAATGCTACGTACAATTACCAAGATGGTTAACGGTACCATTATGTACAATTTCATTGTAATTTGTATGTCTTTTATTGAAATTTGTAACTAAATAAATAAAAATCAATGTTTAAATCAAAAACTACCACTCATGAGTACCCATTACCCACAGGGTATTGGGTAAATAATGGGTATCTGTCCACGACAATGAGGAATTGCTAGACGGCATTTACTCATTACTCACTTCGTTGGGTAAAGGGTTACCCAGCGTAACCCATCCCCATTTTTGATCGAAAATACGAAATCCTTAGGAAAAATTACTATATCTCGGAGAAGGAGCGTCGAATCGAAAAAATATCAAATTTTTAAGAGTTTATAAGGGTTTTTCATAAAGTTGTCCAATTCATATGGAAGATTTTTTCAAAAAATCTCCAAAATAAAAAAATTGGTATAACTAGAACTAACCAGATCGCACAAATTTTTTTACCACCATTATGTCTATATGTCTTATGTCTATATCTCAGAATCGGAGCGTCAAATAGAAGATAAATAATATTTGCGGGCTTCTAAGGTGATTTCACAAAGTGGTCCAATTTGTATGGAAGAATATTTTTCCCAAACAATCGCTAAAATGAAAAAATCGCTAAATCAAACAATGCCTGTCTTAAAAATTATGTCTTTAATATGGCATACATTTTTGTAAATCTCTAAAACTATAATATTTCGAATATAAAATCGCTAAAACGCCCTTATGTCTATATCTCGCAAGCAGAGCGTCGAATCGAAAAATAACTAATTTTAGGCGTTTCTAAAGGTTTTTCATAAAGTGAAAGAATATTTTTTTTAAAAAAATCGCCAAAATAAGAAAATTGCTAAAATAAAAAAGTTTATAACTAGGAAACCGTGTGTCCAATCGAAAAAATCACACATTCTTCAAAAACATCGCCCAATCTAAGATTTTTCGAATAAAAGTCGCTAAAACGTAATTACGTGTATAGCTCGGAAACGGAGCGTGGAATAGACATACAAAATTTGTTTCTGGTATTCGAAGGGGGTTTCATTTTTTCTATGGAATAATGCTTTTTTACAAAACATCACCAAAATAAGATAAGCGCTAAAATAAAAAAGGGGTATAACTCGGAAATCGTATGTCCAATCCCAAAAATAATAATTTGCTTACTTCCATAGAAGGTATTAACCACTGGATTTTATAAATACGGCATCACTTTTTATTTTAAAAAAATCGCTAAGATTAAAATTTTTCGCATAATGAGTCGCTAAAAATGCACAAATTTTTGACAGATTCTAAGGGTGTTTCAGAAAATGGTTCAATTTGTATGGAAGAATTTTTTCTAGAAAATCGCCAAAAATACGAAAATCGCTTAAATAAAGAAGGGCTTTAACACGGGAACTGTGTATCCAATCGCACAAATAATAATTTGCTTACTTCAATAGGAGTCTTTAACCACGGGATGTCTTTGATACGGCATCACATTTTTATAAAAAAAAACGATAAACCTAAAATTTTGCGCATAATGAATCGATAAAACACCCTTAGTCTACATCTCGAAACGGAGTTGTGAATCCACAACATAACTAATTTTTAGGCGTTTCTAAGGGTTTTTCATAAAGCGGTCCAATTCGTATGATATAATTTTTCTTTCAAAAAATCGCCAATATAATAAAATCGCCCGATCGCAAAAATAATATTTTTTTACCTTCATAAAAGGCTTTCATTGTCTGTTTATAATACGTTTTTCAAAAACAACGCTAAAACTAAAATTTTTTGAATAAAAAGTTGCTAAAACGCAATTATGTCTATATCTCGGAAACGGATAAAAAATAACAAATTTCAAGGGGTTTTTATAAAGTGGTCCAGTTTGTACGGAAGAATATTTTTTCCCAGAAAATCGCCAAAATAAGAAAATCGCTAATCGTAAAACTAATAATTTGCTTAGTTCCATAGGAGGCTTTAACCACATACGACATCACTTTTTTACTAAAAAATATCGTTACAACTAAAATTATTCATCACGATTACCCATTACCCACAGGGTAAGGGGGAAAATAGTGGGTAGTTACCAGCAACGATGGGGAATTACACATCACGATTACCTATTACACATGGAGAATTGGTAGACGGCCTTTACTCATTATCCACGGCGATGGGTAATGGGTTACCCGGTAACCCATCTGCATGTTTTACCGAAAATACGAACAAATTAGGAAAAATGCCTATATCTCGGAGAAGGAGCATCGAATCGACAAAATAACTAATTTTTATGCGTTTCTAAGGGCTTCTCATAAAGGGGTCCAATTCATATAGAAGATTTTTTTTTTGAATCTCCAAAATAAAAAAATGCCTATAACTATGGACGGTTTTCGTATGAGGCTTTCGCCAATGAATGTCTTTAATTCTGGAATTTTTTTTTTAAATCGCCAAAACTGAAATATTACGAATAAAAAATCGCGAAAACGCCCTTATGGGTATATATCGGAAGCTGTATAACTACTTTTAAGGTGTTTCTAAGGGGTTTTCATAAAGTGCTCCAAGATTTTTTTTTTCAAAAAATCGCCAAAATGAGAAAATCGCTAAACTAATACGGCAACACATTTTTCAAAAACATTGCTAAAACTAAAATTTTTCGAATAAAAAGTCGCTAAAACACAATTATGTCTATCTCTCGGAAATGGAGCGTCAAATAGAACAATTAAAATTTTTGCGGAATTCTAGGAGGTTTTCATAAAGAACCCCAATTTGTATGGAAGAATATTTTTTACAAAAAATTGCCAAAATAAGAAAAGCGATAAAATAAAAAAGGCTATACCTCGGAAACTGTGTGTCCAATCGCAAAAACAATAATTTGCTTACTTCCATAGGAGTAATTTCAACTTTAATGTAATACGATTTTCTGAGCTTTGAAGTTGATTTTTTTCTGAGCTTTGAAGTTGAGCTTTTAAATAGCAATTATGAAAATCGCAATTATACATTGTTTGGCTTTGGGCGATAGTTATGGGGAATAGGAGCTCGGACTTGCACTCATGGTTTTCTCAGTTCAACTTAATTTCGTCAATTGAAAATTGTCATTTGAAAGTTAAATTTAAAAGCTCGCAGAAAATGTTTATATTAAGGGCAAGCTTCACACTCGTCATTTAAAAGCTCAGAGAACATGTACATACTTTAGTTAATAATAGTTAAATGACAAACATCGTGCATGTAATGTCCATTCAAACGTAGAATTTTCAACTTTGAAACTGAGCATGAATGAAAATGTGAAAAGGAGTCAAATTATATTTGTCTGTTTTTCTCTTCCACAATGTGAGTTTAGAAGCGACCAACTTTTTCGCTGCGTGAACGCGTGAATTGTGGAAGCTTTGTATGAAAACTACACAACTAAAACATTCCGGACGGTTGATGAGTGGGTATTTAGGTTGATACCTTAAATGGTGAATTGCCAGCTATGTAAGTGACTTTTACGCATTTAAAATTCCTAAAAACTGTATCAACAATTTAATAGTGTAAGTATGAAAATAATAATAATTTTGCGGGTAAGTGGAAGTTAGTTTACAACAATATAAACGATTGGGGGAAACATATCAACATTTTCGGTCAACACTATGTATATGTCGCAAATAAAATATTTTTGCGGGAAAGGACTTCAAAGGGGTTTTTCTTTCCATGGAATAAAGAAAATAAACTAAATAAAATATAAATAAAATATAAAATAAGAAAAAGAAACATTTGATTTGAACATGGGCGCCTCATCAGCGCCCGTTTAATAGCCGGATGTGCTACACCCATGACATGATTTTAATGTCTCATAAAATAATAATTTCCGTTTGTCGCAAATAAATTCCTCAAACAATGTTTAGATGTGTAACATTTTCATGGTGCGGAAAGAAATTTCCGTTTACCTGTCCTGATTAAACTGGGAGGAGTTTGTGAGGAATACAATTTTTTTGGCCGTGGTTAGAGTGCGCGGCTCTTGTACAGAAAAACTTGGATTCAATCCAAGCCCTGACCACCTTACATTTCTTTCTACCACGGCCACCTCGGTTAGTAATGGCGATAATAGCGAGTACTTAGCCAATGAAATGCTTCTTAAAATACCGTTCGGTGCCGGTGAAAAACTGTAGATCCCAACCAGTGAGTGAAAAATGTAGAAAGCGCATAGCTCACTGGTCGTGAGAAGCTTTCCCCAATCCTTTCATGGGATATGTTGGGAAACCATGGTCTTATTTTTATTAAGTGAATTTCAAGGACGACACTGTTCTTTTGTTTTCAGCCGCTACATCACTGGTGAGAATCAGAGATTATGGCGTTTTGATATCGGGGCATTCCGGACACTGAATTACTACACCGGATCAACTCTATTCCCGTAAAAACGGACTACTGTATCCCCTACCTTC
Source organism: Phaonia tiefii (assembly GCA_963931995.1). Classification (NCBI taxonomy): domain Eukaryota; kingdom Metazoa; phylum Arthropoda; class Insecta; order Diptera; family Muscidae; genus Phaonia; species Phaonia tiefii. Next base: position 83,034,341 of record OZ008367.1, on the reverse strand, counting down.
TACCAGCGACAAATCTAAGGTCTTCTATTCCGAACAGGAATACCTGGGAAAAGTCACTGGAAGGGGATACCAGTAGTATCAGATTTTTCACGGATGGATCAAAGTTGGACGAGCAAGTAGGCTATGGGGTCCATTCACCGGATCTAAATGTAAATATCTCCTTAAAGCTGCCTGATCACTGTAGTGTATTTCAGCCGGAAATAACCGCCATACTGGAGGTTGCTGAACTACTGAAAAGTAGTGTCACAACAGCATTAGACTCGTGGCCTTCATGAAACAAAAGGATACTGGTAAATTTTACATGTTGAAACTAAAAATGGCCCCAACAACATATATAGGAGGAACCATGTATATGTTTGAAAGAATTGTTTTCATATCAGTATGTGGTGTGGATTTTGGGCTGGGTGATTTGCAGTGGAAGAATCTGAGTGGAGTAGTGCTGAAAAGTGGTCTCTCCACATTTTCAGCACACACTGCCTGTCAGTCACCATACTCCCATACTCGTTCTTGCAGGAGGGCTGCCCATTATTAGGCCCGTTATTCGATCTTCTTACCCTCTGGAAAAATTTTCGGGATTCACCACTCATCTTTAACAATTCGGTCTTTTCACTCTCCCTCTGTTACCACTGCCATTTTTTCCACCAAAATAGTTGGCTTTCCTCCCTTCTCAGCCTCTTGTACTGCTCATTCGCAGCACACATTGTAACCGACTGTCTTGTTGCCATTCATAGAGCGTCTTTTTCATCAGTTGCAATGCTGTTGCATAGAGCGTCTTTTTCATCAGTTCATCGTACCATGACTTATCCTTCTGCGGTTTTCGATAGCCAAGTTCAATCCTTGCAGTGGTTTCCAAAGAATGGGAGATGTGCTTCCACTGCGCTTCTAGGTCCTCGGGATGGGGAGTATTCTGCTCTAGCAGGAGATCGAGGTTTTGTTGATAGGACATTGATAATATCTCTGGTATTTTCTGCTTTTCCCTTGTTCGGCTTCGTACGATTTTTGCCCTGCTCAGTCTTGTGTGAACTTTCGCAACCACCAGGTAATGATCCGAGTCGATATTGGCACCTGGAATCACACGTACACCCATTACTCTGGGAAAGTGCCTGCCATCTATTACCAAGTGATCAGTCTGATTCTACGTTCTCTAATCAGGAGATAACCAAGTCGCCTCATGTATATCCATGTGTTGGATCGTGTGCTACTAACAGCCATATTCTTTGCAGTGGCGAAGTCTATCAGTCTTATTCCATTATCGGAAGTGGTATCATGTAGACTGTCTTTACCGATGGGTGATCGAAAGATACTTTCCTTTCCGAACTTGGCATTAAAATCGCCTAGAATTATTTTAATGTCGTGACCAGGGTGTTCGTAGACTTTCCCGAGACGCTCATAAAATGATTCTTTGACCTTATGGTCTTTATCCTTTGTCGGCGCTGCACACAAATTAACGAGGTGTTGAAATAATTCGCCTTGAAGCGAATTGGTGCGTTCACTTACTGGGTTGAACCTTGAAACTAGGTACCGCAGTCTTTTGGCAACTTTAAATCCGCACCCGAATTCGTGCTTTAGCTCATGGCAGCTGTAGTAAATATCGCAGTGTTTCTTTCTGATGAAACCATATCCTGTCCATCGCATTTCCTGGATAGATGTGATGTCAGCTTTATATTTTTTGAGGACATCCGCCAGTTGGAAAGTGGCACCCGTCCTATATAGTATTCTCACATTGAAGGTACATATACTTAAATCATGGTCCTTATAACGTTTACGAGGGTCGTCAGCAGTTTGCGGGTTTCTTCGTTTACTATAGTTTTTGTGTATTTCCATTGCCTATACAACGGGGGCGGGAGGTAAACCCAGTCCACCGAGGTTTGCAATTTGCCTACTGCCAGGATGATTATATTTTAAAAGCCCATTATGGATCAGGCGCTGACCAGAATGCAGTGAGTCGAAACTGGATGTTGGTTGCCTGAAAATTGATCCACCGTTGACCAGGGGTGTCGGCTCATCCGTCTGTAAAGGACAGAATAATATGTTCACTAGTTCGAAGAGCTTCAGTGACAGGCTCACCTAATTAGCCTGGAAAAATCTAAATTAGTAGAATATATTTATGGTCAGTGAAAAAATAATAAATGAATGCTCGGACTCGGTTGTAGAATGGTTTGTGCTGTTGCTTTCGTTTGCGTATGCCACTCGAATATATGTTTACTATCCAAGTGAGAAACGATTTTGAAGAAAGAAACTGAAAATTTTTGAATATTAAAAACTTTAACAAAAATTGTAGCGTGTGGTGTCGTTGAAACCTGCTGAAAACAAGCAAACAACAACGAAAGGAGAAACAAAAAATCATAGTTTTTGACTATAAATTATTTATATATGACCACTCCCCTTTGTCCAATCCCGCCCATATTTGCAGCAGATCTTAGAATATGTAAACCTAACCAACGTACCCAATTTTGTTCAAATACCTTTAACATTTAATTTTGGCACTTAATTTGACATTTAATTTTGTCACCATTTTTAATTTAAATGCAAGCGTTTTATTTGAGAGATCGCTAGAAAAATAATTAACTAATTCATTTTAATTACGCTCTTTATTGAAAGTATCTAGACCATTGTTGTTGAAGTGCTAAGTAGGCGGACCATTGTACAACCCCATCATGAAGAAGAATATACTTATTGAGGCTAAGAGAAAAATTATTTTCTAGTTTTTAGTGCATTTATAAATAAAACACTGTAACTTAATTTTTTTTAAATTATTTTTTTATTTTTAATTTTTTAGTAAAGAAATTTTTAATGTTTTAATTTTTTTTTTCGTATTCATGTTTTGTCATCCAAATCTGACAAAATTTTAGTTCGATTGGTCAACTGCAACTGTGTTAAAAATGAGTTACTAGGTTTGAACAATATAGACTGACAGACAACAAAGCAAGTTAAATATAAAACACTGTAAAAACACTGTAAAAAGCAGCAGATTCTCATTGGCCGTCGCACAGTGGCCAATTTGGCTTCGCTAGCGGCATTTTATTCATAGCTTCCAAAGTAAAGAAGATATCTTCAAAATTTTTTTTTCTCAATTCAGAAAAAAATCAAACAATTTTTGGAAAAAAAATTAAATTTTTTTTTTTTAATTTTTAATTTTTTTTTTAGTTTTTAATTTTTTTTTAATTTTTTATTTTGTTTTTAATTCAATAAACATTTTCCACCATATATTCATATATAAAATAAGAAAAAAATTGTCAACTCAAAGAGAAACCATATTATAAAAGAAATATTAATCAGATTCTTCAGTATCAGATTCAGAGAAATCATCTTCAAAATGATGCATTATAAGCAAGCTTTTAACTTCCTTATCGAAACTAATATTTCTGGAATAGGAAATTGATGAGCCGTTGGACAATGAAGATATTAAGGGATCAGAAGAAACAAAAAGAGCGTTAATTATATCTTCCATTGTATTTTTCCTACAATTTTTTCTGGTATTATTTTCACGGATGTTCCGATAATCTTTATTTCTGGCTTCAAGCGCTTCCTCGGACATCATACCAATTGGAAGCGAAAAATTATTGATTATGTCTGCTCCATGAATTAAAATTCTGTGAACAGACGAGGGCATGTAAAACCAAGGGTATAAACTAACAAAAATTTCGGCAGTTTCCATTGCGTAAAGTCTGAATGCCTCCGTGTTTATATCGTATCCACATGCAAGTGCTCGTAAGACGACGCTGAATCGATATATTAAATTTTCGTTCACTCCAGTTATACGAGCGGCTAAATCTGGTTGTTGAAAGAACCTTCTTGCCGTATTTCCGTTGTTGGTATTTCCAGTAACACCCATTGGTATGTCGACCAACAAATGCATTTCTTCTCGTAGCTTCTGCTGTATATTTGTTTTATTTTGTCCAACAATATCCTTGTCAGCACCACGAGTTTGCCACTTTTTTATTGGTATTCTATAGGATATGTGCAAAATACATTCAAAAAACCTTATCCAGGCGTGGAGACTGGATAGCCCATATTGAAAGAGGTTCACCTTAATTGGAAAGCTCTTCACCAAATTTAAGTCATTCATATTTTTCGGTGTTGCGTTGCAGATTCCGCATATTTGCGAAGAAGATTCTGAAATGACGCTGAAAGTTTTACCATCAAGCATGGTCATGTGAAATTGGTGATCAATAATCAATGAGTTTACATATGTTGATACAATATTTAATATTTGGCTCTTAATATTTTCAATTTCCCAGCCACTCAGGTCCGCCGTTTCCTTCTCGCAAAGTATTTTGATTGGTCGACAGTATCGTGTAGAAGAAGGTCGATTGTTTTTCCATAAAACTGTCGGTCCGTTCTGCACTTGCAGTGGTACAATACAAATTGAAAATAAATATTGGTCTCTCATGTTTCCTTCGCAGTCGTTAAATTTTTGCCTATATGTGGAATAGCCGCTGCTGCCATCACAACCCCATTTGTAGACAGCAGTTAAATGGGTGTTATTATTACTTGTAGATGGGATTTCAAAACTTTCAGGGTGTGCTTTCATGATCCTATTTATTGTATGGTCCACAAGATTTTGTAGTGGCACTTCAGCATAATAATCAGTGACTCTAATGTTACTAGGATAGCACTTTTTTTGGAGAAGCGCAATTTTTCGTAGCATGGATATATATCGGCGTTTTGGTTTCTTGCTGATTTCTTGTTCAAGTTCCAAGTGTATCTGGTATGTCCAAGATCTACAAATAGCGCAAGCGCTTTATCGTCCGAAAATTTGATGGAAGGGGCTTTGGTTTGTTTATATTTTTTATTACCTTTCCGCTAAACCCCTCATCGCCATTTACCATTTCTACAACTTTGGAAGCACTGCGCTTTCCAGCTTTGTATAAACTGCAGCTTGCAGCTACCAACAATCCTTCACATGACACTTCCTCTGTAAGCCCTGACATCTTGTTGACTTGCGTTTTTCTGCAGCACTCGGAAAGCTCTTTTTCCGGTCGTCCAATATTTTCATTTGCTTTTTTTCCCAATAATACCAATGGTGTATCTAGCCATTCTTGGTTAATGTTTTCGAAAAACACCTTACTTCTGCCACAGGCCTTCCACTTTTGGATAAGCCTACTAGCAAAATGTCGCAGTTTCCTTCCAATTTCGCACTGCTCCTTCTGAGTATAGGTAATTTTGCTCAAAACGGTACCAAAAACATAATTTTCCACGGCGAGAAACTTCTTGGTGGGGATCGCTTCTTCATGCCATATTAAAAAAGGGTGCGTTTTGACACTGACATTTTGCCTAAAAAGTACAATAAATTGAAGGCTCGTAGGTACTCGCAGTTCATTTTGGACATTTTGGACACACAATGGTTTACACATATAGGAAAATTTAAAATTACACTGAATGCAGGTGAATTTTGTAAGTTCCACTCCACGAAAGACAGGTGTACCTTACAATGGGCGAGTTGCTAATACACTTAAACATGATTACGTTTTATAAATAACAGAAGTATACACAGATCACAACCACAACTTTTTTTATATAATACATACCTTGGCGTTAGTATATAACAAAACTTTTAATGAAAATAATAAAATTTGCAAGTTTAACACGAATAGCAAAACGCTGATCAAAAAGGCGGAAATATTTGGCACAACACTTGCAGAAACATATGCTGACTTTGACAGGTCACAGCTGTTCATCAGCTGTAAGCTGAGCTTTTAAAAATCGATACAAATCTAGTGAATGTATTTGTTATCGATTGTTAAAACAAAATTAACGGTTTTTCAAATTTGAAAATTTGAATTAAATGCCGCTAGAGAAGCCAAATTGGCCACTGTGCGTCGGTGGTTTAATGGTAGTGTGCGCGGCTCTTGTGGATGAGGACGTGGGTTCAATCTCTACTCTGACCACCTTAATTTCTTTCGACTATCGAGTATTTCGCCATGAAAAAGGTTCTCAAAATACCGTTCGGAACCGATGTAAAACTGTAGGTCCCAATAAATCCAACTTTTTGTTACACGGTACCTGTACGATTTCTATGAACACATTAGTATCTCTTACATTGGAAAATAAAAAACAGCGTTCAATCATATGATGAAGTTACATTTAAATAAAAATCACAACCACACATATTAAAATACACTCCATTGCTTATGGAGTCGATGAGTACTTGTGTGAGGGGTCGGGGTGAACCTAAAAGAAACACTGTTAAGAGAATGCAAAGATCGAAAAGTGTAAGAAAACAATTATAAATAGAAATGAAAACAATAACATCAACAACAACAATAACAACAACTACTACTACTACTACTACTGATATGTTGCTGATTTATTTGTGCTTGCTGTGTCGTGGAGTGTTTGTGTGGGTGGTGGGTGTAGGGGGGGGGGGTACCTAAAAGAAAAACTATTAAGGGAATGCAAAGAGTGGAGAGTGTGAGTGTAAATTGTCATGGTGGAGGGTATATAAGCTTCGGCCCGGCCGAACTTAACACCGTTCCTACTTGTTTTTGTATACACCGGGCAATGCTGAACATCAAATGACTCGCTTTGTTTGGCCATAGCAACAACAACGAAGCAACCTAAACAGCAACAGACACATGTACATACATACATTATTATGTTAATACATACGCTATAGACACAATTTCGTTTGCCTCACCCCTGCCACACCACTCTTTCATTGCTCTCTTGCTCGCTCAATTTTTTTAATACGTCATTATTCTCTTTCGTAGTCGCAGAAAATTTGGTTTTAGCAGCAGCATAAAATCTGGTTTTAGCAGCAGCATAAAATCTGGTTTTAGCAGCAGCATAAAATCTTGACTTTGATATATTTAGTCCTTATACGCCGCTATAGATGTTAACACATCAAAAATAATGCATTTCAGGCTAGTAAATATAAAAAGGGCCAGGTTAAATATTTTAGATAATTTTTAGTTTATATTGTTATATATCTGTATAAATATTGAACTCAACAAATATCCTGGTTCTAACCATTATTATGTTTGGGAGGAAACACGCATATGTGCCCCCGAGTATGGAACTAAATACGCTTATACTTCCACGTAAGTATATCGAGGTTTGGGAGGAAACACACGAAAGATTTCATGTAAGTATATGGATGATTAGGATGAAACACGAATATGGTTCCACACAAAAGTATGCAGTTGTGCAAATGAACTTGCTAATGTTTGAACTTAAATATAAGTGAGTTTGGGACTGGCAATTATATGAATATTTGGAGTGTGGTCCAAACAGCGACCCCAAGTTACAGAGGTCGCATTGTCACCGTGCATATGAAGAAATTGGTTTATGTATAAGGAAATTGGTGCTTTATTCAGAGAAGTGTTTCGTCATTTTAAACTCCATTCGTGGTTAGTTTGAGTAAAAAGATAACGCTGAAAAATAACTGCCCCAGCAACATATTGCAGGAAACATGAATAATTTCAATTGTATGCTACCAAAAAACTTGACAAAGAGTATAGCAGAAACGCAATCTACGTCAAATTCTAAGAAAATGTTCCCAAGAAACTATGGTACTAAAATCAAAATCGAGCCCGCGATTTTTCACTTGAAAATTTCTATACATATTAGCGTAAAAAATCGACCCAAAAGTCATACTTTTGAAATTTGATACTCTTCGATTTCGATGAAATTTCACACATATATTCTACTCGTTGCCACCGTTACAGTATCGTTTATCCAGACTGAAGAGATCAAGGTATCGCCTGATAGGTTTTAACCTTCTCTTTAGGAATAAAAATACAAATGGCAAATCTAATATCGCATTCAAAAGTTATTGTAATGTTAACACAGGTATCTCTACACAAAAATGCTGCAGATGGCCAACTTTACACAGCTATAAAACATGAACCGTGGGGAGTTTCGACCTAAAATAAACGTCCTTGTAAAGGCACTAATGACTAGAACATATGTTCATCGAAATCGAACAGTATCAAGTGTCAAAAGAATGGCTTTAGGGTAATATATATAGAAATTTTTAAGTGAAAAATATCGGGTCATGGTTTCTTCACAGCATTTTCATTAAATTAAATTGTTTTTGGCGCCACATTTAGGTCTCAAATACATATTGTTGAACGCTCCGTTCAACCAGGTTCTAATGTGCTTTGATTTTTTATATAATATTTACCTTTTGAATTTGTTAATCTCTTGTTACAAGAGCCTTTAATTATCAAACTTTAAAATCACTTAAGAAAAAGTCCGTTAAATCTTCTCTGTCATTGGAGTATTTTGTTTGAGTACAATTGAAAGCATACATACATTTCTCCCTCTCTCGGAGTATTTGCAGCTTAATGCTGCCTTTGTATATTCTTATAGTTTTAAGTTCATTTCAAACTTCAATAAAGAAGGTTCACAAATACCTTGCTTGAATTCATGTGGAATTCCCTTGACTTTCACTCATCAATTTATAAGAAAATAACGTTAGGCCTACCGGTTTCCGACCAGGCCTCAACATATGGTCCTTCGATACATCTTAGCGGAGATTGGGATGGGAATAGTTCCAGCTATTCAAATATTGCAAATTTCAATATTGTCGGTTTTCTAACCTAGAAAACTACGCATCAACTTATAGATAAGAGGTCCACTAAAAGCGAAGTTCGTTTTCTCTGCCATCCCGAAGCAGGAAAACAAAAAACAAAACGTTACATCAACATCAAATCTTCAAGTCCAAGGTCAGCGAAGAAGTTTCAAAAGCCAAGAAGAAGAGAGGAGCCCCTACATACGGTAATGGTCAACCTGGCAAATCAACATAAACCACAGAAGATTCGAAATATACCCCAGGAAGAAGCACATAAGTCATCAACACAAAAAAGTAAGAAGACTTGGGAAGGTAAGTGCAGTGAGAATTGAAATTTTTTATGAAATGATCATTGTTTCTTCGAGTATAAAACGCAAAAAAACCCCAATTAGTACAAAACTAAAACTCGGAGTTTCGGTTAAAAACACAAAAAAAACCATTATCCATAATCTATATATTAAAAACAAAAAAATACAACAAAAATCAATACCTATTACGGGAAAATATTCAAAACGGAAAAAAAAATTAATATATAGGCTTATGTACTTTGTAGCATCCATTAAATTCGACTCGTATATGCACTTATTTTAAACTACAACTGTTTCATTTTCGCTCGTTTCGCCCTCCACTCCCGCAAGAGGAAGATCTTACATGCAAAAGTTCCCGCCTGGTTCACATGCATACAAACGTACACACAAGAAAACCAAAAGAAAGATAAAGAGACCGTAAATATCAAAGTGTCAAATTGTTGTAAGTGAAAAGACGTACAATTCTAAACGGGTCAAAATTATAAAAAAAAACGTGGAAAAAGTGTAAAACACAATAATAATCGAAATAGAAAGTGAAAATTAGTTATCAAATATTTAAAACTAAATTAACAAACACACGAAGTTTTGCATATTTCGTGACCTGTGTGTTTTATTTGCACCCAATGCAAAAAAGTTCCCGCTTGGTACATATTCACGTACACCAACAACCCAAAAAAGATCAAGGGTGAGTGAGAGTTATTGGATGTTCTTTTGAAAAATATTGACTGAAAACAGCGAATAAAAATAATATAATAAAATAATTAATCACAAATATTACAACATTGCATTAAGAACAAGACATAATAAGAAGAAATAAAACCTAATAATCATATTTGTGTTAATAATTTTGTTTGGTGAAACATTAACAACAAATCTCATAAACGGCATTCGGATACACCAAGATCATTTCTCTCCCTTCTTTTGTGCTGAAAACAAGACCAACAACACAATCAACGTAGGCGCGGGTCTGACATCGCAACGACAGACACAACAAAACGTCATTCTGCCGCTGCATCATCGTGTGTTTGTTCGGTTGTCTATTCAGCGAGAGCGGCAACTGCATTTAGCAAGAATAACAACAATATAGTCAAACGGTATGCATGGTCGTCAAGTTTAATGCGGGTGTGAGAGGTTGGCTAAACGTAAACAAAAAGATTTAACGAAATTGTCATAGGGTTGCCGTGGCTTAACAAATAATTATCATCATTGGGATTTGCATTATAGCAACAACGACATTTTTTTAATGCACTAAAATAATGCAAATAATAATAAAAGCGGATATAAATATAAAATTTGGAGCAAACATTTAAAAAAAATTATACAGAAAAAGAAAAAACATTTTTTTATATACACTGGGAAATTTTTATTATATTTTTACAAAGAAAAATATTTAATTTTTACGCAATTTCTTCCTAAATTTGAAAAACAACAATAAATTGTGGATACTCTTGAATAATACATTTTATCTCATCGAGAAAAAGTTGAGAGCCTTTGAATTTCGAAATAAATAAATCAAAATAAATAATTAAACGGAATTTCGAACAATCTATCAAAAAATAAACCACAGCATTGTGAGAAAAAATTATTTCTACTTGAAATTAAAGCAAATTGGTAAAATTTTTTGGTGTTTCTTTTTTTTCGAACGGATTTAACAAAAATAATAAAATATGGCTGAATTAAGGAATTTCTGGTTCGACCATGAACAACTAATTTCATTCTGCAAGCGTTTTAAGCCTGCTGATAACATTCAAGTGTGCGCCTTGAAAGTGGAAGAAGGTGAACTGGAAAGAAGATGGACGGAATTAATATCATCCTACAAAAAAGTCGTCACTGGAGATGATTTAGAGGGCGACTCAAAGGAGATGAAGAATGTCACTACGAAATATGAGGATGCCTGTAGTATTTACACAGGTTGTAAATCCAAGATTGCTCTCCTGATTAAATCAAAACAAACATCTAAATCTGATGACAGTTGTAACGTGGTTTTGTCTAGGGCTGAGGTAAGCTCAGCCATGTCCAGAGTCTTTCGTTAGGATCCACCAAACCTTTCGAAATAAGAACAGAATAGTTTCGAATTCAGATTCTTTATTGATATTTAATTTACAAAGTAATTTGATCTACAGGAATAACATCAACTGCTTCACTCGGTGGGAACACTCCTCTTAGCTTGAAATCACTCGTCTTGATTGACAACAGTCTTCCGGGGGCACTTATGTTGGCACTCTTCTGGGGGCACTTATCTTGGCTTAACACTCTTCTGGGGGCGCTTATCTTGGCTTAGCACTCTTCTGGGGCAGGCTGGTTGATTCGGGATGATCGGGCACTTAGTGCGTCGCACCTACGACTTTTCGGATTCGCTGCGTAGATCGGTATCGGATATGCGGGATGCTGGCTCGGTATGTGCTTTACATGTCCGGTTAGACAAGTTCGGTATCGGTTATCGTCGGGTGAGTTACATAGGAACAGTGAGCCGAAGCCCCTGTGTAGGAACAGTGAGCCGAAACTCCTGTGTAGGAACAGTGAGCCGAAGCCCCTGTGTAGGAACAGTGAGCCGGAGCCCCTGTGTAGGAACAGTGAGCCGAAGCCCCTGTGTAGGAACAGTGAGCCGAAACTCCTGTGTAGGAACAGTGAGCCGAAACTCCTGTGTAGGAACAGTGAGCCGAAACTCCTGTGTAGGAACAGTGAGCCGAAGCCCCTGTGTAGGAACAGTGAGTCGAAGCCCCTGTGTAGGAACAGTGAGCCGAAACTCCTGTGTAGCAAATGTATTTTCACCGTCTTTACTAAAGAACGGATCCCAAAATGTGCTCCTGTCCTTTGCAGAACTAGAGCCACAGGCAAAATGCTATAATCTTGTCTGGTTGTTCGCTCGGAGGCGACGACTTGAGTCTAGTCAACCTTAACATTAAGTAGCATTGCTGTAGTGACGCAAATGAGAATTGCATCCAATCACTCATTCTCGTGTGACCATTAAAACTAGTTCGCTGCTAATATGTACACAACGTCGACAGAACTTGTGTGTTGTTAGTGAGTGTGATTGTTCGCGGTGGTTGGTGCGACTGATGGATGTTGTGTATGCTTAGGTGACGGGTCGACCAGGGACGTATGCGGATGGGAATGGCGGTGAGTGTTTGCTATTATGTACGGGCGTCATGACGTCACGTTACAGAGTCTAAGACTAAACTCAACTATGCAACTCGGCCAGTCGTCCGTGAAAGTACCGCCGTGTGACACACCACCTTTTGAGGGCGGATACTCTAAATGGCCAGCATTTCGAAACATTTTTTGGGCTGTGTTTGGGACACATGCAGAATTATCTCCTGCACAAAAGCTGTTCCATCTCCGAGGAAAAACGAGAGGTGAGGCGAACCAAATTGTTTCGAGATTCGACTTAGTGGATGAAAATTTTCAACTCGCATGGAATGCCCTAAAAGATAGGTATGAAAATCCTCGCATACTGGTACACCAGCAAATGAAATATTTTTTCGGTATTAAAGCTGCTCAGCATGAGACACCGAAGTGTATCAGACAAATTCAACGCGGAATCAATGATAGCCTATCAATTTTCAAGTCTTATAAAATCCAGACTCAGAATTGGGATCCTATTTTAGTTTACCACGGTGCAACAAAACTCCCTGAAGAATCTCTTCGAGCATGGGAAGATTCGATTACAAATCATAAACAGCTACCAACCTGGGAACAAATGGATACTTTTCTGATTAAACGAATTGAAATTCTAGAAACAATTTTCGACATGAAAAAACATAATTCCCGCGACAATCAGCAATCACACCATAAATCGCAATCTTTTCAGACACGTATGGATTCAACCAGTCACACAACCTGCAAGAAATGTAACCAGAAGCACCAATTAAGAATATGTGAAAATTTTAAAGCATTATCGGTAAACGATCGTATAAAATTCGTATACTCAAATAAAATTTGCGCCAATTGTCTTTCGTCTACCCACATAAAAACAAATTGCACAAGCATAAAATCATGCCGTGAGTGTCGGAAAAAACATCACACGCTTTTACATCTTCAACCTAATACAGATCGAAATATATCACAACATAATCGAGTTTATCAACGAGCACCGATTCAACATTCTACAGATAACAATCTGCCCCATGCTGACTCAGTCTCTGAAACTCCAAGCACATTTTACAGAGTACGAAGGAACGACTATATTGCCTACGGCATTGATTAATATTGAACACGCTGGTGAATCATTTACAATTCGAGCGCTTTTAGATGCTGGATCAGAGAAAAGTTTTATTTCGAAGCGAGTCCAACAAAATCTTGCGATTCCAGTCGACAACCATCACTCTCAAATCTCGGGGTTAGGTGGCACCATAGTGGGAAATTCAAGCGGGCGATGTTTTGTTAATCTCAGATCAATTGGATCTAATTTCTCAATAACAATAAAAGCAATTGTAATCACAAAATTATCTCACTTGTTACCTTCAAAGCAAGTAAAAATAACAAATCTTCATGATATACGAAAACTAAATTTGGCTGATCTACATTTTTTCAAACCGGCTCCTATCGACATGATAATAGGCAGCGATTATTTACCATTTATAAATTTAAACGGCGTTCTATCGAACATAGCTCATGGTCTGGAGGCCAGAGCCTCTCATTTTGACTGGTACCTATCCGGCCCTCTTCCAACGAATGAAATCCAAACATTCTCAACAATTGTTTACGATTCAGATGATCTTGCACTAAATGAACAAATAAAAAAATTCTGGGAAATTGAAGAAGTCACGAAAATAAGCTCTGCTTCAGAAAATGATGAATATTGTGAGGAGTTGTACCAAAAAACCACATTTCGACAACCTGATGGTCGATATGTTGTACGGCTACCGTTTCGTAAAGATTTTCCAGAGAACGTTTCCTTGGCCCATCCCGACATATGGCATTGGCACAATATCTTCGTATGGAGAAAACATTAAACAAAAACCCTGAATTAAAGCAGCAGTACGAGCTAGTTTTACAAGAATATATACAATTAGACTACATGCAGCAAGTTAATCATCTTGAGAGCGTATCAGAAAAACATTTTTCTTTTTTTTTGCCTCACCACGCAGTCATAAAGCCAGAGAGCAAGACAACTAAAGTGCGAGTGGTCTTCAATGGATCGAAAAAGAGCAACAGTGGTTTCTCCCTGAACGAGGTCTTATATTCGGGCCCGATTTTACAATCAGACATTATTTCAATAATTCTCAATTGGCGATACTATAGATATGTATTTACAGGGGATATACAAAAAATGTACCGTCCGATACTTGTTCATCCTGCTGACCGACCTTTTCAGCGAATATTATTACGACCTTCTGCAAACGACAGTATAAAATCCTACGAGCTTAAGACCATAACTTTTTGGATTAATTGTGCGCCTTTTTTGGCCATTAGAACGCTCAAGCAATTAAGCAGGGACTGCCATCAAACTAGCCCTGCAGCTTCTAAAATATTACAAAACGAAGTTTATGTCGATGATGTGCTGTCATGAGGACACCCACTGGACGAAGCAAAAACTAAACAAGACGAATTATTAACAACTCTTACTTCAGCTGCTTTCTCCTTAAGGAAAGTTACAGCAAATACCAAAAGTTTACTCGAGAAAAAAGCTCGGGAGGATCTTCTAGACGAATAATTTTTGAACTTTGACGATTCCAGTACAACAAAAACTTTAGGCATTCGCTGAAATGCGATGTCAGATTCATTTTACTACGTAGTTGGATCAATTAGCAACTCTTCCATTGCAGCAAAACGTCAAATCCTGTCGGTTATCGCAAGACTTTTTGATCCACTCGGCTGGCTGGGTCCTATCGTCATCGTGGAGAAAATACTTATGCAACAGCTTTGGGAAGAGAAAACAAACTGGGACGAGCCTGTTCCGCAGCATTTATTCATCAAATGGACATCTTTCCGAGAAAATTTGCTTCATATACACTTTTTAAAAATTCCTAGATGGGTCGACTTCTCACCATGCCACAAAGTACAGATACATGGATTCTGCGACGCGTCAGAGAAGGCATACTGTATATAAGGATCGATAACTTCGGCGAGGTTTCTACTCACCTACTTGTGGGAAAAACTAGAGTTGCTCCAATAAAACGCACAACAATACCAAAATTGGAATTATGTGGAGCTTTGTTGCTTGCAAATCTCATAAACAAAGTTATAAAAACATTGGATTACGATCATGAGTTATATTTATGGACTGACTCTTCAATAGTCCTTGGCTGGTTGCAGAAGAACCCACAAACATTAAAACCTTTTGTCGCTAACCGCGTAACAGAAATCCTTAGTCTCTCTAGTAAATCTTCGTGGAGACATATTAAAACCGAAGCAAATCCCGCTGATTTAGGAACACGCGGATGTTCGCCGCAGAATCTAATCAAGAATCTTCTTTGGTGGCAAGGCCCACCCTGGCTTCAAAAGCCACAATCAACTTGGCCCGAGCCACGTACATTCAGTCCTACGGATTTGGAAACAAAAACAGTTTCAAATTTTCACCTCTCAATGAGTGATGACGTCACCTCAAGATTTTCATCTTTAAATCCAGCCCTTCGAGTAATGTGTTACGTATTTCGATACATCAAAGCATGCTGAAAAACACTTCGCCCCAAAACTCTAGACATTACTTCTGAAGAAATCGCATTTGTTAAACACAGGTTAATCACCGTGGCTCAAAAATTGCATTACCCAAGAGAATATGAATGTCTGAGCAATGAAAAGTCGATCAGCAATAAGAGTCACATTCTCACACTATCGCCCTTCTTGGACAAAACTGGTTTGCTCCGAGTAGGTGGGAGACTGGGGAATTCCGGCCTTCGTTATGAAGAAAGACACCCAGTAATAATTCCCGAAAAATCACATTTTGCAGAACTGCTTGTCCGTTATACCCACCAGATTATGCTGCACGCAGAATACAATGTTATGTTGGGAGCCATACGGCAGGCATACTATATCCCTCGGCTAAAGAATCTCATCCGAAAATTTGTTCGAGGCTGCAAGATCTGTCAACTTTAAAAAACGCAAAAATAACTAAGGGCTACGTAGCAGTGTTTGTCTGTTTTTCGACCCGAGTAGTGCACTTAGAAGTCTGTTCAGATTTGTCGGCAGAAGGATTCCTCGCAGCGTTTACGCGATTTACAGGACGTCGAGGTCTGCCAAGAACTATGTTCTCCGATAATGGACGAAATTTCGTGGGAGCAAGTCGCCAATTATTACAACAACACAACCTTTTTTTAGAAAGTGCGGATAAGTGTCTCTCTGAGAAACATGCTATTGATGGATTTACATGGTCATTTCTCCCACCATATGCACCACACATGGGCGGACTATGGGAGGCCGCGGTAAAAAGCATGAAGGTTCATTTAAAGAAATTATCTATAAATCTATCTTTTACGTTTGAAGAGTTTAGCACCATCCTGGTCAGAATTGAATCAATTCTAAACTCAAGACCACTGTCACCGTTATCACAAAACCCATCGGAACTACTTCCCTTGACGCCTGGCCACTTCTTGCGAGGTGCCCCACTCACAGCTCCTCCTGAGGGACCTATTAATCCACCAAATGTTGAGCTGACTCATCTGCATCGCTGGAAGCGATTACAAACAATTCAACATCTTTTTAAACTCCGATGGAAATCCGAGTATGTGACCGAGCTGCAACATCGATACAAGTGGAAGACAACGCGGAACAATCTGAAGGAAAACGACTTGTTAAAGAGGACTTCCTGCCATCAACTGAGTGGCGTCTGGGCCGAATCACCAAAATCTTCTTGGGAAAAGACAACAATGTTCGTGTAGCGGAAATAAAAACGCAGAATGGCTCTATTGTACGCCCTGTTGTCAAGCTTTGCGTTTTACCAAACACGGCGTCTTAAAATTCAACAATCAAACACAACACTAACAATAATCACTTTTTAAAATGTTAATTACCCATTGTACTTGTCTCTCTTTTCTTTCTACTTCTTAACAGATCCGCCATGGAAAGACATTATCTTTGAAGGAAGTCAGTACATCGAACACTGGTCACTCTCAAGGCAACCCTAATGAACAAAAGGCGGACTTCTACAACTTTAAGTTCTACAAATCCTTGCGATAAACATATGACGCCGATAACATAGTCCCATTGGCAATGACTCATAGTGACAACAATCGAAAGGTCGCTGGAGACGCACATCCTGTACTGAGGGCACACCGATTCTGGAGGCACATACTATTCATTCGGTCTATTGGCTCAACCTGGGTCACAACAACATATTCCACCTTACACCGAGTGACGTACATAACGATTCAAGCTGACTCACCTAGTAAGCAAGCAGCAGACGAATCCCCATCAGCCTTTAGAAACCAACGTGAATACGATGTCTGAGGTCTAATCTGGCGTACCAATTCTGGCCCGGGAGTATGTTGAATGCACCGTTCAACCAGGTTCTAATGTGCTTTGATTTTTTATATAATATTTACCTTTTGAATTTGTTAATCTCTTTAAAACTTTAAAATCACTTAAGAAAAAGTCCGTTAAATCTTCTCTGTCATTTGAGTATTTTGTTTGAGTACAATTGAAAGCATACATACATTTCTCTCTCTCTCTCTCTGAGTATTTGCGGCTTAATGCTGCCTTTGTATATTCTTATAGTTTTAAGTTCATTTCAAACTTCAATAAAGAAGGTTCACAAATACTTTGCTTGAATTCATGTGGAATTCCCTTGACTTTCACTCATCAATTTATAAGAAAATAACGTTAGGCCTACCGGTTCACGACCAGGCCTCAACACATATGTTATCATTGTGTCCCAAACATGTTATATTGAATAGAAAACACAAGCTGGTTAGACACAAGTATACCATATTGGCCGTCGGTGGTGCAATGGTTAGTGTGCGCGGCTCTTGTACATAAGATCCTGGGTTCGAACCCTGCTCTGACCACCTTACAATTTCATTCTGCGGCGGCCACCTCGCATAGTGACGGTGACACTATCGAGTATACAGCCATGAAAAAGCTTCTCAAAATACCGTTCGGAATCGGTGTAAAACTGTAGGTCCCAATCAGTGAGTGAAAACTGGACAGCGCTCAGCTCAGTGATTGTGAGAAGTTCTCCCCTATCCCTTCATGGGATGTAATGGGAAACCATTTATTTATTTATTTTATACCATATTTGCAACGAGCTACAAACACGTTATGTTTATTACTATAGAATAATAAACAATTTTTTTTGGATTTTGTAAAAAAAAACTAACTCATTCGATACACACGAAGTTAAATTTTTCGTCAAGTCCATTTGGTATTGAATTGAGTTCTATGTTTTTGTTGAGTGTATTTTAGCACCATATGCGTCTCATATGTATGAAAGCCTTAACTTTTTTGCGAAACAGAATCAAATAGTATAGCCTTGTTTTCGTAGCACTGGTTAAATAAAATTCCATTATTTCTAAACTCTCTATTGCACGTTCTTGAAATACAAAGCAAGTGGCAGAATGTTTATTTAAGAACATGTGTATGTATACACACGCAGACTTGACAAATAATTGTTTAATTTATTATGGAATATGGTTTTGAAATGTATAAAGCTGGTTATAAATATTAATTTTGAAATATAATTCATCATTTTCAATTTATTTGTGTAATAGAGTGGATTATTTAAGAAACTAAATATGAAATTTAAAAATATTGTACTTTTCGCTGTTGTTTTGACTACGGCAATTCTGGCTGCACAAGCAGAGCCGGAACCGGAACCAGAGCCTGAGCCTGTAAGTTGTAATGTGTTATTTGGGGCTATCTTGTCTAATATTGTTTTCGTTTCTGTTGCATTGGAAATCGTTTATAGGCATCTGGAACCAGAAGGAGAAATGTAAGTTAAAAATAATTACTTAGTTCATAATTATTTACTCTAAATTATTGTAAGCGTTAATTGAGTTTCGTTGCTTCGGCCACTCGGAAATACTTTAGTTATACCTCCTTGCAATTCGGTTTGAATCATCCCTCTTAAGTCCATATAAATGTTATAAGGATAAATAAGGATTATAAGATTTTAGCAAATTTTGAATTTTCTTGAAAACGGAGCACGACGAAAAATGAAAGTTTTAAACAATCAAAAGTAAAATATAACACAGTGCAACAATTTAGGGGTTCGTGGAAGACGCAGTTAGTTCTCTCCTATCCCTTTTTTGGACGTAATGGGAAAATAGTTATTTAGTTATTTATTTATTTAGAGTCAAAGCAATTTTTTTGATGCGCTGGAGGTGTGGAATCTTCAAAAGATACATTCAGTCCGAACTGAAAAACATTCATAATTTGTACCTACTAAACCACCCACATCCTCACACCCCTATAGCCCCACACCAAGTGGGACAGCCTTAGGTATTACTTCGCAGGGTTGGGCAGCTTTCGCTGTTCTCTTAGTTCTTACCCTTCTGTCAAGTTACTTATCGCTGACTTACGAAATTCTTCCGCTTCGCTTAATACCATATTTAAATTTACCACATATGAGTTGACTGCCTTACAGGCTTCTTCTGAATTCAACTTGATATTTATTATGTTGTCCACCCTCAAAAATTGTCCTAAGTACGTTTCTAGCTCACTGCGATGACTGCTTAATCTCGGGCATGTGAATTTGAAATACTCCTTAATTCGTCTTCTTCAGGGCACAGTTGGCATCTGGGTGAATGCTCGTGCATGTACCTGAAGAGATAACTTCTATTGAAGGCGGATCAATAAGTAAGTGACTTTTTAAATGAAACACAATTTTTTTTGCAACAAAAAATGATTTTTCAACATAGTCTCATTTTAGCTCCATAAACTTAGACCAAAGTTTCTCCAATTTTTGTATCCCTTCCAAAAAATAGGATTTTTCGAGGTCCATAAAATGGGCATTTGTTTGATCAATAACTTCATCGTTGGAGCTAAATCTCTTTCCAACGAGCCATTTCTTTAGATTTGGAAATAGGAAATAGTCCCTTGGGGCCAAATCCGGAGAATATGGCGGATGAGGTACCAATTCGTAACCCAATTCATGGAATTTTGCTATTAAGACTACACATGTGTGCACCCGTGCATTATCTTGAGATAAAATCACTTTTATTATGGCCATATGGGGTCGTTTAAAAAACTTAAAAATAAGTTGGCATAATATTCGGCGTGTTTTCCTCTTGATGGTAATCGATGTGGAATATCCCGCGTACATCAAAAAAAAAAAACTGTTGCCATCACTTTATTGGTCCGTTCACCCGGAGAAACTTATTGTTGAGACTGCTGCTTGGTCTCCGGAGTGTTGTAATGGATCCATGTTTCATCCACAGTTACAAAACGCCGCAGAAACTAAAACAATCCTTTGAAGTTGTCACACGATTACGTTTAAGGTCAATTGAGAGCAAACGTGGCACCCATCTTGCTGACAGCTTTCATAAACCAACTGATCTTTTATGAAATCATGCCATATGAAATGCCTAAGACATCAACAATCTCACGCACTTTAACTCTTCGATCGGCCAACACAATATAGTGGATTTTTCGACATTTTCGGGTGTATTAGCCGTCCAGAACGTTCAGCGTCATTTGTACTTGTGTGACCACAACGAAAGTCAGTAAACCACTTTTTTACCATTGAAATCGATGGTGCAGGGTCCCCATAGTATTTATCAAGCTTTTCCTTGGTTTGATTCAAAATTTGACAGTAGTCTATTAACAGGTGGTACTTGATGAGAACAGTGTAGAATTTCATATAACTGCGAGGAAAGTTCGAAAGTGACGGACTTTTTGATCCGGCATCTATCATCCATGACCAGTGAAGTATTGGGTCATACTATAGATCACTGGCATCTGTTTAGTCAAGTACTAATATAGGGAATACGCCTAAAGGTCCAGCGTGCTTTAGGTGAAATCTCCCACCTTCTCTGCCCCTCCGCCATATATATTTCGCTCTCTATGCGACGAATGTCTTTTCTTGCAGCTTCTGCATTTCCCATAACTCTATTCTGAATTTTCGTTTGTTCTTTGGGGCTTAGGTCTATGGGCACACGCTGATAAAAGGTTTCAGCAACATATTGCAGGAACCTCGTATATTTTTGGAAGAATTGCTTTCGTTAATTGAAGATCTTTTGCTTTTTGTTTCTCTATTGCGTATCACGTTTTTGCTTTCAGCAGTTTTCAATAAGCAACGCCACATTTGGGTCACAAATACATATATATTTTAACTTATTAAACATTGTGTGTTAAACATGTTATATTGCGTAACAAATAAAATGTGCTTGGACACAAGTATATTATATTTGGGACTAGCTACAAACACGTTATATTGGCTTCCAAAAAATACAAAATACAAAGATATTAGCGTGTATAATACCACCAAAAACGGCTGCTGCTCTTCACGTATAGTACATAATCCACTACAGACTCTTGAGCACCCTCTTCTATGTAGTGAAAGTATATCTCTTCACGGCTTAGCATTTAGCGTTCCTTCCCAAACTGGTGCACAGACTCAGATACTGTTACTGTTAAAATTACCAGCGCTTTTGTCACCGCAAATACCTTTTTTCAGGAATATTTCACATGTTTCTTGAAGTTGAATTGGCTGTCAACCATTATTTCCAAATACTTTATGGTCTGTGATGATGTGATGTTAGTTGCTCCTACTTTTACAAACAGGACTTCCCTTTTCCTCCTCCCAACTGTAGGTTCATAATTGTCAGCCAATTCCCGATAGTTCTTATTAAGTCGTTCGTATAGAACTGTACATCGTCCAGGTATCGAGTTGTGATGAGTATTGAATGCTACGTCATAGGCTAATCCTACAACAGTCGCCTCTACTGGAACTTTCAAATTGAATACGTCGTTATACATAATATTCCGAAGTAGTAGTCCTAGAACCGAGCCTTGTGGAGCTCCCGATGTTGTATTGTATGACTGTATGTCGATATCTGTCTCAATCCACAGTGTTCTGTTTGAGAAATAGTCCTTAATTATTTTAATTAGGCAGTCTGGTATGTTTATATTTCTCAAAGATCATATTACCTGTTTACATACAACAGAGTTGAAAGCGTTTTTTACATCGAGTGTTATGACGGCGCAGTATTTTCTCTCCTTGCAGTTCCTTTTAATTGCCCTCCTAGCCGAGTCAGCAACAAAATTAAAAGCGTCGGTCATTGCCTTAGCCTTTCTGAAGCCAGACTATCTTTTTGAGAGATCTACGACCTTTTCAGAAGCATGGAGTATATTATTCTCTCCCGGCATTTCTCCAGTGTGTCAAGAAGACATATAGGTTTATATGACCGCAGATCTCCGAAGACCTTTGCCGGCTTGAGAATCGGTATCAGCTTTTGTCTTTTCCAGATGGCTGAAAATTTCCCATTCTGCAGGCTGTTTTCTTCTAATTTCGCAAGAATTTCCACACTTAACTTAAGAGCAATTTTGAGTACCCTCTTCGGTATAAAGTCTAACCCTGGTACTTTGTTATCACCAATCCTTGAACAAAGATTTACTACTTCCTCATTAGTCTCTTTAATTTCACCCTGATACATGAACATTTGCGGGTCCGTGTAATGTTCGCCTTCTGGAAATACAACTTTAACAATTTCCTTTATCGGATTGCCCTCCTGGTCTGGTGGTAGTTATGCGATTTATGAGGTATTCTAACATGCCCCTACTCCTTTGGTATTTTCTTCTGGTCTTTAGACATTATTTCCTAAGTTTGCCTATTTTATCGTTCCACTGGTAGGTTCCCTTCTTCTCGGTGACGATGTTTCCTTGGCATGGACGAATCACATGCCGATTTCAATGCTCCTGTGATTTGCTCAGCTATTTCTGATAAATGCCCGTCTTCAATGTGGAGGATGGAAAATATTTCCACAAATGTTTCCTCGTCGAGTTTTTCTTTTGCACAGCCTTGGAATTTGGGTTTGGCTGGCGTCATACATGCCGAATTAACCTGGCGTATGGTGAATATAATTGCCTGGTGATCACTGTGAATATATTGTTCGCATACTTCCCACACCATGTTTTCGATCCCTGCTCAGACCACCTTACATGTCTTTCGACGACGGTCACCTCGCGCAGTGACGGCGACACTACCGAGTAGTTAGCCATGAAGAAGCTTCTTAAAATATCTTTCGGTAGCGGCGTAAAACTGTAGGTCCCAATCTTACTTACATACTTATCCGGTCCCGAACAACCCCGAGGGGTCAGGGCCTTACAAAATAAAGATAACATATTTCGCCAACAAGTTCGAGTTTTTGCTTTATGTCTCCAGTTGGCAATACCATGTGTACGCAGGGATTCGTCAACCTGATCCCTCCAGCAGAGTCTTGGTCTTCCTATTTTTCGTCTTCCTTTGAGTTCGGTTTCGAAAACCTTTCGTGCTGCTTGGTCTTCATCCATTCTACTGACATGGCCTAGCCAGCGCAATGGCGTTATTTTGATCCGCTAAACTATGACAATGTCGGGATATAGCTTAGCTCATGATCCATACATTTTTCGGAGTATTTTCCTGCCGAAGACTCCTACAGACGTTTCGTCTGCGCCATAAAGCAAGATAGGTTGTATGAGAGTCAGGTATAGTTGGACTCTTGTTACTCGAGAGAGGGCTTTATCTCTAAAGTTCTTGCTTAGCCCAAAATAACATCTATTCGCAAGCAAAACTCTCCGCTTGATGTCTAGGCATTCCTAATCGCGTGGAGGCAATGCTCGTTGAAACCATTAATTTTGTGTTATCCTCATTTACTGTCAGACCCACTTTTGCTGAGTCCTTTGCAATTCTCCAAAACACCGCAGTAACTTCTCTCATTATGCGTCCAATGATATCATCATAAGCGATTAGCATGTGACTTTCGCTGCTGATGAGTTCATTCATGTTAGCTGCAGCATTTCTCATAATGATCTCCATTATGATGGTAAAGAGATCGCACGATAGGGTGCCGCCTTGCCTGAGGCCGCGCTTCGTTGGAAAAGGTTTGGTATTGTCCTTTCCAATTTTAACTACGGATTTGGCTTTCCCCAAGGTTATCATGCAGAGGCGTATGAGTTTTAGAGGAATATCAAGCTTAGACATTGCTCGCAGAGATTCGTCCGATTAGGGATATCGCAGGTCGCCTTATAATCGACAAATACATGTTAGGTGACGATTTTTTTCCGTTTGGCATTGCGTGAAAATCTGGTCAATTGTCGATTTTCCAGGCCTAAAGCCACAATGGTATGGTCCAATCAGGCCAGCGATAATGGGTTTTTGTCTTCGCACATTATATTTAAGGGGACCTTATATCCTATGGGTAAAAGGCTTATTCAACGATAGTTGGTATAGAGACTCGGGTCACCTTTTTTAAATATGGGACATAGTACACTGAGACTCCAATCACTGGGCATGCATTCATCTAACCAATTTTTGCTAATGAGCTGATGCATGCACCTTATCAGCTCATCGCCGCCACCCTTAACCAGCTCGGTAGTTAATCCATCGGCTCCTGCGGCTTTGTTGTTTTTATGCCGGGCAATAGCTGTTCTGACTTCGTCTTAGTTAGGACGGGGGCAATCGAAGCCGTCTTGCAAATTATGATCGACTGTCTGATCATTAGATATGTCAAGTACCAATACTTTTATTGACTATATTACAACGTCTGACCTGTCTTACACATATTAATTAAACAAACAAATTAAACAAATTTCAACATATTCTTCCAACTGGCTCTATCCTTCGCCTTTTCTCGCCAATTGGTAACACCAAGGATACGGAGGGATTCTTCTACCTGGTCTTTCCAGCGGAGTCTTGGTCGTCCTCTTTTCCTGCTTCCATCGGGTACGTTATCAAGTACCATCAAGTACCAATAGCACAGAGAAATTATCTCTCCATATTCCCAACATACTCTGCACATCTGCGATGAGATTTTCGTCCTTGTCTTTACAGAAGGGAGCCCTGAAAAATGTCCATTAGTTCCGTTTTTGACTTTTCGATAGAATTTTCCAGCTTAGTTCTTCCTTCTGTATGTCTCAAGTTTCTCACTCTCGCATTTTCTCCACTGCCGTTTCTTACGCCGAAAGAGACGGTTTACCTCTTTCCTTTTTTCCCTATACCGCTCAGTCGCAGCTCGTGTTGCAATTGACTGAAGCTTTGCCATGCGTGCAGCGTTTTTTCATCATTTGCAATGCAACACTCTTCATCGTACCACGATTTGCTGCGAAGCGGTTTTTCAAACCCAAATACGGTTGTTGCGGCAGATTTTATAGAGTTGGAATTGGGTTTCGACTGCGCTTCGTCATCGGAAGGGGTGAGTCCTATGCCAAATTTTGCGAGAGCTTCCTTAAGTAGGCTTTGGCTCCCTCTGGTATTTGCAGCTTTCCGATAGCTGGATTTCTCAGCGTCTGTTTTCAAACGATTCAAACGATAATCGATGTTAGCTCCTCTGATCACTCGTGCGCCCATTACACCGAATGAGTGCCTTCCATAAATTACCAAGTGATCCATTTGGTTCTCCCTTCTTTGATCACGAGATACCCAAGTAGCTTTGTAGATGTCTTTATGCTGGAATGTTGTAGCACTAATGACCACATTTTTTGCCGCTGCAAAGTCAATCAGTCTCACTGTCAGCAAATAGACTGTCAGCATGTAGACTATCAGAACGTATACTGAAATTGCCAATAGTTGGATGAAACACATTTTCCCTGCCGACTTTACCATTCAATTCTCCTAGTACAATCTTAATGTCATGGCGGTCACACGGTTCCTTTAGACGCTCATAGGATATGTCCTTGGCATCATCAGGGTCATCCACATAAATTAGGTAAATATAAAAATATTTTGCTTTTATGCGAATTGTGGCTATAGTTTCACTCAGAGTATTGAACCTGGAGACTAGATGTCGCAGTCTTTTGCCAATGCTCACATGGAAACTGTAGTAAATGTCGCAGTTTATTTTTCTTGTAGAGCCATGTCCAGCACATTGCATTCCTGGATAGCGGTAATGTCAGCCTTATAACTTTCGAGGACATCTGCCTATTGGATACTTGCACCGCATCTATATAGAGATCCTATATCTTAAGTTCATATCCTTATAGTCGTATATATCGTGCTATTATGAAAGGAGGCGGGAGGCAAAAACAGTTCACCAGTTTTACTGCCAGGATAATTGATTGCAGCCGCCCATTATAGGTCAAACGCTGACCAGGATGAAATATGTCGAACATGGATTTTGCTCTTTCGGTTTCTATCCGCCGTTGGCCCGAATGTTGGCTCATCCGCCTTCTAAGAACAAATGAACATGCCCGACATCTTGATGATCTTCAGTGACATCAGTCACCTACTAGACCTGCTACGCATCAGTGGTCGCATATCCAATCAGGCTGCTCATCGGAAAGTCTTGACTTCAACCGCTGGTAAGTCAAATATTCGGCCGTTGCCCGGGAACTACCACGTGGAGGTAAATGTCATAGGTACATTATTGAAAACAGAGGGCTCTCAATCTTTGGCTCATGCATTCAGGAATATTTACGAATCATTGACTGAAAGATTAATGCACAAATACAGTCACACATTTACAACATATGCTGTGAAATATCTCTCTATTTGTCACCCTTTTATGCTCAAGCACCCGATAGAGCGTAAATAGTGCAACAAAAGCAGCTGTAGTTGTATCACAACCAAAGCTATATTTGGGTTACAAATACATATATTATAACATATTAATCTTTGTGTATCAAACTTGTAATATACTAGAATAGCAAACACGAAGTGATTGAACATAGGTATACTATATTTGCGACAAATAACAAAAAACCAGTACATAACTTTCAGTCGGGTGGACCGACTTAAACATACCCTCACCTCAAGTCATCCATTGCGTCCGAGTTCTGTTAAAAAACGCCTATATTCACTATTAAGTTAAACGAACGGGCGTGGCAAATGTGACCATATTCAATAGAAGATTGACATTGCCCTAAATTGTATTTAATACCCAACTTAGGATCCCACGTGATTTTGGAAATTTTTTGTGAGTACCAACTAATTTTATGCCCAATGTTTATATGGGAGGTACAAAAAAGGGCTTGGCAAAGTTGTTAGTTTTTTATTACTCTTTAGCGTTTTCCAAAGTATTGATCATTACCAAATATTATTAGGATCGGTTGTGGTTTACGGGAGATATCGAGTCGGCCAATTGGAAATACGCTAACTTTAGTGTGGGAGGTACAAGACTGGGCGTGGCACAGTAGTCGACTATTAACTATATAGCAGCTTTTAACAAAATATTGCCTAGTAGCGAATTTCATTAATATCGGTTATGGTTTACGACAGTTGTCATGCCGTTCAACCGGCCATCCGCGCAACTTTTGTATAGGTGATCCCAGAATGGGTGTGGCAAACCCGTTTATTTTCTATAGGAGAGAGGCCTTTGACCAAATATTGTCTAATACAATATTTCATAAAGATTGGTTTGGGTTTGAGGGACTTCTCGTGCCGAATAATCAAACGGCCAAAGAACTTTTGTCTGATAGGTACCAAAATAGGAGTGGCAAAATCACACTTGTTTTGATCGGTGACTGGCGTTTGATAACGTGGAGCCTTATACCTAATTTGCTTAAGGTTCGAAGTCTTTCGCGTAATTTATAGCATTGACAACCCAAAAGACCACAAAGCTTTTGTATGGGGGTACCAGAATGGGAGTGGCAATCTCGCCCATGTTCTCTAGTTAAGTAGATATTTACTTAACAGTTGTTTCCGACGATTATAAAAAGCTTCATTACATCAAATTCGTATTCATTTTCTGTTCGAGATTTCGTAATTGTAGGATATCCAGACAAATGTAATTTTGTACTTAAAATTCACATTTTCTCTTTTCCGTACAGGGTGCAACTGGGACCAGCACTGGTGGTAAATCCAGTCCACGCAAGGTATGTGATACAATGGTTATTTTATCATTTATCTTTTTTTTAATACCGGTGTCCACCTCTAAAACGAACGGCAACGACTGCGGGGAAAGCTGTAAGCTGTAAGCATTAGCTAAGTAACATTATGTTTACATGACCGTACGTTATGAAAAATGCTACAAATCTAAATAAAAGCACATTCTTGGTGAATTGGGTAGCAAAAACATTTCACAGGGAAGAGGTCAAAGTTTACAGGATTTTGGAATTTTTGTACTTTTTTCGAGTGTTTAAAAAACTACTCCAATTGTGGCGGTAGCACTCAAATTTATCAATATAGTGTAGTTTAGAATCGACCATATTTTTTTCATACAGTGTCCAAGAAACAATATAAACTTATTTACCCAGGATAACCCATCCCCATTTTTGATCGCAAATTTGAAGAAATTATAAAAAATTTCTATACACCCCGGTTCACTTATTTAAAGGCACTAAAAATTCCATATTCAGCAGCCTGTATCTTTTGCAATTCGTAACCGATTGCAGAATTTTAAAATGGAAATGGAAGTTAGACATCTTGAGATATAAAAAAATCATGATAAAAGTGGTTTCTTAACTAAAGAATATTTTTGAGAAATTTAAAAAAAATGTGCTATTTTTTTGGGTTTATTAATTTTAAAGTAAGCGATGATTTTTTTGTAGGGACCGTTTGTTGGTTACAATTTATTTTACGGGTCAAATTGGCAAAACAAAAAATTTTAAATCTATCGGAAAAAACTAAAATCGATGTTTACCGTTCTGAAGGATATTCTAACCGCGCAATAGCTGAACAAATTGGACGGAACCCAACAAATGCCGACAATTACGTGAAGGACCCCGAGGGGTATGGAAAAAAGGTTAAAGGAAGCGCTGCATTGTCCTTGTCTACGTACGAGAAAAGAAAAATCATCAAAATTGCTCCTAATTCTGCCTTATCCTTGTCAAAAATAAGAGCTCAAGCTGGAGTGGAAGCGAGCAAGTCATCAGTACGCTGAGTAATTAAGAGGTGTGCGTATCTTAAATACCTGAAATTGCAAAAAAAATGGCGCCACTTAATGCTCCTCGTAAGGAAAAGCGGCTTCAATTCGCAAGAGAATATATGGTATGGGATGTGCAGCCAAGAGGTCATTTAAATGACTGGAGAACCGTTGTAACGGGTTTTTCAATGCGAGCGCTACAAAAGTTTTTTTAAATAAAACAAAACCGGTTTTAGATACCAATGAAATTCTTTATTCCTGTGAAAGTACGTTCGATGCCATTATGTATGGAACTCGATTTATTTTGCATGACCACCACGGACACGCTTGCAGATGTCCAGACGCTGAACCCAATTTTCGACGGTTTTCAAGCATAAATCGGCCGATACTGCTGCAATTTCACGTTCGATATTCGTACGAAGTTCATCAATCGTCGCTGGCTTGTTGGCATAGACCATTGACTTGACGTAGCCCCACACGAAATAATCTAACGGCGTCAAATCGCACGACCGAGGCGGCCAATCGACTGGGCCTTTCCGTGAGATAACATGTTCATATAACTTGGTTTCCAATAAATTGATTGTGGCATTCGCTGTGTGGCTTGTGGCGCCGTCCTGTTGGAACCACATGTCCTCCAAGTCCATATTATCCAATCGGGCCAAAAATATTCGGTTATCATTGAACGGCAGCGATTCGCATTCACAGTATTGTGCCGGTCTTGATCATCACGGAAGAAGTACTGTCCAATGACGCCGCCGGCCCATAAACCGCACCAAACCGTAATTTTTTCGGGATGCAATGATGACTCATGCATTACGTGTGGATTGCTGTCTGACCAATAACGCATATTTTGCTTATTGACGAAGCCATTCAGCCAGAAATGAGCCTCATCGCTGATTGTTGAGGCCTCCTAAAGTTGGCCTCTTAAAGTTGAGGCCACTGACTCCATATTTCGGTAGTAAATTTTAATAATTTCGACTCGTTGTTGTCTCATATATCTTTCCATGATGAAATGGCAAACCTTACTGAAGAGAAATGTCAAAAGGGCGGGACAGAATATGGCGTCGTTTGCTGTCCCTATCGATTTACTTTTGTAGCGTCTCTGTTGAAAAACCCTTTATTTACGGAAGAGAAGAAGTTTAATTTGGATGGGCCTGATGTCTACAACTATTATTTCCATGATCTGCGCAAAGAAAAGCGTTTTTTGAGCTGACATCACAGCAGAGAGGGAGACGTTATGGTGTGGTGTGCTATTACGAAATATGGCACCATCGATCTTGAATTTCAAAGTGCAAAAATTACTTTTACAAGCTATAAAACGTTATTGGAATCGGTTTTTCCGAAGTTCAGTGAACTATTTGGTCCCATATCTTGGATATTGCAACAGGTTAATGCCCCTATACACAACGCCAGAGTAGTAAAGGAGTTCATTGCAAGCCAAAATGTGAATATTCTTGACTGGGGTTGGGTATCTCGTAAGGTCTATGAAGGAGGTAAACAATTTGATGACAAGCAGTC
The DNA here is from genome assembly GCA_963931995.1 of Phaonia tiefii. NCBI lineage: Eukaryota > Metazoa > Arthropoda > Insecta > Diptera > Muscidae > Phaonia > Phaonia tiefii. Next base: position 83,004,123 of record OZ008367.1, on the reverse strand, counting down.
ATTAATTCAGGTCATTAAGGATGCTTGGAATCAAATTTCGTTGGATTACATAAATTCTCTTTATCTCTCAATGAAAACCCGTATATTTGAAGCAAAGGGGGTTGTGCGCATTACTAATAGTTTTTAACTAAAGTAAAATAAATTTAAAAAACAAGTAAAACTATTTGTCATTAAAATTAGTTAAAGTGCCTGTATTCAAGTGAACGCAAAAAAATAGCACATTTTTGGATTTTTTTTTATAAATTGCTCAAAAAAAGTGAACCGGAGTGTATCTCGAAAACGGAGCTTCCAATCGAAAAAAAACCAATTTTTGAGGTTTTCATAAAGTGGTCCAATTCGTATGGAAGAATTTTTTTTTCCAAAAAATTCCGGAAATAAGAAAAAGTAGATAGTGACTATAATTCGGAAACGGTACGTCCAATCGCAAAATTAGTAATTTTTTTAACTCCATAGGAGAGCTTATCCAAGGGATGCCTTCAATGTGGCATCAGTTTTTTTTATTTTTAAACTCTTAAACTAAAATATTTCGAATAAAATATCGCTAAAACGCCCTCATATCTATATTTCGGAGAAGGAGCTTCCAATTGAAAAGATAACCAATTTTTGCCGGTTTCCAAAGGTTTTATCCAATTCGTATGCAAGAATTTTGTTCCAAAAAATCGAATAAAAAAGGAAATCGCTAACATGTAAAAGTGGCTATAACTCGGAAACTGTGGGCCCAATCGCAAGTATTATAAATTTTGTCTTTAATATGCCATCAGTTTTTTTAAAAAATCGCTAACACATATGATAAATTTTATGTTCGAAAAATTTTAGTTTTAGCGATTTTAAAAGAGTTATGCACCCCTTGTTATGTTGCTTTATGTCTCCCCTTGTTTTTGTATAGCCACGAAATGTGTAGCTGCACTGGGCGGGATAACATAGGAATTGGAAATTCAAGACGTAGACAATAGTCTACCGTAGACATATCTACGCAAGACATACAACTCTTATTATGGACAGGTCATTTGTTGTAAAGGAGGCTAGATTATGGAATTCAGTTATTGCTTACTCCGAGAGAAGATTTTCACAAACCGTAGCCCAATTTGAAAATTTGTTTAGAGCAAGTATATGAACACTTCGCTTTGCAATTATCTTTAGAACTGAAGTAAACTTAGTCTTCATATCTTTTCGTCAGTTTTTTTCAACGGAATCTGTTGTGTCCTGCTGCTGATCATTATAATTTGTATTTTGCTTAGTATGTAGTTGTGTTTGTATAGAGGGAAATGGGGGGGGGGGATAAGTTTTATGATAAATTTAAATATTCATATTAAGTTATTGTAAATAATTGTATGATATATTAATGTGTCAAGTTATTAATTAATCTGCAGCTATTTGGCCCATTGGGCTTTAAGCTTGCAAGGAAATAAATGAATTGAAATAAAATACATCCATTGCTTAAAGCCTTTTACGGTGGTAAAAAAATGATTATTTTTGCTATTGAACGCACCGTTTCGAGTTATAACAACTTTGTTATATAAGTGATTTTCTTATTTTGCCTATTTTTGGAAAGAAAAAGCCTTCCCTACGATTTGGAGCACTATATGAAAAGCACTTAGAAATCCCATAAATTTGTTATTTTGTCGATTTGATGTTCCGTTTTCGAGATATAGACTTTTCCAATTTATGTCATATTTTCGATAAAAAAAATTGGGATTGGGTCGTGGGCAACTACCCATTATTTTCCCCATTACCTTAAGGGTAATGGGTAATCGTGATGAGCAATTCCCCATTGTCGTTGGTAGTTACCCATTATCTTCCCCATTATCCTATGAGTAAATAAATAAAATCGAATAAATCTGACCTAGAGCTTGATTTTTGAACAAAAAAACAATATTAAAATGTCGTAATTTATTTATATCGCTTTTTAGCACTTTTAAGTGGCCGTCGGTGGTTCAATGGTAGAGTGCGAGGCTCTTGTGCATGAGGATGTGGGTTCGATCCCTGCTCTGACCACCTTAAATTTCTTTCGACGGCGGTCACCTCGCTTAGTGACGGCGACACTATCGAGTACGTAGGCATAAAAAATCTTCTCAAAATACCGTTTGGAACCGGTGTAAAACTGTGATTGGGACTTTGCGTATAAAACTAGAACACACACTGCTCACTGGTTTGTGAGAAGCTCTCCCTAATCCCTTCATGGGATGTAACGGGAAACCATTTATTTATTTAAGCCAATTTAAACTTAACAACCCTAAAAGGCAAACAACATATATATAATATACCGTCAACTTTTTACCAGATTGTCGGGACACGTCATACGGTTGTTGATTCTCGCCGTTCTCTGTTATAGGACCATTTATTTGTCGGAGCATTTTTCTCTCCATGACTCCCAGTGATATTTAATCAGCATGAGATGTGACCCAGAATTCTGCGCCATAACGAACGATAGGTTGTATAAGAGTCTGATATAGTTTGTTCTTCGTTTCTCGAGAGAGGGTCTTCTCTCTGAAGTGCTCCCATAGCCCAGAAATAAAACCTGTGTGCAAGCAGAATTTTCCATCTGGTTTCCAGGCTTTGGTATATGACTGGTATATGAATGTTTATGGAAGACCCATGGTATATGAATTCGTCCACGACCTCGAAATTATAACGGTTATCAACGTTCACCGTATATGTTATGCTTGCCGAATACATTAACTTTGTCTTGTCCTTCTTTTCTGCCAAACCCGCTTTTGCAGACTCCTTCCTAATTCTGATGTCCAACTCATCAGCATACGCAAGCAGCACGAGACTCGTCATGACTTCGTCACGATGATCTCAATTAATATGCTGAAGAGACCGCATGATTGTGTGTCGTCCTGACTGAGCCCTCGCCTCGTTCTAAAAAGTTGGGTGAGTTCTTTAAAAATATTTGCTAAAGATTTCATATCGGTCAGTGTTATTCTACAAAGGCGTGCCAGCTTAGCAATAATACCAAACTCCGACATAGCTTGGTACAGTTTTCCCTGTTTTGGGGTATCGAATGCAACCTTATGCTCTAAAAAGTGGTGGTAGGTGTCGATTTGTTTTTCTTGGGATTTCTTCAGGATTTATCGTAATGTGAATATCCTGACATTTGACTTTTCAGGCCCAAAACCCCACTGATAAGGTCGTCCGATCAGGTATGCAACAATATGCTTTAGTCTGTCGTATATTTCGCTCGAGAGGGTCTTGTATGCGATGGTTGAAAGGAATATTCCACGATAGTTCGTAAATAAACTCGGGTCGCCTTATTTGAAAACAGGGCACAATATGCTAAGGCTCCAATTATCGGGCATGTATTCGTCTAGCCAGATTTTGCACATGAGCTAATGCATTCACTTTTCCAACTCATAGCCGCTAGCCTTAAGCAGCTCAGCCGGTAGTGTAACAGCACCAGCGGCTTTGTTGTTCTAAAGCCGGGAAATTGCAGTTCTAACTTGGCTTTGGCTAGGAGGAGAACAAACAACGTCATCATGTTGTATTTGCTCAACGCTGTCATCTATATTAAAGTCTTCTGGGATGAAAATCACAGATAAGTAATTCTAATGTACTCAGCACATCTGCGACAAGATTCCAGTGCCGTCCGAAAGGGGGGTCGTAATCCATGGCCGTTTGTTTGACTTTGTATTTTGCGGAAGAATTTACGGATGCAATTTACTTGGAAGATTTCCCCTAGCCGCTATTGCCACGTTGTCTATGTAGGCAACTGCTTTAACGCCCATCTTCTCCCCACAAAGCAGAATACTATTAGCACCAACGGCTTTTTTATTCTTAAGTCGGGAAATTGCAGTTCTAACTTCGCTTTAGCCAGGAGGAGAACAATCAACGTCATCATGCGTCATCTATATTAAAGTCTCCTGGGGCAAAAAATACAGAGAAGTGATTCCCACATACTCAGCACATCTGCGACCAGATTCCCGTCCCGTTCGAAAGGGTGGTTCTGATCCGTTGGTTTAACTTTGTATTTTTCGGTGAAATTTACGGATGTACTTGGAACCTTCCCCGTAGCCGCCATTGCCACGTTATCTGTGTAGGCAACGGCCTTAACACCCATCTATCTTCTCCATAGAAAGCAGAATACTGTTTACAGTGAGATTTCATAAAAAAATGGTGTTCCATAACATCCCGTGAATGGATTGGGGAGAGCTTTCCACAATCAGTCAGATGTGCGCTTCCTAGTTTTACACTCACGGATTGGGACTTAAATTTTTACACCGGTTCCGAACTGTATTTTGAGAAGCTTTTTCATGGCTAATCACTAAGCAAGGTGAACTTCGACGAAATAAACGACAGGTGGTCTGAGCAGGGATCGAAGTCACGTTCACATATACAACAGCCGCGCACACTAACCATTGCACCACTGATGGCCACATAGCAGAGGCGAATATCTGCCCATTTAAGGCATTTTCCTGCTGATGAATCTATAGAGATCCGTTGACGTTAAGCTACCCATAATGTGTCTTTCGTACGAAGGTTGTGGTCAAGCAATCTGATATTGCTGTCAACCCCCAGAGCTGTGAGTGACGCAGTGATTACGACTGGATTTACATTTTTAAATGACCCCTCCATGTATAATAGACCTATAGAGCTATTAGAATGAATCTGTACGATGGTTCCCATGTACGATGGTTCATCCGCTTTGGGAATGAAGGCTCCTTAGCTTCCCTCATTTTCAACAGTATATAGGCCTTCTTGGTACATCCGGTATAGAGTATAGTTGGGTAGTTCATGAATTTTATAGTTAATTTTGGGTGACCTGTCGTCGAACTGACGAACATAATCCACATGTTCGATATGGCGAGTATGTTCCTGATTGATATATCCGGGCACCTTAAATTAACGTGTTCGAGAATTAGTTAACGAGTTCAACACAACTCTGTTGTAGGGCTCTATAAGCCACGGTCTATAAACCAGTGTCTGTAGTTCCGAAGGGGAGACTTTTTGCGGTACTGACGATTTGAAAGGGTTGACGTTTTGAAAAGCCTAAAGAATTCTATATTCGGTTACAATTTCACTGGAAATATTCGATGGCTGTACTTTAACGGAGTCTCCAACTTAAGTATGTAGTTCATCCTCAGTATTACCAGGGAACAATGTATCCAAGAGAACCACCAGTGATTCCCCACTATACATCGTCCAAGAATTATCACTTTAACTAATTTACCGAATAGTACGAGGTGTTTAGTTCAAAAGTAGAGGCTTCGGTTGAGCTTCCCATATTGCTGCAAAAATACATCCAGGATTTATTTTAGCATTTCTCAACTCTTGCTTGGCCTGCATCAGCTTATTCTTTCTATCTGTCCCAGTCCAGACCTGAACTATAAGAAGTTCGAATTTCTGGATATTTGAAAGTCAATATAATGGCGTCGATGGCGTCGAAATACTACACATGGTGAAAGATGAATATAGTTAGATAATTCCAGAAAAGTATGGGGTTTCTAGCTTATGCTAATTAAAAATATAGTTATTATTAAAATTTCTGTAAATGTTTTCCAAGATGTTTCAAGAACTACAACAACAGGGTGGAGACAGGTATTCCTCGGTAATCACTGTTATCCCTAATGATACCTAGTGTTACTTGCATTCCTCCAGTTGCTATAATTTAGTCATTTCTCAAATTTTTAGAAATTTTATTAAGATGGAGTCGAAGTTGGCCGGGAAATATCGGCTTCATATTCCAGTCCGGCCTCGGGGAAATTTTGGGAACCCCGACTTCACATCCTTGGTTTAAAGTGTTATTTTATGGAAGCCAGTTGTTTGTTGCTTAAATATTTACAGGTCGCATAACTTGCACGTTTTTCGACTGAATGCGCCACAGATTTGATTGCATTTTCAATTTCTTACTTATATTTTACATTTCTGAGAAAATTTTGAAATTTAGTTTGAATTTCACCAGATTATTTATTAACTCGGTTGTAATATGGCTATTTGATGATCTTTCCTTTTTCATATAGGTATCTACATCTAGGTCTGCCGGCCAAGTGATGGTGAAGCCCGTAAGCCTTGACATATGAATGTAGCTCGAAATACTAATGCGTTTAACGAATATACTTCTTTTTAGCCCACCGTACCTATAATGCCGTTTGGAAAAGGTACCCATCGTACTGTAAGTATTTAATACATATAACATAATTTATATATTTGAAATAGAACATCTATTTTCATAAAATTAGAAAAATGCCTATTTTGAAAATGGAACTAAAGAATCTGCATTTGACATGTTGTCACTTTATTATTCAACTAAATGTCGAGGTCATGTCATTAAGTAGCAGTTGCTGAAAAAGCTTTTCCAAACATTAACGTGGAGGAAACTATTTCCTATTATTTTAAAATTTGTTTGACCTGATGTAGAAACTGTTAGACGGGGATCCTTACTGCTTTATTATATTTGTTAAAGGAATACTTCATTTTAAGTTAGGAATTTGTTAGAAAGTTATCTTGAAAAATATACCTAGCATGAAAGCACTTGAACAAGGAGCAAATTCGTTAAAAATAAATATTCAAATTATTTTTCAAAACAACTTAACTAATGCAATAATCAAAAATGACTTGGGTCAGAATTAAAATCAAGGCTTTTCTAATTATATTTATGGGCCCGAAAATCAGTTAAGTTGCATCCCTAGTTAACCGGAATGGATTTGTTACATTTTTCTAACACGATTTTTTTTTACCGTTGAGCAATGTTCACAAAGGCAATGCTAGCATAATCTACCGTATACTATACGTATGAGTAATATTGTGACAATCATACGGCACCTGGTACCCATATCTATCCGTAACTACCGAAGAGTCAACACAAAATGTACAAATTTTCCGTAGAAGCGAAACACCAGTGTGGTTAATTAGAAGAATGTATGCAAATACTTAATAATATCCAATATTCATACGCTGTTTTTGATGAAAGGGGAATAGAAAATGACGACAGTTTCTTACAGCGCAGTGGGGCCGATTGGAAATTACACGGTAATAATATCACAACTTTTAAAGTATTGTTCTGATCATTTTGGAAAGTACTAGGCATTTGTAGAGGAGGAGTCAGCCTTTTAAGAATATTGCATTTAGAGGCACCCTGTATCAACACAATTGGTGCTATAGGGTGTCGAAGTTGTCCATTTTGGTGCTGTTGAAAGTTTCAATGCCTACTACTTCTACAATTATAGACCGATTATAACGATTTTTTACATTTCTATGCAAGACGCTAACTATTGCGAAATACCTCTTAATGTTATTCAGATATTGTCTATCAAAGTTTAAAATTGTAAATTTTTTCTTTGACTTTTTTCTGTTTTTTGTTAAGATTTTCGCCAATTAATGAGAATAATTTTTCTGAAAATACTACTAAATTTGGAGTACTAAAATAAATAATACACTGTTAACATTTTTAAGTTATCTTCGGGCAGTCGAAAATGCAGACTTCTTCAATTTAGAATTTTTTTCACCCTTAGAAAAAAACACAATATTTTCCCGGAAAGTTACCATGATTCATTTAGTATTTTCTTTAGCTTTTTCCAAGAAACCTAGACAAAAAACTTCTAATTTTTTCTGAAAGACAAGACTTTGGCAAATATATTTAAAGTAAAACTCTGATCATTTGGAATTTCACCCAGCAGTCAGCATTCTCCGAAAATGTGAAATTTCTACTGAAAATTTTCAGTTTCGATGTTTGGCAAAAATTTCGCTCAGAGTTTTTTATATATTTTTTTTATTTTTATTGTAGATTAAAATGGTCTTAAACACTCGCCAAAAAATAAATAGGTCCAACGTAGAAATGGGCTCAGGAGGGCTTAATATGTTAAAAGTCAATTTTTTTCGAATAAATGTTTAAGGTTTTTTTACAATTTGGAAAAATTTGTTGGAATTATAGAGCTTTCAGTGTCTGCTGATACATAGGGATCTTCGATCCATACTAATTCGCAATATATATACAATACGATTGGTGATCTACCGATGGTATCAATTCAGTCATTGAAGTTAGGCATCTGATGATGAACTTGTCACGGATTTCGAAACTAGTCATTTCGAACAAAAACCTACCATTTTTCAACTAGAAAAATGTTCCTGGCCTTGTAAGCTTGTAGTATGAATTTCTCAGATATTAACTAAAAATTAACTAGATTTATTTGGCCGTGCATTGGTCTATAAAATATAAAAAAAAATAGTAACATACCATCAGTATTTACTTATACACTTCATTAAATCAAATTTTAAAAGGATTTTCCAAAATTATTTAATTTGAATTTTTTTTTCGAATTTTTTCCAAAAGTTTTAAACAAAATTTTTGAAATGTGAATATTTCTGAACACGGTTTTATACAAGAGGAGTTTACCTTTCCAATAGTATATATTATGTCTATGGACGGTATAACAACAACAAGTTTAAATATCACCTGCAAACTTAACACTATGAACTGACCTTACCATTTCTGTACCCTGCAGATTGCATCGTACAGGATGAAAACTACACTGTGGCCATTGGCAAATTTTTCATATTTTTACATGATGTCATTATGTTATAAAACTATGGTTTGGGATCATAAACTACGTCAAACTTGCCAAATTTTGGTGCAGTCCTCTTCAGATTCTATGTGCAGTGGCACATAGGTCATTTATGCGTAGGGTATTTAAAAACATATCAGTCCAAAATCGGTATTAAAAATATATTAAAAACCTTGAGCGAAATTTTTTCCAAACTTCGAATCTTAAAAATTTGTAGAAAAATTTCACATTTTTAGAGATTACTGACTGTAGGGTGAAATTCCAAATAATCAGAACTGTACCTTAAATATACTTGCCAAGGCATTGTCTTTCAGAAAAATTGAAAAATGAGGTTTCTTCGAAAAATCTAAAGAAAATTCTGAATGAATCATGGTACGTTTTCGGCAAAATATTGTGTTTCCTACAGGTTTCAAAAAATTCGAGTTTTGCGAAGTCGGCATTTCCAACCGCCTTAAGATAACTTAAAAATTTCAAGAGTATATTCTTAACTGAAGTGGTTCCAATTAAGTGGTGTTTTCAGAAATTTTATTTTCCCTTAAGTGGCCGAGTCCTTGACAAACAACTGAAAAAAGTCAAAGAAAAAATTTAAATTTTAAACTTTGATAGAGAATATCTTAATACCGGTAAAAGATATTCCTCAATACTTTGGGTATCCTTTATTTGTCTTGCATAGTATATTCTCAAATGTAAAAAAATTTTTAAAATCGGTCTATAAGTGTAGAAGTACCAGGCATTGCAAGTTTCAACAGCACCAAAGTGGTCAAGTTCTACACCCTGTACCACCAACTGTGTGGATATAATATTCTAAAAGGCAGACTTCTCCTCTACAAATGTATGGTACATTCCTAAAAAAATTAGAACAACACTTTAAAAGTTGTGATATTATTACCGTGTATTTTTCAATCGTGGCCATCGGTGATACAATGGTAGTGTGCGCGACTCTTGTGCATGAGGACGTGGGTTCGACCCATGCTCTAACCACCTTAAATTTATTTCGACGTCAGCCACCTCGCTTAGTGACGGCGACAGTATCGAGTATTTAGTATTTCGGAACCTGTGTAAAACTGTTGGTCCCAATCAGTAAGTGTAAAACTAGAACGCGCACAGCTCGCTGGTTGTGAAAAGGTCTCCCTAATCCCTTCATGGTATGTGACAGGAAATCATTTATTTATTTAGGTTTGACGAAATCTGTTGATTTTCCCTCAAAATGTTCACAAGTCGGACGGCGGCGGTCAACTAAGAACATTACATTTTATTTGTTTTTATTTTAAAACAAGCAATCTTGAAAGGACTCAAGCAAACGCTGATGTAAATGAAACAAGTTTTTTGGGTGGACATTGTTTTTTGTTGATATTCCAAGAGCGGCGGTCGCATTAATGAGACATTTGATGTAATAACTGAATGTTGAACATTCTGGAAAAACTAGACAACGTTAAGATGTGGTCAAATTTAAAATGTTTGGGAAATTTGTATTTTCAACAATCTGCTGAAAGAAGGCCAGCCATTTTTCGACGGATTTTAATGATTAATGGGACAATTTTTAAACTATCATAATAAGTAATAAATAAATAGCTGGTGAAAATTTGACGTAAATATGACAACGATAACTTGTGGCACCCCGAGTTTAATGTTAAACTTTTTTCTAAATAGCTGATTTGTGGGAAATCACAATTCCTAGAATTTCGAACTTTGAGCAAGGTGCGGTATGTGTTAGTGTTCCCCGATTTTCTTCAAATATTCTCCAGATAAACTATACTTAGTGTCATAATTTTGTCATGTTTCATAAAAATATTTGAGAAAATTATTCAATTTCTAGAAGTTGTTTGTAAAAACTTATGAATTCTTAAGACGTATTTGAAATTTGACCCCGTAGTTGTCCAGTTTCCCTCCAAATTGCTACAATAACATATTTGTACGAAGTGGGGTTTAAATTCCTCCCAGCGCTCCTTGTATTTCAATTTACCGTAAGGGAAATGATTAAAGAAAATGCCACTATCCATTCGATTCTCCATTTCTCCATTCGATTCATTTAACGGGTGATCCGCATCGGGAGTCCGAATAAAATTTTCTGCTTTGATTTTGAATAAAAAAAAATTACCTTCCGACTAGAGAAAAGTGGACAAATTTAAAAAATAAAAACAAAAACAAAAATTAAAAAAAATAGAAAAAATATAAAGAAAAAAATTATATGAGGGGTCAGGGGAGGGGACACCCGGTTGGAACGAAGTTCCTTTCGCTATATATTATGTACTAGTTAGTTCCAACACGCCTAAGGCGCCTGTTGAAAAATACTATAATTTTAATGGATATTTAGGAAAAGATACTTTTTGTAAAATGATAAACATTTTTTAAGAAATTTGTTATTTATTTTTAGGTAATTTTTGTAAGACTATGCATTATATTTCCCCGAAAAGGTACTTTCTTTAATGAGAGGTACTTCTTTTATTAAAAGCTAATGTTTTTTTAAGAAAAGGTAAAATTTTTAAGAAGAAGTACTTTTTATAAGAAAAACCCTAAGAGTATGGATTTTTTTTTTACAAAGAAGTACTTTTTTTTACGAACCGGTACTTTTGAAAGAAGTGGTACTCTTTTTAGGAAAAGATTATTTTTTAAGAAAATTTACTTATTTTCAGAAAGGGTACTTATCTCAAGAAAAGAAAGGAAAAGAACAGAAAAGAAAAGAAAAGAAACGAAAAGAAATGAAAAGAAAAGAAAAGAAAATATATTATTTTATTTTTCAGAAAAGGTTCTTTTAAGGAAAGGAATTTTTGTAAGAAAAGGTAGTTTTTTAATAGAAGGTATGTTTTTTTTTTGAAGAAATCTTTTTTTAAGAAATGGAAATTTTTTAGAATTTGTCCTTTTTTCAAGAACAATTTTAAGAGTAGGTACTTATCTCAAGAAAAGTTATTTTGTTTACATAAAAGTTACTCTTTAAAAAAAGGCTATTTGTGATAATGTACTTTTTTAAGAATACTTTTTGTAAGAAAAGGTACTATTTGTAAGAAAATTTACTCTTTTGTGCAAAGGTATTTCTTTGAGATAAAGAATTTGTTTAAGAAAAGACACCCTGGTTTTTAAGAAAACGCGCTTATTTAAGAAAATTTTATATTTTGAAACTTCTTCCACTTTTACCTTTTTTTCGGTTCAAAACTACAATATGTAATAAACAGGCTCCATCTAGGAAATTTCCCAGTAAACAAGAAATTTCTCGCCATATGTTAGTCTAGACACAAACCAAACCAAAATTACGAATGTAAGAGTAAGTGTGGTGCCAAATGTAATTCCATGCTCAGGGTTATATTTCATGGATTTGCCAGTCTTGCACTTTGACTTTTCTAAATTTACCTATTATTGGGTTCAAAACTACAACGTGTAATAAACAGGCTGCACCTAGAAAACTTCCCATTAAACCAAACCAACCCAAGAGTACCCAATATAGTTGGCAGTAATGGGTTGTAATAAAGTAGTTAAAAAAAGTTGTTAACAATTTTTTAATTTAGCCCCCAACCCGCGACGTGCGATAAGGAACTTCGTCCCAATATAAAAAATAAACAAAACTGTTTCCCATTACATCCCATGAAGGAACTGGGAACAGCTTCTCACAAAACATTTTTATTCAACAAAGGAACAAAAGGCAAAGGAACAAAAGGTAACAAATGAAACGATATCGGACTTCGGGGGAGGCTAAAAAAACCAAATTAGAGTATAATATAAGATCAATAAAAATGTAAAGTATAAAACGGTTCAACGGAGGGCCACATAGGAAATAGCAAGTGTGGGCACTCAAATGAAACGCATTCTATTACGATTTTAACGGTGACTCTAATTTTAGTGCGACATCTGTGTGGTGAGATAACCCTTTCTTGGCATATTGTATATTAGCCTGTATGACCGGCTTTTGGCCGGGCTCATAAATTTGTTTTCTCCTCTTGGGTATTTTTTGTTTTACAAAGCTTACTCTGGGAAGGGTTTAAAACCGGCCTTGCTGATTTGCATGTTATACGCTTTGTGTGTGGCTGTCATTCGGTCGGGTTTAGGGATTCTCTTTCCTGGGAAGGGTACAACATAAGCTGCACAAAAATAAAAAATCGAGTGATTTAAAAAAATATTTCTTTAAAGTTTGCAAAATTTCTGCAAAAGTTTTCTTCAATTTGAGTACCCAGGCCAAGTATTTGGCGCTTCTGGTTTCTAAGAACCCACTTATTTGCTTTGGTGGCCTCAAGGGTGGCGTCAAGCGCCTTACAAAATTTGGATATCCAGCCCGGCTCGATCTTTAACATTTCTACTCCAGTTGGTAACACCAAACTCTCGCAGTCAATATTCCACCTGTTCTTTCCAGCGAAGTCTTGGTCGTCCTATTTTTGATGTCCTTGGAGTACGTCACTGACTAGCATTCGCACTGGTTCATTCTGATCCATTCTACGGCGTAAACACGCTAATTATGTCGATGTCGGGATACAGGTTAAACACCTCCTGATTCATACGTCGTCGATACTCGCCGTTTTCTGTTATATATATATATATATTTCCCGGAGCATTTGTCTCCCGAAGGCTCCCAGCGATATTTCATCAGCATGCGATATGATCCAGGATTCTGTGCCATAAAGCACGACAGGTTGTGTAAGAGTCTGACTTATTTGGAGCTTCGTTTTTCGAGAGGGGGCCTTATCTCTGAAGCGCCTGTTTAGCCCGAAATATCATCTGTTTGCAAGCATCATTCTGCGTTTGATTTCTAGGCTTATTGCTGCCGTTCACAGCATTTTCGTCCACTGCCTCGAAATTATAACGGACACCAACGATCACTCTTTCTTCCAATCGAGTGGATGTTCCGCTCGTCGAAACCATTAATTTTGTCTTGTCCTCCTTTACTGCCAAACGGACTTTTGCTGATTCGTTCTCATTTCTCGAAAATACTGCAGTAACTTCTCGCAGATTTAGCCCAAGGATGTATAAATCATCAGCATACGCGAGTAGCATGTGGCTTTTGCCTGTGATAGATCTATTTGTGTTGACTGCAGCTTTTCTCATGATAATCTCAATTAATATGTTGAAGAGATCGCAAGATATGGTGTCGCCCTGTCTGAGGCCTCACCTCGTACTAAATGGATCGGTGAAATCTTTACTAAGGATTTCGTGTGGGTCAGTGATATTCTACAAAGTTGTGTCAGCTTACCAGGAATACCAAACTCCGACATGCCTTGTTACAGTTTTCCCCGTATCGGGCTATCGAAGGCAGCCATATAATCTACAAAGAGGTGGTAGGGGTCAACTTGTATTTCGTGGGGTTTCTCCAGGATTTGTTGTAATGTGAATATCCGGTAGATAGTTGAGGCCAGCGATAATTGGTGTTAGTCTTCCGCACATAATACTTGATAGAACCTAATATGCTATAGATAAAAGATTTATTTCACGGTAGTTGGCCTCGAGACTTGGGTAACCTTTTTCAATATGGGGCATAGTACACTGAGACTCCAATTTCCGGGCATGCATTCACGTAACCAAATTTTGCTAATGAGCTGATGCAGTGCACCTTATCAGCTCAACGCCGCCAGCCTTAAACAACCTTTTATGGTCCATGTCTCATTTTGTTCCTAGGTTATGTGACTTTCCAATAAACTAATAAAACTTTACACTTTTTGCCGTTTCTTGTTTTTTAATAATAAAAAACTTTAATTTTGTAAGAAAAAAAAATGTTTTTTTCTCCATTCTCTTTTTATAACTGCGAAACTGTTGATTAGATTAAGAAATAGTATAGGAATAGTTTAAACAAGGTGTTGCAATTCAAGATTTTTCTAAATTTATTCGGAAAAAATCGGACACATCCGCCTCGAGTACTGTTGACATACATACAAATTACCATTTTTAAGATACCAAGTGGTTTTTATGAGCTATTTAGGGTGACTAGAAATATTCTGATTGTACTAATATGTTCACTAAAGTTATTCAGCTTTAACATGGCTACAATTTTGCCAAATGTTGTGAGTGCAAAATTTTGAGTGCCTTGAAGTTATCCTGAAAAAGTGGAACAAAAGCTCGAGGCAATTCTATATCTCTATTAATAGAAATATAGTTTTCAAAAAAGGAGTTTTGCAAATGTATTCCTATAATTCCTAACACCGTATAGCTATTTCATATCTAGCCACAGATCTTCATCAGCGGTTGTTTGGAATGATGCTATTGAAAAATTCATCAAACTAAATGGAAATGAAAATTAAATTCAATTGAGAATTTCCAACTAGAGGGCGGATCAATTAGTCCGCTACTTTTCGAACTTTCCTTGTAGTTATATGAAATACAACTCTGCTCCCATCAAGTACCACCTGTTAATTTCTATTTTAAGTGAACACAGCAAAATCTGGTTATGTATCCGATTTGGATGAAATTTGACATATTGGGTGTGTTAAGTGTGAGTATGACTGAAGTAAAATAATTTTCGAAAAAATTAAAAAAAATCGCCTAATATTCAACTTTACATTTTTTGAAATTTCGAAATAGAGCTCATTTTGAGAACTACTCATTTTTTTGTAAACTACTAAGTAGAACATGAAGTTTAAAAAGAAAATAGAAGAACATTTTTTTTATAAGATTTTATAAAAAAAAAATTTAAAAAAAAATATTCAAAATAATTTTCTGAAAAAAACCCCCTTTTTATTTTGTTGGTTGTTTTTCTAGTGATATTCTGTAGTGTCTTTTACATATGTACCAAGTTTCAAGATGGTATGTTTTTTATTCGCGATATAAAATTAAAATTGTATGACGAAATAGATGTAGACATATCAATGGATTCAGTATCTGGAGGAATTGACATAGAAATTGCAGCCACAGGAACCACAAAAAAGCGCGGCAGACCAACCAAAATATTTGATCAGACTACAATGAAATCTAAAAATCGCAAAGTTGCAGATTTAGTTGAAAAATATTCGCTTGAGGAGCTGGAATTTGCTGTAAGCAAAATGAAACGAAACGCGAATTCTGTTACCGAGATTGTGAGCTTGTTGATGCCATAAGCAAATGTGGTTTCGATTTTAAATGATCAGTTGGGTTTAAGAAAACTGTCTGCAAGATGGGTACCGCGTTTGCTCTCAATTGACCATAAACGTACTCATGTGGCAACTTCAGGAGTGTTTAG
Organism: Phaonia tiefii; assembly: GCA_963931995.1. Taxonomy (NCBI): domain Eukaryota; kingdom Metazoa; phylum Arthropoda; class Insecta; order Diptera; family Muscidae; genus Phaonia; species Phaonia tiefii. Next base: position 82,988,496 of record OZ008367.1, on the reverse strand, counting down.
AGTTGTTTAATTGGGCTACGAAGTGGTACCTCATGCGCGATATTCTCCGGATTTTGAACCAGTGACTATTTCCTATTTTCAAACCTAAAGAAATGGCTCGGTGGAAAGAGATTTAGATCCAACGATGAAATTATTGATCAAACAAATGCCCATTTTATGGACCTTGAAAAATCCTATGCTTTTGAAGGGATACAAAAATTGGAGAAAAGTTGGACTAAGTGTATTGAGCTAAGAGGAGATTATGTTGAACAATAAATTTTTTTTGCAAAAAAACTGTGTTTCATTCAAAAAGTCACGGGCTTATTGATCCGCCTAGTAGTATGCAAGTGTTAGAAAAATATCGCAAGCAAAACACACATATTTGCAAAAACTTCTTTCCACCTCCAGAGAACCGTCGGGTTCCATTAAACATGTTTTTTGTTGTTGCCTCAAAGACAACACAATTTTGTACATGCAATAACAATTGCATGCAGTTTTGTCGTACTCCACCTTACTCAAATTAATTTAATTTTTTTAATTTTTAATTCATTTTATTAATAACACTATGCGACAGTCAAAATCGGGATGGGATGAAACAAACGGGAAATGTTATATCGGTCAAAAACAAGTTATACGTGGCCCGGCGTTTCGCTGGGTCACGTCTAGGAATCGAGATATATCGATTTGAAGTTAGTAACTATCATATAGGGGAAATTGTTACCTTTGGTGGTCTTTTTTTAACATAACTCGAGAACCACTAGTCCGATTTTACTCAAACAAATTTAAAAAAATTAAAAATTACAATTCCTTTAATCTGTTAATATATCGTTTTGCCGGTAAAAATAAATGTATGAAGAAAAAAAAAATATTTTTGCCTAAAAATTAAAAATTGTATTTTTAATTCATAAAAAAACCAAAACGGAAAAAAGTGTCACGTAAAGTCACATAACCTATCAACAAAATGAGACATACATCATGAATATCAATGTATGCGTTTCGCTTTTAAGCAAAATTAAGTAAAGGTATGAATTCCAAAAATTTGCTCGAGATATGCTCAAAATTCTTTGGGAAAAACATTGATGACTTTTTTTTAGATTGTCAGATTTAAAAAAAAAGTAATAAACAAAAGGTTATTTGATTTTTATGGTAGCGGTAACAAACTAAAAAACGGTCATAAATGTGCGTGGACAATTAAAAGGAAAAAAGGAAAGTGCACTTTTTTAATTATTTGGGTTTTTTCCGTTGGCATGATTTTGTTACACAAATTGCACCCACATTTATGAGTGGTCATGTTTTTGAACGTTTCGAAAAATATTGAAACTTATGTAGTATTTATAGGTGTTCATTGATCGATTTTTGTCATTCAACAAGTGTGTCCGAACGCGTAAGTACGATTTTTTTAAAGTGACGAAAAAGTAATAAAAGTATGAAACCGAAATGAGTGCAAATTGCCCAGAAAATATCACTTTATTTTGTTACGTTTGTAGCAAAAGAGCTTTTTCAACAAATACTGCATTAGTCACTGAGCAAGTGGAGGGCGCTTTTAAACTTTATTTTGATTTCAAAATAATTCGCGGCGTTTCGTGGGTCCCAGACAAAATTTGTAAAACGTGCTACAAAGGTATTAACATGTGGATCCAAGGGAAACGCAGTTCACTTCGTTTTGGTGTACCAATGATTTGGACTGATCCAGGAGAGCACAATTCCGACAACTGTTACGCTTGCGCAAACAAAATATGTGGAGTAAATCGTAAAGGCCTTAAACGAAGAGTTTACATATTAAAAGTGCGCAAATACCTCTACCGCATTCGGATGAAATACCAATTCCACCGCTTCCAAGTCCTGACAGAGAAACTTCTTTTTCTATTGAAACAATGCATCAATCGTATTTCAACTATACACCAACACCAGAAGCCGGCCCATCGAACAAAATAATTCCAATATCACAAACAAGAATGGACAAGATTGTTGCAGAATTAAACCTTTTTCAACGTGAAGCAGAAAAACTTGTCCAGCTTTTGAAAGAAGGCAACAATTTGGAGACTAATGTCAAAGTCACCGGATATCGAAGACGACAATTGCTATTCCAACGGTACTACACACTCAACGAAGGGAACACATTTGTTTACTGCCACGATATAAAGGGACTGATGGAGGCGATGGCCATTAATTATGTCGCAGCTGATTGGCGAATGTTCATCGATTCTTCGAAATCACGCCTGAAAGTCGTTTTGCTACATAAATATAATAAAAAACCAAGCATTCCCATTGGCTACAGCACAGACACGAGCGAAACATACGATTCCATGAAAATAATTTTGGATAAAGTTTGCTACACTGATCACATGTGGCGGATCTGTTGTGATCTGAAAGTCGTGGCGATGCTAAGAGGTCTGCAAGGAGGCTATACGAAAAACATGTGTGTCTTGTGTCTTTGGGATACCCGATTTAAAGGAAACCAATACGAAACGCATGACTGGCTTGCTCGAGATCCAACGGAAAAGGACACAACTGCGTAAATGATCCACTGGTGCCAATGGAGAACGTCCTCATGCCCCCTCTCCATATCAAACTGGGAATCGTAAAAAATTTCATCAAGGCCATTGTGAAGCAACCGAAAATTCTTGATTGTTTGAAAAATATTTTCCCACGAATCAGCGAAGCAAAATTGAAGGAAGGTGTTCTGAATGGGCCGGATACACGAAAGCTCATGAAATCAAAGGAATTTATAGGTGCTTTAGACCGTAATGATCACTTTGCGTGGAGGGCAGTGAAGAAAGTCATAAAAAATATTTTTTGGGAAGTACGCGAGCACACAATTACCCCGCGCTTGTGACCAAGATGTTTCACTACTTCCAGAAAATTGGAGTGAATATGTCCCTCAAAATTCACTTCTTGCATCACCATCTGGAATACTTCAGCAAGCAGCTAGCCTCAGAGTCGGATGAACATGGCGAGCGCTTCCATCAAGTGGCAGTGCCAATGGAAACGCGATATAAAGGCAAAAGTCTCGATTCGCTGGTGGCTGAAATTTGTTGGTGGTCGCAAAAGACGTACGATCCCGACAATGAAGATTAAGAAGAAGAATATACAATGGGAGTTTCCTCCGAGGGTAAGTCACAAAAATTAAGTTAACTGACTGATTAAAAACAAATTATTTTTTCCAGATGAAGACAGATCCTCATCCGATACAGACTCTGAACAAGTGGGCGAACCACCACGCAAGAAAGTACAGGGCGCAAACAAACGAAAATAAGTTTTGCGTTCATCGATTTTTATAACCTATGTATGTATCTATGTAATAACCTAATAATTAACTGTAATAATTTTTAATTTTACGTGTTAATAATAAATAATATATAATAATTATTATCCAAATTCATTGAAACATAAAATCAATATTCTTGTCAAAATGAGATACCTTCATGATCTATGTCTCATTTTGTTTAAAGATTATGTGACTTTGCGTGAAAGTAATACGAGTTGCCTTTTTTCCGTTTTGAATTTTTTATGAATTTAAAAATAAAAAAATTTAATATTTTAGGCAAAAAATATTTTTTTTCTTCATACATTTATTTGTACCGGCAAAACTGTTGATTATATAGAAAAACGTTTTATGAACAGATTAAAGGAATTGTAATTTTTAATTTTATTAAATTTGTTTGAGCAAAATAAAATTGTACTGGTGGTTCTCGAGTTATGAATGAGATCCAAGGTGACAATTTCCCCTATATGATAGTTACTAACTTCAAATCGATATATCTCGATTCCTAGACGAGACCCAGCGAAACGCCGGAACACGTATAACTTCTTTTTTACCCATATAACTTTCCCCGGTTGTTCGAACCCTTCCCGATCACTGACCCCTACCATTTCTCTTACAGTGCAATCGATAAGCCTATTCCACGGCCAACAATTTATATTTATTGGACCTTTTCATTGGTACTTTTTTTTATTTCTTCGGCCTTTTCATTGGTACTTTTTAATTTTATTAATCAAGCTCGATGCCATTCTATATCTCTATTAATAGAAATATAGGTTTCAAAAAAGGAGTTTTGCAAATGTATTCCTATGATTTCTGGCAAATATATTCCTATGATTCCTGGCAAACCTCCTTTTTCGAAAACTATATTTCTATTAATAGAGATATTAAAATTAATTGGTACAATAGATTTTTTCCTCTACCCGATGCAATTTATTAGAACGTTGATACAAAAATTTCATGCCAAAAGCTACAACAGTGTTATCTATTCTTATGTCTGTAAGAAAACTCGGGAGTAGGTATAATTCCGCATCTGGTATTGGCGAAGTGATAGTGGATTATGACTATCATGTTGATCTTAAGATTATCATTGTTGATATGTAATGCTAGAAAACCTCATGTATATTTAAAGCGAAACATACAATTAATTTTTAGATTTCCGAATTTTTACGTTTAAACCAGCCTATTTTTAATTTTCTCTACTTTTCTTATATTCCATATAATGTAAACATCTATTTCCTGATCACCAGATTAATCCATAGAATATACAAAACAAATCTTCCCCTCTTTTTAGCAAAAACATAGGCCAAGAAGAATCACGACTACAACCAAAAAACCTGTAAGTTCTTAAATAGTTGATGTTCAGAATATTTTTTTTAAATCATTTGTTTTATTTATTATTTTAGGGATTTTTCGCTTCGGTAAGTTTTTCTTGTTCAAAAGGCAATTTTAGGACTTTAGATTCTGCTATTATATTATGGCTTCTCGGAAACACCTATCAGAGTTGCAATGTTTTTCGCATGTTGGTCTTGATTTCGGATTTTATAGTACATTTTTGAAATCAAATAAAACAACACAGGAAAAATATTTGTATATAAATCGCTTAAGACAGATAACTAATATTTTGTTTTTTAATTTACATTCACAGATGGGTGCAAGCATGATGCAGGTAAGTAGTATCAAAAGAAATATAATAAACAGTTTTCTTGGAGTGTCGAAGTTTTGAATTGATATAAAATATCTAAATGCCAATACACCAAAATAAGGTTTGAAATATTCCGCAGTTTAGAATAATATACTTTATTGGAATCAAATTCACCGATTCAACATCTTTTCTATTTAAAAAAATAAAAAAGTTATTTTCCTATTCTATTAAACGGAATTATGGATAGGAGTTGAAAAAATCTTAAAACTAGTTGCCTTCCCAATTTTTAAGATAGCTGTTCAAAATTTTGAACAATACAATTTTACGAGTTCACATCATGGGTTTCGATGAGGAGCCGCAGTTTTAGCGCACCTTCTAGCATTACATACGTTTCAAATTATTTCGATGAGGATACCCCGATAAATGACGGGAACAATATTGAATTCTAAGAGTCATGAAAACTTTCTAAACTCATGACCGTTAAAAATATCACCAACATCCGTACCAAAAATAAAGGTTTTGTCAGTTATTTCTTAACCGATTTTAAAGCTTTAACGGTTTTAGAAAGTTAAATATTTCTGGGTTTCAAAGACAAGTTAATGTTTTGTATTTTTAGTGCATTGCAAGCGTATGGACATGATTTCAAATTAAGTGTTAACAATTTAAAATTTTTTTTAATTATTTATATTTTAGTGCCTTTTTAAAGCAACACTTTAAAAAGTAGTGTACATACATATGAGTTACACAGATACCATTGATTAGGACATTTCATAAATTTTGAGATAAAACTACTTAATCTTGTCATAGTTAAAATCTCCTCATTCAGTATCATCACAATGAAGGAGTAATCATGAGTTATTGGTAAGCCCCGCATGAGGAGTCATTGGATCATAACCGAAAGATTCTGATATGGATGTTAGTTGCAATGAAATTTTGACGTTATTGGGTTTATTGCATAGAGTCTGACAGGACTTAGTTAGAATTGTGTTTTGGGTTCACCTATATAACTGAATAATTTCTACACTCACAACAAAATTCGGTTGGGGCAGCCGAATTACCGTAACCAAGTTAGTCGCACACTAAAGGTCATCACAACCGAATCCTGGGTTACCGGAATCAAATTAGAGGTTATCACAATCGAATAAGTTATTCTCATAACCCAAAAAGGGTCATCACAACCAAAACTAGAGGTTAAATAAAAAATAAATGGTTTCCCATTACATCCCATGAAGGGACCGGGGAGAATGAGCTGTGCGCTTTGCAGTTTTCACTCACTGATTGGGACCTACAGTTTTACACCGATTCCGAACGGTATTTTGAGAAGCTTTTTCATGGCTATATACTCGATAGTGTCGCCGCCACTATGCGAGGTGACCGCCGCCGAAAGAAATTTGAAGGTGGTCAGAGCAGGGTTCGAACCCAGGATCTCATGTACAAGAGCCGCGCACACTAACCATTGCACCACCGACGGCCACACCAAACTAGAGGTTGCCGCAATCAAATTAGAGGTTGTCACAACCGAATTTGAGGTTGTCACAACCGAATTTAGATGGCTACACAACTGAATTTTAAAATTTGTTTCTATTAATTTACTTACTTACTTAGATAGCCTCAAATAACCCAGAGTGGTCAAAGGCCTTTCAAAATGAGCATACCACGTTTCTAAAACTGGATCGATCTTCAGCTTTCCTCGTCCAGTTGATAACACCAAGCACTCCCAGGCAATATTTCACCTGGTCTTTCGAGCGAAGTCTTGGTCGTCCTATTTTTCGATGTCCTTCGAGTACGTTCTTGAATACCTTTCGCACTGGTAATCCATTCTACTGACATGACCTAGCCAGTGTAAAGGTGCAATTCTGATATGCATAACTACGTCAATATCGGGAAACAGATTATACACCTCGTGGTCCATCCGTCGTCGATAGTCGCCGTTTTCTATGAGATAGAACTTAGTTTCTATTAGAGGCCCATATATTTTTCGGAGCATTTTTCTATCGAAGACTCCCAATGATATTTCATCTGCGTGCTATGTGACCGAGGAGTCTGGGCCGTAAAACGAGACAGGTTATATGAGAGTCTGATATAGTTCTGCGATATAGGTCTGCGTGTTTCGAGAGAGTGCCTTATCTCTTGCTTAGCCCGAAATAACACCTGTTTGCAAGCACTATATTTTGCTTGATTTCTAGGCTGAGGTTATTGCTACTGTATATCCAAGGAATTAATCTACGTCGAAATTATAATGTTTACCCTTTAATCCAATCGGGTGGATGTTCTGCCCGTCAAAACCATTAATTTTGTCTTGCCACCATTTAGTGCCAAACACAGAGCACTCTTTTCTCCGGCATGGTCAAGCATACTTTTTCGGATTTTTTACGTATTTTTCATTGCAGTTTGCGAATTACTTTGTAATTATATTTATTGTATATATTTGGAAGTATTTTCAAGGCAAGTACAAAATTAAGTAAATTGAAAATATAATTGCAAAATTAGGAGGAAAAAGTACAAATGATCGAAATTTCCAAATTCAATTCAAATAATACACTTTCAAAATTTTGAAAATATATTTTTCTATTTATGCTCGTCATGACACGTCATTTGAGCCCCACCTTGACCAACAAATATTTTTTTTTGCGCAAATACCTTAGAAATCGAAACTTCTACGGCCGGTAGGGCACTATAAGTACTCTTGAATAAAAAAAAATTAACGAGTGTTCGTAATCACGGGCGATGAGTTAACATCTTTTTGTTACACGGTACCTATTCGATTTCTATGAACACATTAGTAAATGTTAACAATGGAAAAAGAATAGTTTTTGTGCGGAAGGCTCTTTTGCTATTGCACTTTCTTTTTTCTTACATCTGCTTTAACATTGGACGTAAGTAAACAGAGCGACGACAAAAAGTATTGAATAGTATAGACAACTTATTGCGCTCTTTTTCCGCTCTCGTGTACAGAGTCTCAGTAAAAGAGCATAAACGAGTCTTATTCTCATTATAGAATATTTCAATATAAATGCACCATTTCGACAATGTTATTACATAAAACAATACAAAAAGCATAAATGTTTCAAAAGGCATCAATGTGACAAGAGAGTAATAAGTTTTGATCATTCGCCAGATGTCGCCAGTGCTTTTGAGTCATACAATTCGTTCCATGAATTCTCTATACTATTCAATACTCTTTGGCGATGACGACCTGCCTGTTTGTTTGCTGCCGCTACATCATTAAATAAATAAACAAATGGTTTCCCATTACATCCCATGAAGGAATTGGGGAGAGCTTCTCACATCCAATGAACTATGCGCTTTATAGTTTTATACTCACTGATTCAATACCATCCTACTTAGTTTCAGGCAGTGACTATTGTTGTGGAACAACCGCGTGTGTGATGCTAACGCTGTGTGCTATTTGTATGTGTTCACTTTGATAGATTGACCTACACGTGCCTATAGATGCTAACACATCAAAAAGTGTGACGTTCCGTACTCAGCTCTTCAATGCGCATCTTTTTCAGTACACTCTATTGTACATTCATTAACTTTTTTTAAATAAAATTTTTTTTAGAATTTTATAAATTTGAAATATGTAGAATTCTGTTGTGGTAAACGAATTGAAAATCCATTAGGTTGTACCAACAGAAGAGGAGGTGGAGCCAATAGAACACCTACTGGTATGTGGCCCGATAGTTCCAGATAACGAAAGGCTACAATAGACTCACATTTCTTTGGGTGTTAGCAAATAGCATCCGCCAACTCGTGGGCGTTTTAGAGCAATCGAACTTGTGCAATGGAAGGGACTATTTTTCCATTTTGTCCCTGTGGTATCACAATGGACTACAAGGTGGAAGTGAGCCTGACATGCAGACTGACACTCTAAAATTCATGAGAAATTCAGTTACAGCAACCAAAAAACACCAAATGAGGTCACTGCAGCCAATTTAAAGCCAAATTCAGTTATTGGAACTGAGTTGATACGAGTACCAATATCGATAGATGCAACGGAATTTATCCCAAATTCGATTGTTGCAGCTGAATTGCTCCATATTCGGTTGCTGCAACCGAATTTGGTACCAATTTCAATTGTTGCATTGGTTGCTGCAACCGAACTTATAACAAATGCAGATAACTCAACGAATATAATTGAAGATACAAGTGACACAACCCTAAAAATTATCAAACGAAGTCGCTTCCCACAAATTTCCTTTCTAGGAACTGAGTTCATTTGTAACAAGCTCAATTCGGTTGTAGCAACCGTAAATTCGGCTGATGCTCTTTTCAAATGGTTAGTTCTTGGAGTGTAGGGCGCATTTCATGCGCACTTCTATAAATAATATTGCAGTTAAACTTCGGTGTATTCTATTGGTAGATTTACAGAGAACTACCATATTTTTAACATTACAATCCTAACTAGGATATCGAATATTCAAATACCCTGAACATTTTTCCAATACAAAAATAAGAGATGGAAATAGGAGAGAAACACCGACGATGACAACTGCAATTAGTTGCAATGTTAACAAGGCAGTCACTGCCCTAGAACGCTAACGCGCTGATGAGAAGAGTCACAAACTTCGAAACGATCGTCCGCCAACGTGAGTTCAAATCCTAGTGCCGACTGTTTACATTTTTTCTAATTGCAGAAATAAACCCTGATCTGTGTACCTTATAGGAAATGGAAAAATATTCTTCTAACAAGATAAATAAGAGTCTCGCTAATTTTGTTAAATTTCGGTCTGTTATTTTTGTCAATTCAAAACCGTAAACGTAAAGAAAACCATGTGCTTTAATAAAATAAATAAATTATAGTTTCTAATAAAATATCGTTAAATAATATTTATAATATTTTCAAACAAATTAACGAAATTAACCAAAATCCATTTTAATTTAGTATCTACCTTCCAAACAACAAGTCGCTCAGAAAGCTGGTCAACTTTTGGGCCAAGGAGCCACTTATGTTCTCCACAATGGCAGTAAGTATGTGATGAGTAAACTGTCAACAGGAGACACGCCTCAAGTACAGAACGTTGAAGAAGTAACCGAGAATATTGATGATGCTGTCCCTGATACTGCCAATGGAGCAGAAGACGATGCATCCAACGTCGATTAAGAAACTGGAGTAGAATCTATCGAACATTAATATTATGCCGTATTACCAACATGGGTCAACGGTAACTTTATGAAGAATTTCATTGTAATTTGTGCGCCGTTTAATAAAATGTTTAACTAAATACATGAAAATCAATGTTTAAATCGACATACCTCCACAGTATGTTTAACTTATTTTTTACTAAATATGCAACCAACAGGGACGAACTTCTCTCATTTAAACCTTGGAACCTGCCCTGATCGCAGATTTTGTACTATTTTCCTCATTTTGAGACATTAAGATTGGTCAGATATTGTTTCTGCCTTGGAAATAAGAGCAAACGCATTCTCCGCCGCTATTTATACTTCCAAACACAGAAAAAGATTTGGCTCTAGCAATAAAGTTATCTGTAAAAGAAAACTGTTTAGTTAATATAAGAGAAATTCATACTACACGCTTCCAAGGCCATTAAATTCAAATTCAAAAAGAAACAAATCTTATTGTGGTTTAATGATCAATACAAAATCTAGACAAATCTTATAGTGGTTTAATGATCAATAAATTTAAGAACGTTTATCGAACTGTTAACACTAAGAAAAATGAATGGGTAAAGGTCATTGGCCTCACTGAAAGAATAACGCTTCGTCGCATGGTTGAAACATTTTTGTTAATGTTTTTACGTTGCTACAATGGAAAGTCTCGCATATTCAACAATTTGGTAGTCGCTGTAACCAAAAGTTTCATACATGATTTCTTTGACAATTTAATTGCGTTGCTGCAACAGCTTACTTTTCGTTCCAGCAACAATTTTATTTAGTTTAAATTTTGTAGAATAATGGGGTAAAGACTAAAAAATCACAGAGGTGTCAGGGGACACCCGGTTGGAACGAAGTTCCTTTCGCTATATATTATGTACTAGTCGGTTCCAACACGCCTAAGGCGCCCGTTGAAATATACGATAATTTAAATGGATCTTTAGAAAATGTACTTTTTGTAAAATTATAAACTTCTTTTTAAGAAATTTTTTTTTTAATAAACACGCAAGATCTAGAAAAGGATAATACGGACAACCTAGTAATACGTGACCAAGAGGAAATGCATGATGCAATAGAAGCTTTTCTAGAATCAATACATTCATATAAGGATTTCGATGAAAACAATAATAATCAAACTAGTCGGCATTCGCCGATGATATTGTTATTTATCATGCTGATAAGACAATAAAAAATAAAATAAATGGTTTCCCATAACATCCCATGAAGGGACTGGGGAGAACTTCTCGCAATCACTGAGCTGTGCGCTTTCCAGTTTTCACTCACTGATTGGGACCTACAGTTTTACACCGATTCCGAACGGTAATTTGAGAAGACAATATCAGAGATTGATGAAGGACTTCAAAACACATTCAACATGGTCGAGGAGTATGCCCTAGATTGGCATTTAAAAATAAACACTAACAAGTGTGAGCCTATTCTATTTCGGCCACCAGTACGAAAATGTAAAAGCGACGAAAAAGGGAATTGGAAACAATTTAGAATCAAATCAAACCTTACGAATAGGAGCATTGAGAAAAGACACAAAATTAAATGATGTATTTGGCAATTTTGTCGAAAGTCTTAAATTGTACAACTTTGGAGAACATTATTACATTCCTGTGTTAATAGTATAGAAGTTATAAGCGAAAATTTTAAAAAAAAATTTAATTTCTGAATTGATACAGTCATTTTGGAACCCCAAATGCCATTTTTGTTCATTAGTGTATTTGACATATTGTTAAGTATATTAAGCACTACAACTTTGTAGAAGATATCAATTTGTAATTTGTTTAATATTGAATACATAGAGGTGAATATTTAAAGAATATTTCTACATTTACATTTCTACACCAATTATGAAGCTCTAAATATAATTTTTGTTGATTAGTGTATTTTGAAAAGTTTTCAAGAAATTTATAAGCTACACTTCTGTTGAACGCAGCTACCGCAATTTATTTACCGTTAGTGAAGAAATGTCAAAACATATATAATATGTGGAATTTTTCATGACGTTTCGTGAAATAATCGATTAACAGTATACTCTTTCTTAGAAATATATTAAAGAGAATTGTGAAATGGGAAAATAGTTACAATATTGCCAAATGTTGTAATGCAATATTTTACAACAATTTTAAGCCGTTTACGATTTATTGAAGAAAATCTGAAATATTCTTCGCCCTGTAAAAAAATTGTTACGTATAGGGGCAAAACCGAGCGGGGTTTTGTGATACCACGTCCAAGTACATTCACAATTTTTCGGTTTGGTTGAGGCCCGAAATATATTCCTTTCAATTGGGTCACAGTGTTATTTAAATGATGCATTACGAAAGGGGTTATCCCACTCGAGGCGTTTATATACTTGGGCAAAGGAAAATATATCCAGGATACAAATGGGATTCCCATCATATACCATATATACAGACGGGTAGATATTAAAGCAGTAAAAATACAACGTACAATGTCGGTGATTTTAGATACAATGCTAACATATCGAATAAAGATATTGCACTAGCGTTGCTTATACAAAAAACAGTATCGTTTCCTTTTACTCGTAGACCATAGATTTTAGTCTATTAAAAATTACGACATTTATGTAGTAATTTTTTAATTAAAAATTTTTCATTGCAGTTGTTATCTTATATGAGTGTTACATTGATTTCAACAAATTCAATTTATAAAACTGTACAAATGCAACATAGAAGTTTATTAAATATACTCGAGAGCCCGATCTGGGGACCATGTATATACAAAAATAATAAAAATATGAATTGCTATTGTTTATTGTGGTACTAAATTTTTTATAATTACTTGAATTCAATAAACGTTTGAAAAAAATATAATTATTTATGATTTTTTTTGTGCTAAAAAATAATGATTATGGGCTGATTTTTGTAATATTACCAAAAATAAATCTTTGCCTCCATAATACTACCTAAAATTAATCTTTACCATTGAAAAAAATCCTAAAAAGTTGTAATATAATCATTAATATATCATTTTTATAATAAAACTCATAATGATGACTGCAGTGCATGAAGGAACAACAGACGACGACGGTTTCGGAGATAAGAAAATACTTAGAAATTAGCCAAGTTAGTTGTTATTGACACAATTAAATTACGACACTTGAAGGTTTTTCCGTCTTGAAGAGGACGAAATGTCCTCAGGCCATTAAAAGTATCAAACCTATCCTCCAACGATTTAAGTTTCACACTAATAGAGACCAATAGAGGTAAAAGTTTTAAATCCCTTCTTTGCCTCCATAAATGGCTTATAAAAGTCAACTTCGAATTCCCTACACTTCCAACACGTCCACCGCAGCAAGCTTTCCTTAGCCGTAATTATATCATAATGCCTTCCATTGAAGCCAGTACTCTTCATATGGGCATGACTATCACAAAGCCAACATTAAAGAAACCAACCCTCAAATACGTCCCTGACTGTACAAATCTTTGCCACACACTCCATTGGCATATTATGTCTAAAGGTATGCAATAACATAAAACCAACAAAACGAATTGGTAGAACTTTCAAACACTAAACCACGAAATCCTAAAAGTATGCAAGCAATACTATACGAAAAAAATCAAAATAATACTGGGTTGTAGCATAATAGGGTTAAAAAACATTTGTTTAAATTTTTTTTTTCATTTAGCCCCCTTCCCGCAACGTGCGATAAGGAGTTCGTTCCAATAAAATAAAGGAAGTGCATGAGATTTAAACTATTGATATTTTCCTCTTACTTATCTCCTACTTTCTATAGTTTAATTATATTATTAGTTTATTTTGGAGTTTTGCCAACATTTATAGTTGACGAAACAATTTCGTTATTGCAACGAAACTAGTTTTTATGAAGATAAAGAGAGAAAAGCAATAGAAAATATAAACGATTGTAAAAAGAGAGGCCAACAAGAGAAAATGGTGAGTGTGAGTGGTGGGTCACGAACATATCTTAAACCAAAAGTGGTAGACATATTTCTCTGCATGACAAATTTAAGTAAATTTGTTAAAACAAACTAATTAGTTATACTTAGTAATAATCTTTTAGAGGGTTGCTATTTATGTTTCGGGTCCAGCAATATAAAAACAATCATTTATTATTGGAAATGGTTTTATTGTTTTTGAAAATATTCTCCGTGAAAATAAATACACTGTTGTTGCATGCGCTCAAACCAATTTTCCAAACACATTTTTCACTCCGATTGAGACACCTCCAAACATGGGCTTTGAACGGTTCAACAGCTGCTTCGGGCATCGAAAAACGTTGACAACACAGTAAAAAAGTCATTGGGTGTCAAATCAGGGCTGTACGGCAGATGACCCATCAATTCGACATGTTGAGTGCTCAAATAGCCCATTGTTTCAGCTAATGTGTGAGAGCTCGCATTGTCCTGACGCAAAATGATCCGTCTTCCCTTGTTGTTTTTCCTCATTTCTTAGAACACTGTTGGCAAACAGATGATTGTATACCACTCAGAATTGATTCTCCTACGTTCCACTGAAGGCCCTGTGGCCACATGACCGGTTATATAAAAAAGGCGATAATTTTTCTTCGGTGAGCTTCTTGCACGAACAACTTTTTTTGAATTTAGCTCGAATTGAAATAACCATGCGGTCGATTATCTATAAATCACTCTTCTCGGCTTGACAACACCCTTCTGGGAATACTAGCCTTGGATTGACAAATCGTCTGGAGTCGAAGCCCCTGTGTAGGAACAGTGAATAGAAGCCCCTGTGTAAGAACAGGGGCTGATGCCCCTGTGTAGGCATAGTGAGCCGAAACCCCTGTACAAGAAAAGTGAGACTAAACCCCTGTGTAGGAACAGTGAGCCGATGCCCATGTGTAGGAACAGTGAGCCGAAGCCCCTGTGTAGAAATGTGTTTACAGCGTCTTTACTAAAGAATGGATCCAAAAATTGCGCCTGTCCTTTGCAAAACCAGAGCTCCAGATTAAAAATGCTACACTGAAAGAAAAACGCTTCGTCGCCTGGATGAAAGATTTTCGTTAATGATTTTATGTTGCTATAATGAAATTGGGTAGTCACTGCAACGAAAAATTTCAGACATGTCTTCTTTGAAAATTATTCATTTCGTTACTGCAACAACATAATTTTGTAGAAAAATGGGTTAAAAATTAAAAAAGCAGTAAAGGCATGATATTTAAACAACTAATATTTGGTTTATATCTTACTTTTTTTCTTTGTCAACATTTACAGTTGACGGAACAATTTCGTTATTGCCACGAAACTAATATTTATGAAGATACAGAGAGAAAAACAGTCGAAAAAATGAGCGAGCGTAAAAAGAGGCCAGCAAGAAAAAATGGTGAGCGTGAGTTGGGGGGTCGCGTACACATCTTAAATCAGTTCCTTTGCAGCAGACGAAAGTGGTAGACATATTTCTCCGCCGAAATAATTTAAAGAAATTTAAAAAAAAACTATTTGGTTATAGTTAGTAATTATCTTTTTTTCTGCAAAATAAATTGTGTGAATTTATGTATTTGCTGTAGTTGTTTGTGTAAATTCTGTATCTATAAATGAAATAGATAAATAAAGCGAATGCAAGGAGCAACATGACAGCAAACAAAATGACGCATCGATAGCAGAAAAACTACCCCGAAATATTTATCTGAACATTTGTGTGTGTGTGGATGGATGCACGAGACGGTACAAATCGCAACAAAATGTTCGTGGTTTTGTGTTTTAACCATAATTCGGTACCGCTTGTTTCATATTTGAAGTCAATGAAAACGGAGAAGTCAAAGTTACAAAGTGTTTCAAGTAAGACGAACATAAAAATAACAATTTAACGTTTAATGAAATAAATCCGATCGAAATTTTAAGTAATTTTGTTAAAATAAATAAAAGAGAAGTTGAAGACAACGCTTACAGACCGATCACTGGCTTAATGACGGGGAGATTTGGCGCTACAATTGAATGACAAAACTCTCAACACAGAGAGGAGTAGAGCTTATGTTGATGGTAAGTATAGACATCGATATGTAATATCTTAATTAGGAGTCTTAATAATAAAGTCCTCATTTTTGGTTTTAATTGCAGGACCTGAACTAGACGACCACAATAACACTCAACCCCTCGACTACCACAATCTTCTCCACACGACAGTTTCAATATGGAATGGATTTTATATATGTATTTATATAATGAACATTTTCATCCCTGTGACGATGCTTTTCCGTTCAGTGTATAATCTTATCTGTTTGTACCAGAATTCGGTCGCGCTTGTTTCGTTGTATTAACATTTGGATTGGAAGTCAATGAAAACGAAGAAGTCAAAGAAACATGTTACAATCATAAAAATATCAATTTAACGTACAATGAAATAAATCCAAACGAGATTTTAAAAAATTTGGTCAAAATAAATAAAAGAATAACTGAAGAAAATGCGTACACAATAATGTGGTTATATGTTAACAGACGTTTTGAACATAGATAAATTGCCGTGATGAAACCCATAGGGGACTAGAGCTTATGTTCATGGTAAGTACAGACATAGATGTGTACAAGTACATATCTTAAATAGAAATCTTAATAATAAATTCCGCATATTTTCTTTTAACTGCAGGACCGGAATACAACGGCCACAATAACACTCAACCCCTCGACTACCATAATTTTTCTCCAGACGAGTGTTTCAACATGGAATGAAAATAATCTATTTAGCAAAGTGAGACCATTTTCGAAACAAAAATTCAAAAAATTGTTAGCAAAAGACCTGCAATGTAATTCTAATAGTGTATTTATATACAATTAACAATAAATAATTTCAAACACACTTTAAAACGTTCATTGCAGCAATGACTCAAAATGGCGACCGGTCATAACGCCCAACGGTCATAAGGCCCAAAACAACAATTTGGGCGTTATGACCATTTTTGTTTCTTTTTAAATTATAAGGAGTAGTAATTCAATATAAGCAATGGTTAGTAATTCAATATTTATTATTGATATTTTGAAAATATGGTATAAGACCTATAAGCATCCTGCTTACATATGTCAAACCCGTTAATTATACTGTCCGCCGGAAGGATTAGTAAATCTAATATCATTTTAAATATTCGCCTTACGTCCGCGGTTGATTTTACGGCTCACGCTAGTTCACTCATCTTTGCCAATTTCCGTCTCAGTGCCTGGCAGTAATGAAACCAGCATCCCTTCAGGTGCACTTTTGGAAATACTTTTAAAATAGCATTTCGAAGCGCTTTTTCGAAGTCGCTAGTAAAAGTCGAGGGCTTAAGTTGAAAAATGTTGGCATTAATAAACAGCAGAATGTGTTCATATGCCTTTTGAGATTTATTGGACATCAAGATAAATGCGAAAGGGAAACCCTAAATACACAAAAATTTTCATTACTATTCCAAAGTGTACGGGGAATGCAATTTGGAAATGGAAGAAATTATGGAGCTGGTAATGATTAGAATTTCCAAAGTGAATGGGGAATGCAATTTGGAAAAGGAAGAAATTATGGAGCTGGTAATGAGGAGAATTTAAAAAAAATCGCGCTCTGAGGGCGGTCATAAGGCCTAAACCCAAATTGGGCGATATGGCCGCCCGCAGAACGGTCAAAAGGCCCAAAAAAAACTTTGGGCGTTATGACCGGTCGCCACTCAAAATAATAGCAGCAATGAAACAAATTCATAGAAGCAGTGAAATAACTTTGACGAAAGCTTGCACACTAGGTACACACCATGGTAAAATTATCTATCGGGTAAACGCGTCAGCTCAGCTGATTCGTAGTTTTTTCACAATTTCCGTGAGTAAGCTGTCAAATTCGATTTTGTTTCTTTTTTTGTTAATAAAATTCAAAGAATTTCATCCAAAATGCAATTTAAAAGCATAGACTTTGTGTCAAGTAAGACAATCTTTTACAATTTTTCACATTTTGTGTACATAGTGGATTACATTATTCAGCCAATTTTGACAGCTTAACGACGGAATTGCTAATGCGATTACCTAATAGATAATTCTACCATAGTACACACTAAAAAATTTTGGAGTAATTTTACTATCATAAAGGTAGGCAACTCGATTGCTAGGTTTGTATTCGCATTTTTAAACACACAATAGAATTCAAGATTGAATGTCTAAATTTAAGCAAATAGATTGAAAACCATCTGTGTAAAATTAAATGTCAAAATGTTTAAAATTACGGCCTGTTTTTGTAACTTGTTTTTTCTCTCATCGCACGTCTAGAGCCAAACGAATTTAATTTTTGGTTTTTGTAAACTGTTTTTTGAGTGTAAACACAAAAGCTTTTAGTTATCGTCAAAATGTAGGTTCACATAAGTCAACAACGTACAATGTTAAATGTCAAAATAGACAATCGTAAAAAATTTTTCGTGTAGGTTATATTGATGTGTTTTCATTTCAATAAATAAATAAAAATGGATTGTTTGGCCAAAAAAATGTAAGTATTTTTAATATTGAAACGAAACAGCATATATTGATAATAACAATTTTACTTATCAGAGTAAAAAAGACCAACTCTATCCAGTTTCGTGCCTTGGTAGACTCGATGGACGAGTTCCCAGAACTAGCCACTTCAAGTCCCATTTTCGGGAAGACAAAAGCCGAAGTTGAAACCAAATGGGATATAGTAGCTTAAAGGGTAAATGCTGTCGGACCTCCAGTGGGGAATGCAGCAGATTGGAAAAAAGTATATTCTTTGACTTGTTTTATTTCAGTTTCCTTTGATATTTCTTTTTTAGATATGGGCAGACATCAAGTGTAGAACCAAGGGAAAAATAGCGGAGAACATCAAAAATATGAATGGAACAGGTGACGGAAATAGAAAATGACATAGATAGGATATACCACCTTTCCGCAGCTGCAGCTCCCACCGGGAATACATTTGGCGTAAGTTTAGGGAAGCCGACAACGAAGAAGCCAATTATTTTGGAAGCAACGCCACCCAGACGCACAAATAATGTGGCAGTTGTGACTCCGGAAACATCAGGACAAAGTCAGGCGCACTTCCAAACAATACTATCCCCAATACAGTCAACACCTAAACCAAACTATCAAACAACAGCAACACCAAATTCATCAATGCCACTCACTACCAACTACACAAAATCCTTACCCACACAAACAGCACACTCTGAAGAAGTTATACTTCTTATCTAAAATTAAATAACATATATTTTATTCGTTAATTACTGTTATAATAGGATTATGATAACTAAAGTAAGAAATAAACATTTTGGAGCTTAAATTCAAATATCTTGTGAATATTGCATCGACAGTTGTGCCACTTTTAGTTGTGGCTTGATTTCTATTGTTACTCATATTTAAGTTTAATTTACATGACAAGAATTCGATTAGTGGATATACAGATTGATGAGCAACATTTATATTGAAATCTCCACTTAAAATTAGCGGTACATTGTTGTAATTTTTATTTAGGACTTGAGCTCCAGTCTTCGTGAATGGTAATAAATGAAAATCAAGAAATTCAATAACTGTACCAATGTTTGTATTTGGAGAAATATAAATAGCCACAATTATAAATTCTTGCCCTCCCAAAGTTGACGATTGTGCAAAACAAATGTCTCCAACTTGAGAAAAAGATTCATTTGAACTGTTTATACCCTGTGAATAAATGTTAAAATAAGGTATAGTAATATTAGCTGAAGTGCTTTCGTTGCTATGTATATACATCAACACCACCTTATCTATTAGGTTCACGTTTAAACTTAGTGACGCATTTAAAATTGGGTAAATCAATGTGCGAGGAATTTTTTATATTTGTCTCAGATAAAACAAGGAAATCACATTTTCTGCATATTTGGTTCGTTAGGCCCTGAACATGACTTTGTAGTCTCTGACAATTTAAAGAATGCAATGAAATGCATGGACTTTCGGATATGAAATTAAGGAGAGTGTGGTTTATGGTTTCCAATCTGTTTAAAGAAAGTCTTTGCAATTCCTGTTGCAAAGGAATCATAGACGAATCTCTTTTACGGCCATGATAGAATTTTTCGTTGTCTTGAGAATTAACGATGTATATGCCACCAAGGCTAGTTACGCGCGACAATGCAACATAAAGTAATGGTTGGCAATGATGTTTTTCATACTCATAGACAACTTCGTTAAAAGTGCCACCTTGAGATTTATGTATAGTCATATCACAGGCCGCAATTAGAGGAAAAGGTTTTCGTTTCGCATACATATATTGTTCTATTATTATTTAGGGACGTACAAGATGTTCTTATATTGATTGGAACTGCAAGTAAGCTTATATTTCGATTAGTTGCATGCACCACCGATTTCTTTTTCAGTTGCTGCCCCACATTAGGAGATGTTGGAAATTCTAACCAAACGCGAATAAGATTACTGTACTTGTCGTATTCAAGATGAGCCAAGTCTCCAACAGCACCATTGGCTAACCCATCAGTTATGTCGATGTTTGTTGTTATAATGTACGGTTTATGCAAAACAAAAACAATTTCATAAGGTAAACCCCCTGTTTCGATTGTAGAAAGTTTGTGAAGCTTTTGTCTAAGAAATGCTAATTGTTCGGCATTTTGAGATCCAGTTATTGAATATTGTGCAATTGAAATTACTTTATTTTCTGAATTTTGTAAAACCGAATAATTGTATTGAGTCACAGCATTGTACGTTTTTTTTGCGAGGGAGGTGAAGAGAAAACATATTCATATAGTCAGGGCGAATTGATTGATATCAAGTAAAAGAATTAGAATTCGCCTAGAAATCTACTGTATTTTGTTCAATTCGCCTTGCAAACATATGTACGTACATTGAGTGCATAAGCAGCTGTTCACTTTGCATTTTGGGTTTGCCTTTTGTCAACAATTTGTCTTTTACCAACTAGTTATCTGTTGTGTATGTATGTTTGTGGCATTACCACAAAAGGCGAATTCATACCCAATAAACATTTTTGTTGGATATCAACTTGAGGTACATTTGAGATCAAATACCTTTCTCAAATCTCCAACGTTAATTCTCAAATGCACCTCAACAGTCCGATTATAGTCTTCTCAACTTAAAAGGCACATTTTTTATATGGTGATTTTCTTAGTTATCAAATTGAGATATTTGTGATTCTCAACTTGATATCAAAGTAATTTCTCCAATCGGTATCAAATGGAAGATACGGAATTGCCATATTAAAAAAAAATTATTTTTGAATTTTTTATTTTAAAGTGTTATTTATTATATGGGCGATTCTCCAGAACCTTTAACTTGAGCTAATTGGAAAAATGAAATTTCAAATTTATACCGAAACTGCGCCATGATGTTTTTTATGTTTCTTACTTCATAATTAAATGTTTTCTGATGTAGAACATTAAAACATTCAATGGGCATATTTTTTTATAAAAAAAAAAATTTTCAGTAAGTTGAATAATTTTTTCAAATTTCATGAATAATGCATAGGATTTCTAGATTGCGCTCTCTTTCAAGGACAGTCTTCGTCTGAATTCTGTGACTTTTACAACTCGTGGATTGTCATCAGACGAACTAGAAGGTGCATTACGATCATCAGCGTTCAGATGAAGGAAAACTTCGGGGGATTTTCTAACAAATTTTTTAATGAAAAATTAATAAATTTCAACTAATGTGTAATTTTGTTAAGTGTACATCGTAAGCCTTTTGTCCTGCCTTTGTTGATTAGGTTTTTTCTTTTTTGCAATTTCAGCTTGACGTTTTTCACGCATTTGTTCTCTTTTCTTTCGATTAACTTCATTGTCGCCCATTTTTCTAAGTATCAATGCGTAGAATCGAGTGGTTGAAAAAACAACAAAAACAACAACATAAAACCCAAAACGTACAATGAAAAAATTATGGACCTTAACTCAAATCGAATTCAAGTTGAAAAAATCTTTGGTCTCAAGTGGAGAAAAGTGTTGGATATCCAATTGGGAATTAAAATATTTCTCAAAGATTGGAAAAAATTTTAATTCTAAACTTGATATCAACTTGAAAGCAAATAAGTACAAAAATGGTTCACGTCAAGTTGAGAATTACATTGGAAATCAAGCTTTTCTCCAACATTGGAGAAATAATTTTTCAATGCATATTGGGTATATTCACATTACCGCTGTCGAAATACAAAACCAAATTTGTTAGAAACAAATTTGTGCCGAATGCCACAATCAATTTATTGGAAACCAAGTTTGGTGAACGTGTTATCTCACGAAATGGCCTAGTCGATTGGCCGCCTCGGTCGTGCGATTTGACGCCGTTAGATTATTTCCTGTGGGGCTACGTCAAGTCTATGGTCTATGCAAACAAGCCAGCGACGATTAATGAACTTCGTACGAATATCGAACGTGAAATTGCAGCAGTATCGGCCGATTTATGCTTGAAAACCGTCGAAAATTGGGTTCAGCGTCTGGACTTCTGCATGCAAAAGAAATCGAGTTCCATACATAATGGCATCGAACGTACTTCTACAGGAATAAAGAATTTCATTGGTATCTAAAACCGGTTTTGTTTTATTTAAAAAAACTTTTGTAGCGCTCTTATTGAAAAACCCTTACATATGTATGTATATTCTTACTGACCAGTGCCATGAACGGAGTGTCAACGATCTCGTCCATACTGGTTCCTATCTGCAATTAAAAATTATATTATTAAATAAATTATCATATGATTCACTCAATTATGTATGAATATACCTCACAATTTTTTTGAAGATAACATAAATCTCCAAAATATTTCTTAACTGTGACGACTGCTCTGCATACCGATTTACTTAGAATGAGTTGTACTTGGCGTCATTTGCACCACAACATTTTTTGCGTGCAAGATTAAACACGTGTACTTTTAAACAAATGATGTGTTAATATACTACACACGTTTACTTTTAGACATCATTATATTGAAACTACACAATTTGTGTTTAATTTTACACAACAAAAGTTTAAAAATGCAAAAATGGTGTATATGTACACGTAAATGCATGCAAAACTGAACAGTGTTTGTCTCACCCTATTTTGTACACATTCAATGCATATAAGTTACCAAAATTTGTAAATTTATACAAAAAAAGTACATACTTTTCTGTAGTAATTTTAAATGCACTTCTTACAGTGTACGAGTAATTCTGCACGACCAGTCGCCGCACTCACTCCTGTACAGGTAAACATCTTGGAGTGGGCTAAGGGCATCGGTGAGGACTCCAAGTCCGTAGGGACAAAGCCTCCACTGGCTGTTACCAAAAGACAACGTTCAGTGGAGGGGGATACTAAACCTGGTCCCTCAACTAAGAGGCATAAAAACCACCCAGTGCTCGGCAGGTCCTTTAGCGATGTCGCGAAGGACAGCCTAGTCATTGGCGTCTTGGATGAACGTTCCCAGGATGGACGTATCTCCAAGGATAAATGGCGCCTTGTAGAAGGAACCCTTCTTACGGTGTTCATGGACATCGTAAACGACAACCCTGGTCCCGTGCCAATCTGCGAAGACGCGGGTTGGTTTCAGGGTAGTATTAAACTGATCAGCTGCTCGGATGAACGAGCAGCGCGTTTTTATAAGTCCGCCATGAGTCGAGTAGGTGAGGTTTGGCCGGGGGCAAACTCAAAGCCGTGGATAGGAAGGATATACCTTCTAGACCCAGGGCTAGGGTTTGGGTCCCGTCAAACTCACCTACTGACCCACAGGAGATCCTAAAGGTCATCAGCCACTGCAATACCTCCATTCCTGCAAAGAATTGGAAGGTGGTCAAAGTTGAGGATCCTGTAGGAACCTCCCGGCAGGTAGTTTTGGTCCTGAACCAGGATTCCCTTAAACCTCTTGAGGAGTCCAAAGGCCAAATTCCGTTTGGGTCCATGAGTGTACCCCTCAGGGTATACAAAGTGGATACGCTGAGTGACAAACTGGCCGAGTCGAAGTCGGAAGTCACAGCTGTAAATGCTGGAAAGCATCCTGAAACGGTGGCAGCATCATTGACCTATGGAGCCGCTCTGCCTGGCTCCGAGATGGGTCCATCACTAGCGAGGCTGATCACGAGACGACTGTGATCGAGGTACCCGGACTTGAAGATCCTCTAGACGATGAAAGTCCTCCAGATAAATCTTCATCGCAGTAAGGCAGCATCTGCCAACCTCATTCTGCATCTTGCGAAGGGTGGAGCCGATGTGGCCCTGATACAAGAACCATGGACGGTCAATGATCGTATATGTGGTATCAGGTGCAATGGATACAGGACCCCAGGTAGGCAGAGATCCTGCATACTCATTAAAAACAAATTTAATGCTTTTTTATTGCAGAATTTTAGTGATAGCAATACAACCGCCATCAGCCTCTCTCTGGAAAACGGCCAGCGGACAATTGGCTAGATTAATCGTACATGGCGTACGACCATACTGAATCACCCCCTGCGAAGTGCGTCAGGGATATTGTATCGGAGGCAAAAAGACGGAATTGTAGCGTCATTATAGGTGCCGACGCCAACGCGCTCCACACAATCTTTTAATTTCATTATAAGCGAAACCTTGTCTATATGTAACAGAGGCGAGTAACCGACCTTCATAACTTCGGTTAGGAGGGAAGTACTAGACCTATCTTTACTACTTAGCTACGACTATGTAACTGTATCCAATTGGAGCGAACTTTCTGATCACTCATTTCCTGATCATAGATATCTACAGTTCCACATAAATATCGAACCTCTGAAAAAGGAAGGTTTAAAAATTATAGGAAAACGGACTGGAACGCCTATCGTGGCCGCCTAAGGAAACTCTTAGGTTACCTTCCGAATATTCCGACTAATGTGCCAGAGCTGGAAGAACTAGTTGGCAAATTTACTGATGCGTGCAGGAACGCGCTCAATGACTCCTGTAAGACCAGTGGTTATTATGCTGCCAAGGGTAACAAAAATCCTCATTAGTGGAACGCTGAGCTTCAGGATCTAAGATCGTGCATTAGGCGGCTTTTCAACAAGGCAAAACAGAGCGGCGACCAAAGGGATTGGGACGTTTACAAGATTAGTCGTAATCTATTTAAAGGTGAACTCAAGAAGGCCACACGGAAATCCTGGCGAAACTTCTGTGAATCCATTGAGGGAACCAACCAGACTGCACGCTTAAGATGCGTGCTCGCTAAAAACCCACCGTGTGCGGGGTTCTTAATGAAAGACGATGGAACGTGGACGTATTCGTCTGAAGAGTCTCTTGGAACTCTCCTGGATACCCACTGCCCCAACGATGACAGGAATGCTGGTCATCAGCCAGAAGAGCTAGGCTGAAACTCACCTAGCTTTGAAAAAGTTCGCTCAATAGTGAGGAGAAAGAACCTGATATGGACCATTAGATGCTTTAAGCCCTATAAATCAGCCGGACCTGACGGGATAATTCCCGCGCAACTACAGGAGGCACTATACCTATCTTGCAGCTGGTTGGAGGCAATCTGCAGGGGCTGCCTTACGCTTGGAGTCATTCCTAGCATTTGGAAGCAAACCAAAGTGGTTTTCATCCCGAAAGCGGGCAAATGCTCTCATGTCAAACCAAAGGACTTTAGGCCAATCAGTCTATCATCCTTTATTCTTAAGACATTTGAAAGGTTACTGGACATTCACGTTCGAAGTAATCTTCCACAGAATCTACTATCGAGTTCTCAGCATGCCTATATCAAGGGCAGGTCAACTGAGACGGCTCTCCACTCTATAGTCAGCACAATAGAAAACTCTCTTGAGAATAAAGTCTTCGCTCTAGGGACCTTCCTGACCATCGAGGTAGCCTTCAATAACATTCAACCTTCGGCGAATCTTAGGTCGTTACAGAATGTAGGAGTCGACAGCTTAGTGACACGCCGTATTGGGAAGCTTATGGAGGATAGATCCGTCAAAGCTGAATAGGGTGGTGTTACAATTGCTAGGACTGTTAACAGGGGGACACCGCAGGGGGGAGTTCTGTCTCCACTATTATGGTTAATTTCTGTCAATAAACTGCTTCTTGAATTGGACGGCCGAATGCCAGGTCTTTGCCTATGACGATGATATTGCTATCATCTGTACGGGTAGAAACCTCAATTTCAGCCTACTCAGTTGATTCGAACTGGACCGCTAACAACGGACTATCACTTAATCCAATTAAAACCAAGCTTGTCTTTTTCTCTCGGAAATATAAAATACCCGCATTTGAACTGCCGTCAGTTAATGGGGTGTAATTACAGTTGACGGAAAAGGTCAAGTACTTGGGAATAATTCTCGACAGAAAACTGTCTTGGAAACCGAATGTGGTGGAGAGGGTGAAGAAGGCGTCTGTTGCTCTTTACTGCTGTAAAGGGGCGATAGGTAAGCGCTGGGGACTGTCTCCTAAGATCACCATGTGGATTTATACGGAAATAGTCAGACCAATACTTCTCTATGGCATCGTAGTTTGGTGGAGGTCCCTCCAAGGGAAGTATGTTCTGAATTCCTTGATGAAAATTCAAAGATCAGCACTGATTAGCGTTAGTGACACAATGGGCACGACGTCAGGTACTGCACTTAGTGCTATCATGAACACTTCTCATGAATACTTCTCTATGGCATCGTAGTTTGGTGGAGGTCCCTCCAAGGGAAGTATGTTCTGAATTCCTTGATGAAAATTCAAAGATCAGCACTGATTAGCGTTAGTGGGGCAATGGGCACGACGTCAGGTACTGCACTTAGTGCTGTCATGAACATCTGTACTCCTGATATCATGGCCGAATCAGCAGCCACTACGTCTCTGGTGAGAATCAGAGAATGTGGCGTTTTGATATCGGGGCATTCCGGACACGCTGAATTACTACATCGGATCAACCCTATTCCCATAAAAACGGACTACTGTATCCCCTACCTTCTACCAGCGACAAATCAAAGGACTTCTATTCCGAACAGGAATGCCTGGGAAAAGTCACTGGAAGGTGATTCCAGTAGTATCAGATTTGTCACGGATGGATCAAACAAAGTTGGAGGAGGAAGTAGGCTATGGGGTCCATTCACCGGACCTAAATGTAAATATCTCCTTTAAGCTGCCTGATCACTGTAGTGTATTTCAGGCGGAAATTTCCGCAATACTGAAGGTTGCCGAACTACTGTAAAGTAGTGTCATAACCCTCCGGAGAATATGTATCTACACGGACAGCCAGGCTGACGATGTAAGAATGCCACTCATCACTTAGGGTGATGGCAGAGTATTTTGACAACAGGCTCATCTGGGTACCGGGACATAGCGACATTCCAGGCAATTACGTAGCGGATGCGTTAGCTAGATAGGGCACTACGGCACAGGTTCTTCCGGCAAAAGAAAGTAATAGTATGCCAATCTCAACCTGCCGCTTGCAGATCAGGCAGTGGGTCGATAATATGTTCAAGGACAAATGGAGACTTACTTCAACTTGCAAACAAGACAGGGTCCTCTGGCCACAGGTGGACAGGAAGAGGACTAGCAACTACTTAACTTGCATAGAGGCAGGTTATCTACAATGATAGGAACACTTACGGGACATTGTCTTGTAGGAAAACACGCCCTAAGATTGGGACAAAGAAACTCTACTCTCTGTAGATGCTGCATGGAAGAGGACAACGAAACGACGAAACACCTTCTCTTGGATTGCCCTGCTCTTGCAGGAATGAGAAGTAGGATATTCGGCACACATTTAGTTAACACCGTAGCCCTACTGGATATTCCTGTAGGTCTTATAGACAAATTTATTGAAAGGGCAAATTGGCTAGACGACTAGTCAATAGTTGCTATGGAGGAAACTGCAGGTATCACAATGGGCTTCTTTAGCCTAAGTGTGCGAGACAGCGTGCTGTCTTGCAGCCTTTTCAACCAACCAATCAACCAAAGAAAAATTGAAAAACATAATATTTCACTTTTTCAAAAACTGACTTTTTTTCAAAGTCTAATTTTTGGAAACCTTAGGGTCAGTGGAATTTCTCGAAACTTTCACAATTTAATAATTTGAGTGAACTACAATCTACAATTTAGTAAACACTAACAATTTTCTAGAACAATGGAAGAAAGTGCTAAAATTCCAAAAACCGAAAACTTGGTCCGTTACACGGGGATGGTTGCCACCGTATTAATCAAGAATACTTTTTAATAGATAACACGTAATTTCATTTGCTTTATTATTCAGTTAAAAAATAGAATTTATTATAAATTTTTAAATTTTTGGTTGCATAACTGTAAATAAATTAAGCATCAGACGCAGAGCAGTCATACATTTTCGAATACGCCCGTAGCAACTATACCATGACTCAATCAATCTAAAATAATTGGAACAAAATCGTATTTGCATAATATTTTTGTCTTCGATAACTTTAGAAAATGTCTGTTTTCTGTTTGCTCGCTCTACCACAGCCTGAAATTCAAATCATAAATAAATATATTCGAGTCGAAATACATGCACAGAGAAACTAACAAACTAGCACAGGGGATTCAATTGTTGACTTAAGTCAATTCGGTTCCATACATTAGAATTTGCCCTTGAACATGAACTTGAGCTTAGAGTGGATACATTTCTGTTACCTATTGTATTCGCTATAAAATATTAGGGTACACAACAAGTTGTTCGTTTGATTTGGAATGCCTTGAAAAACACAGTTGTCGCAAATATCGCCCAACTGAATAAAACGATAAAGCGCCTGAACATATTTCGGCGGCATGAAAATTTATAAACAAATAATAAGTCGCCCAAAGCAACCCCGGTAAAATCAAAATGAAAAACAAAATTGGGCGATTTTTATTCCATAGTTATGGGACGTATTTCACTATGAAAAATTCCAACAAAAAACAAATATGAAAAATAACCGAACAAAGAAGAAAAATTAGCCATTTTTGGGCGATATTATGAAATTTTCGTAAATTTTGTATGCATAAGTTTGAATGAGTTTTCGATATATTTTGATCCATTCTGTTTTGGGTAATTTTCGAACCCGCACACTTTTATACATAAATAATTTCCCGTTACATCCCATGAAGGGATTAGGGAGAGTTTCTCACAACCAGTGACCTGTGCGCGTTCTAGTTTACATATTCGGGTCAAATTTCATATAAATATATCATAGTATATTAGGTGAAACAGTATTATATAGTAGTTAATTAGGTGAAACTGCATTATATCGTAGTTATGTGGGTGCTTTTTTAATAGTCAAGTTAGTACTACTTATAAATATGTATGAAAAATCGCGTAAAATTTATTTTATTTTAGTGCAGATAATATCAAAAATGTCATACTGCCCAAATTCAAATAAAAGTCATGCAAATTAATTTTTTTACATGCATTTGTATTTCAAGTTCAATTTTAGAAATTAAACCATATTATCTTCTTGGCGTTTGTTGCGATATAGAGCAGTGGTCCCCAACGCCCGGTCCGCGGACCGGTACCGGTCCGTGGATCAAATGGAACCGGGCCGACACAATACCGTTGAAGTAAAAACAAAACACCGCACGACCATATGAATGAAATTATTAAAATTATCAAACGTTGACCGGTCCGCGGCGACAATAAGGTTGGGGACCACTGCTTTAGAGTATACGTCATATAAAAATACTCATGGTAGACGCAGGAGGTGTTGTTGTAGCTGATGACAAATTGATGCCAACAACAACATACATTTTAGTTTTGCTTCTCACTTACGTTGTGTCAAATCCAACACAGACGTATGCCAACAATAAACGTAAACAAACACATACAAAAACAAAATCCATGTGAAGTTGACAGTTCGAAAGTGTTTTGCAATGTAAATAAAGCAAATCAGCTGTGCTTATGCGTTCACCATCTATGAATCCATCTTGGTATACGTCTAATGACAGTCTTTTGTTGCGATGCTTCTGCCCACTCCGAAGTCTTCGGCAGAGAGAAGAAAGCGCATACCTACACTGAAAGAAAAACGCATCGTCACATAAATGAAACATTTTCGTTAATGTTTTTACGTTGCAGCAATGGAAAGTGTCGTATATCCGATAGTTTGGTGGTCACTACACTCAAAATATTAAGTTTGCTATTAATAGCAAACAATGTATGCTACTTATCAGCAGACAATCTGTTTGTCATTACAGCAAATAAACTGCAATAACTACAAACTTTTAGCAGGGTTGATAAAAAAGCTGACATACTGTTTGCTGAAATAACAAAACAATATTTGCTGTAATAGCAAATTTGTTTGCTTTCCTCTTTTCAGCAGACTTTTCTGCTGTGTTTACCAACATATTTTTTTGAGTGTACAACGAAAAATTGCATACATAATTTCGTTGACAATTTTTCATTTCGTTGCTGCAACAACTGATATTTCGATGATGCAACAATTTCTTTTAATTTTAATTTTGTATAAAAAGGCATATTTAAGCAATTGATATTTGGTTTATCTCTGACTTTTTGTAGTTTATTTTTATTACTCGTATTTACATATTTATTTTGGAGGTGTTGAGGAATAATTTCGTTACTGCAATAAATCAGTTGTTAATACTACGAAACTAATGGAATAAAACTATTTAACTGCTAAATCAGATATGCACCAAAATTTCACCAACAGTAAATGGTTTTGCGATGAGTTAAAAAATAAGTTTTTTTTTCGCGCTAGGTTCAACTTCTTGAGATATAGGCCTTTAAAGCTTGAGTATATAATCGGTCATATCTCAGGTGTTTATCATCGGATCTGTTTGAAATGTGCATCATTACAAAGCCCTTCTGAAACTCTATAACTCTATATATAAATATATTTCCTTTTATTAACCCATTGAGAGCTCATTTAAAAAATGTTTTTGACCTCACTTTTTTGTTCTTGTCTTTTGTCGTTGTTGTTGTTGTCGTTTATTTCTGTTGTCCTTTGTTGTAGTTTTTACACACCCAAATAAAAAAATTATTTCTAAAAACTCGCGCGATTTTTCTGATTTTGTCACACATCGACTTAAGGTACAGAGGGAATTTGAACCCACCTGCCTGAGCCGGGCGACTAGGTGGAATATAAATTTAACGATTTATGATTTTTCACCAGGATCGGATAATAAATGGCAGAGTTATGCTCGATTATACATTTCGGAAAATATGGACTTCCGCAAACTTTTTTTATAAATCTTCATTTAATGCTCTACCAGGCAAAAAACGAAAAAAAATCCAATTTTGCTGCTAAGAGAAATTTTCTCCAAACTAATTTTTATGAAGTATATTTCTTCCTCTATCCCATTCTTGTTGAAGATGACATAGCATTCACTGAACCGGTTGATAAAGCTAACCTCCTGGCTGAAATGTTTGCAAGGAACTCGTCCTTGCCGGATAGCAATCAACCACTCCCCGTGATCAATTACGTATCTTGTTCCATGCCCAAGATATTTTTTCGAACGAAAGGAGTTAGAAGGTTTTTGCGAATCTCGATGTAAATAAATCCCTGGGCCCGGTGGCATATCTGCACTGGTCTTGAGTAGGTGTTCTTCGGCACTGACACGTCCACTGCGCAACCTTTTCAACCTTGCATACCATGCGGGAGTCTTCCCGGCTCGTTGCAAGGCTGCTAATGTCCAGCCAATCCCTAATAAAGGTGATGCAAGTAACCCTGCAAATTACCGCCCAATGGCAACTTGTTCTGTGCTCTCGAAGGCTATGGAGAGCATGGTTAACCAGCATGGTTAATCAACCAAATATATTGAGTCCAATGACCTTCTTAATGATCGGCAATGAGAGCTACTGGAGACCTGATGGCGTTCGTTTCAGAACAGTGGTGTCGATCCATCCACCGGCTTGGGGAGAGTACGGTAGTGCCTCTTGATGTTTCCAAGGCCTTCGACGTGGTATGACATGAAGCACTCTTGTCACATATCGCTGCTTTTGGTGTCTGTGATAACTTCACTCGATTTATATCGCGTCTTCTCAGAGATCCCACTATACGAGTTCTTGTAGATGGGGTTTCATGCGACGGGCATAAATTGACTGCAGGTGTACCTCACTCAGGGCTCTCTGCTTTCTCCTTCTCTTTTTCTTATTTTCATGGACGATCTCCTGGGTGAGACTGTGAATCCAATCTACTCTTTTGCGGATGACAGTAATCTCTGTCATTCTTATTCATTCGATCGTAGGCCAAGTCTCCAAGAGATTGAAGTCAAACGCCGGACGATGAATGAATCACTCGGCCGGGATCTGGTGTCCATTGTTGAATGGGGTCGAATGAATAGAGTAGATTTTAACGCGGGTAAGACCCAGTGTTGTTTGTTGTCGCATAAGCGGATTGCTGCCTCAGGTGTATCGTCATTGTCTATGGAGGGTGTGGATTTTGGTGAATCAGATGCTCTTGATGTTCTGGGCATGAAAATACAAAGTGATATCCGTTGGAGAAAACATATATTTGAAGTCTCGAAAGATGCATTCAAGTGTCTAGGCTTTTTAAAGCGGTGCAAGAAATACTTCACTTCATCTAATCTTCTTAATATCTACACCACGTACATCAGACCAAAAATGGAATATAACTCCCAAAATGTAAAAGAGAGGCCAACAGGAGAAAATGGTGAACACAAGTTGTGGGTCATGTACACATCTTAAATCAGTTCCTTTGCAACAACTGAAAGGGGTAGACAGTGGTAGAATCCGGCGGAATAATTTAAATAAATTTGTTACAACAGACAAATTAGTTGTTATTCTTCCTAACAATAAAGGGTGTCACAGTAAAATTGCACTTTTTAAATTTTGTGGTGGCAACTCTGAAATTTGCCAGCTGTTACATGTGTTTATTGCGATTATTAAAAATGCAGCCGTTTACGACAGAACAACGGGTTATGATTGTGAAAACTTATTACAAAACTTCGTTCAATGGGTAATGTAGCAAAATGAAGGCAATGCCAATTTTTCAAAAAAAAAACTCATCTTCTCCGATAAAGTGCTTTTCCATTTGAATGGCTTCCTGAATATACAAAATTGCCGAATTGGGGCTCAGAAATTCCGCATGCAATTCATTAGAAACAAATGTACTCACAACGAGCAACTGTCTGGTACGGATTTTGGTCAGGCGGTGTGGTGTGATTGGTCTTAAATTTTATGAAGATGAGGCCGAAATTGCCGCGACTGTGAACGGCATCCGTTACACGATTATGATAACGAAGTTCTTGTGGCTTCAACTGGACGCCATGGTTCTGGACAACTTGTGGTTTCAGAAAGACTGCGACACCTCCTGCACCGCGCATGAATCAATCGATTTATTGCTGCAACGATTTGAAGAACAAAATATCTCCAGAAATTCTGATGTCAACTTGCTCAACGAGATCATACAATTTTGTCAACAAGATCATACAATTTAACGCCGTGCGATTTCTTTTTTTGGGGTTTTGTTAAATCTCGGGTTTATGCGAATAAACCAGAAACAATTCCTGTGCTCAAATTAGAGATCCAACGCGTCATCGGTGAGATACAGTCACATCTCTGTGAAAAAATCATGGAAAATGTCATGAATAGAACAATGGGCTTTCATCAGTAGCGTGGGGCCATATTGTCTTCTTTCCAATCCAAGAAAAAACTCACAACTAACTCAAAAATACGTGTTTTAATTTAAAATGAAAAAGTGCATTCTTAGTGGGACACCCTTTACTTTTATTCTGAAAAATAAATTGTGTAAATTTATGTGTTTGCTATGACCTTTTGTATAAATTGAGTATCTGTAAATCAAATACATGGATAAATAAACAGAATGCAAAGTGCAACACAAAAACAAAGAAAGTGACGCATCGAATACACTGTGGAATGAAATGCAACATCTTCGAAAATAACAAGGTTCTGACAAAGGATTCTATTAGAGGGAATAACAAAGAATTATATGTGTCCCCGTTTTGAAAGTTTACGTTTTTTAACCATACTAAGACCTTTTGAGTAACTAGGTGTTCATACACTCCGGTTCACTTATTTAAAGGCACTAAAAATTCCATATTCAGCAGCCTGTATCTTTTGCAATTGCAAAATGGAAGCTAGACATCGTCAGATATACAAAAAATCACGTCAAAAGTGGTTTCTTAACTAAAGAACTTTTTTTGAGTAATTTCTAAAAAAACGGTCAAAAAATGCGCTACTTTTTTGGTTCAGTTGAATAAAGGCACTTTAACTAATTTTAATGAAACACAGTTTTTCTTGTTTTTTTAATTTAGTATACTTTATTTAGGAAATATTTGTTACGGGTACAACCCCCTTTGTTTTTAATAACTTCAAATATACGGATTTTCATTGAGAGATAAAGAGAATTTATGTAATCCAACGAAATTTGATTCCAAGCATCCTTAATGGCATGATTCTCAAATCTCAAAATGATCATCAAATTGTCTACCTCCTTCATTGACCTTACGAGATAACCAACCCTAGACATTTTCGATAATGATTAGATCTGGAGAATACGGTGACCAATCAAGAATATTAACATTTTGGCTTGCAATGAACACCTTTACTACTCTGGCGTTGTGTATAGGGGCATTATCCTGTAGCAATATCCAAGATATGGGACCAAATAGTTCACTGAACTTCGGAAAAGCCGATGTCAATAACATTTTATAGCTTGCACCAGTCATTTTTGCACTTTGAAAGTCAAGATCGATGGTGCCATAGTACGTAATAGCACCCCACGCCACAACGCCGCCCTCTCGGCTGTGATGTCAGTTCAAAACGGCGTTTCTTTGTACAGATCATGGAAATAATAGTTGTAGCCATCAGGCCCATCCAAATTAAACTTCTTCTCGTCCGTAAATACAACGGTTCTCCAGTCATTTACATGACCTCTAGGCTGCACATCCCATACCATGTAGTCTTTGCGAATTGAAGCCGCTTTTCCATGCGAGGAGCATTAAGTGGCGGCTTTTTTTCCAATTTCAGGTATTTAAGATACTCACAGCTCTAATTACTCTGCGTTCTGATGACTTGCTCGCTTCCACTCCAGCTTGAGCTCTTATTTTTGACAACGATAAGACAGAATTAGAAGCAATTCTGATGATATTTCTTTTCTCATACGTAGATAAAGACAATGAAACCCTTCCTTTAAATTGTTTCCATACCCTCGAGGTCCTTGATTCAATTCTGATTCAATTTTATTAGCTACTACTTTTGAAAATCGGTTGAGTAGTTTAGAAGATCCGTCAAGGGGGAGACTTTACCCTTTTTTCCCCTCCCGATAGGACTGCCTATAGCACTCAGTGATAACGTAGCATTATATTGGTGAAAGAATTTTGGAAATCGGATGAGTAGTTTAGAAGATCCGTCAAGGGGGAGACTTTTCCCCTTTTTGCCCCTCCCGGTAGGATTACTTATGGCACTCAGTGATAACGTAGCATTATACAGGAGACAGAATTTTGAAAATCGGATGAGTAGTTTAGAAGATCCGTCAAGGGGGGTCTTTCCCCTTTTTACCCCTCCCGATAGGATTGCCTATATCACTCAGTGGTAACGTAGCATTATACTGGTGAAAGAATTTTGAAAATCGGATGGGTAGTTTAGAAGATCCGTCAAGGGGGAGACTTTTCCCCTTTTTGCCCCTCCCGGTAGGATTGCCTATAGCACTCAGTGATAACGTAGCATTATACTGGAGAAAGAATTTTGAAAATCGGATGAGTAGTTTGGAAGATCCGTCAAGGGGGAGACTTTTCCCCTTTTTACCCCTCCCGGTAGGACTGCCTATAGCACTCAGTGATGACGTAGCATTCTACTGGTTAAAGGATTTTTTCAAATCGGATAAGTAGTTCTTAAGATTACTTCCGTCATACAAACAAACAAAGTCACAAACATTTCTGCTTTATATATTAGTATAGATTGCGCGGTTAGAATATCCTTCAGAACGGTAAACATAGATTTTAGATTTTTCCGATAATCTAAAATTTTTTGTTTTGCCATTTTGACTTTTAAAATGATTAAGCTGTAATAAATTGTAATAAACAAATGCTTCCTACAAAAAATCATAGCTTACTTTAAAAAAATAAAAAAAATACAAAAAGTGAACCTAAACAAATTGCACATTTTTGGACTTTTTTTTATAAATTGCTCATAAAATATTCTTTAGTTAAGAAACCACTATTGTCATGATTTATATCTCAAGATGTCTAGCTTCCGCCTTCATTTGAAAATTCTGCAATCGGTCACAAATTGCAAAAGATACAGGCTGGTGAACTTGGAATTGTTAGTGTTTTTAAATAAGTGAACCGGAGTGTATGTCAACAAAAATTTTGAATCCTCATATGGATTCCTTTGAGCATCAGTTGGCAACATAGTCCGATGAACATGATGAACGAATTTATCGAACATGTGCACCTATTGACGAACGCTATAAAGGAAAAAGTATTCATTCTCTTACAGCTGACACATGCTTCACAGTGTTTGATACCGACAGAGAATTAGCAAGAGCTAACAGAAAAATGTAATAAATAAAATCTTGCTTAAATGCCCAAATGTATTCTGATCTTTTAGTCTATTTTATATTAATCTACAGCTTTCTTTTGTTCTGTGACTTATAGTGAAATTTTACGTAGAATATTTTTCCAATACACACCGATGCCTGAAAACGTAGTTTTGTGCGACTCGGAGTAAGTACGAAATTAACCCTTGAATGGATTTTCAGTTTTGATTATTCTTGGCATTCAAGTTGAGTTTTCAACTTTGCTGTGTTAAGAAACGTATATTAGAATTTTATGAGGAATATTTTGTTGTACATTTAAACCCGATACAGAACAGTGGATGGATTACCGCCGGCCGATGGATTACCGGCGAAACTGTTTAAGGATGGTGGCGATGAGCTGATAAGCTGCATGCATCTGCTCATTAGTAGAATTTGTTTAGATGAATGCATGCCCGGCGATTGGAGTCACAGTGTACTATGTCCCATATTTAAAAAATGACATGAGGTGTCAGGGGACACCCGGTTGGAAAGAAGTTCCTTTCGCTATATTATATACTAGTTAGTTCCACCACGACTAAGGCGCCTGTTGAAAAATACTGTAATTTAAATGGATCTTTAAGAAAAGATACTCTTGTAAAATGATAAACTTTTTTTAAGAAATTTTGTATTTATTGAATGTGTTTTTTAAAAAAATTAAATTTTTAGGTCCCTCTTTAAGAATATGTATTATATTTCCCCCGAAAAGGCCCTTTCTTTGATGAGAGGTACTTCTTTTATTAAAAGCTAATGTGTTTATGTAAAAAAAAGCCTAAGAGTATGCATTTTTTTTACAAAGAAATACTTTTTTTTTTAACAACAGGTACTTTTTTACGAAGCGGTACTCTTTTTAGGATATGGTTATTTTTTAAGAAAATTTACTTATTTTCAGGAGGGCTACTTATCTCAAGAAAAGAAAAGAAAAGGCATTATTTTATTTTTAAGAAAGGGTACTTTTAAGAAAAGAAATTTTTGTAAAAAAGGTGTTTTTTGAAAGAGAAGGTATTTCTATTTTTGAAAAAAAGCTTTCTTTTTAACAAAGAACGGGTATAATTTCAAGAGTAGGTACTTATCTCAAGAGCAGTTATTTTGTTTTACAAAATAGGTACTCTTTAAAGAAAATGTAGTCTTTTAAGAAAAGGCAATTTGTTGTAAGATAATGTACTTTTTTAAGAAAAGGCATTTGTTTAAAAAAATACTTTTTTTAAGAAAAGGTACTTTTTATAAGAAAATATACATTTTCAAGCAAAGGATTTTGTTAAAGGTACTCTGTTTAAGAATATCAATGGGTATTTTTGGTGATAAAATTTACTTTTTTTAAGAAAACGCGCTTATGTAAGAAAATGTTATTTGTTTAAACTTCTTTCACTTTGGCTTTTCTAAATTTACTTTTTATTCGGTTCAAACTACAATATACAATAAACAGGCTCCACCTAGAAAATTTCCCATTAAACAAAATGTTTATCTTAGTGTAGACATAAACCAAAAGTATGAGTGTAAGAGTAAGTGTGCTGCCAAATGTAATTCAGGGTTGTACTTCATGGATTTGCCAGTCTTGCGCTTTGGATTTTCTAAATTAACTTGTTATTGGGTTCAAAACTACAATATGTAATAAACAAGCGCCACCAAGAAAACTTCCCTTTAAACCAAACCAAAAGTACCCAATATAGTTGATAATAATGGGTTGTAATAAAGTAGTTAAAAAAAAGTTGTTTAAAATGTTTTCATTTAGCCCCCATCCCGCAACGTGCGAAAAGGAACTTCGTTCTGAAAGGTGACCCGAATCTATGTGCCAATTACCGTGTAATAAGCCTTTTATACATAGCATATAAGGTTCTATCAAGTATAATGTGCGGAAGACTAAAACCGAGTGTGGCTTTAGGCCTGTAAAATCGACAACCGACCAGATTCCTGGAGAAGACCCATGAAAAACAAATCGACACCTATCATCTATTTCTCGATTATAAGGCGGCCTTCGATAGTCCGATGCAGGAGAAACTCTACGAAGCAATGTTTGAGCTTGGTATTACTGCAAAACTCGCCTTTGCAGGATGACCTTGACGAACACTAAATCCGCAGTGAAAGTCGGTAAGAATCTTACCGAACCTTTCGAAACTAAGCGAGGCCTCAGACAAGGCGACACCCTATCATTCGATCTCTTTAACATCGTAATAGAGATTATTCTGAGAAAAGCTGCAGTCAACATGAATAAAACTATCAGCAGCAAAAGTCACATGCTGCACACGTATGCTGATGATATAGACATCTTTGGGCAAACAGTTAGAGAAGTTACTGCGGTGTTTTCGAGAATTGAGAAGGTGCCAGCAAAAGTGGGTCTGACGGTAAATGAGGACAAAACAAAATTAATGTTTCAACTAGCAGGGCCTACACGCGATTAGACCAAAGCGCGAACGTTGATAATCGTTATAATTTCGAGGTGGTTGATGAATTTATTTACATAGGATCTGCCGTAAACAAAAACAAACAAAACATCAGCCTTGAGATCAAGCTGAGAATTGTGCATGCGAATAGATGTTATTTTGGGCTAAGCAAGCACTTTAGAGATAAAGCCCTCTCTCGAATAACAAAAGTTCAGCTGTACCAGACTCTCATACAACCTGTCTTGCTTTATGGCGCAGAATCCTGGTCCCTACCGGAAGCAGGCGAAACATCTGTAGGAGACTTCGAGAGGAAACTACTCCGAAAAATGTATGGCCCCATACATATGAATGAGGTATATCCCGACATTGACATAGTTAAGCGGATCAAAATAACGCGATTGCGCTGGCTAAGCCATGTCAGTAGAATTGATGAAGACGAACCAGCACGAAGGGTTTTCGAAACCGAACTCGAAGGAAGACGTAAAATAGGAAGACCAAGACTCCGCTGGAGGGATCAGATTTTTTTTTATCAAACCAACACTCAGGGGATGCCCCCTATAAACGCAGTGCATTGTGTTGGTGAAGGAAAATTGAGGTAGTGGAGGGTGGAAAGAGGGAGTAGTGTCTGTTGACATTTGCCTTGAATGTTTCTATGTCACAATTGGTGGGAAATACACTAGCCGGAAGTTTATTCCACATACGGACTGTACGGCTGAAGAACGAATTTTCTCTATAGTGTGTAGTGCGATCAATCGGCCACTCGATAAAAACGGATGAGAGTTCCTGGAAAGCCGCGTACTTCGGCTAAATATCCTCACGTCTGGCATAAGTTGATGGATGTCCGAGGAACACATACCTTGGAAATAACGATAGAACAGCGACAAAGATTGACGAATCCCTGCGTACACCTGGTATTGCCAACTGGAGAGATAAGGCAAGAGATCGAACTTGTTGGCGAAATATGTTATCTTCGTTTTGTAAGGTCCCTGGCCCCTCGGGGTTGTTCGAGACCGGATACGTAAGTAAGAACAGTGCTGGAAGGTGATCCCATCAAGCCTACAATTGTTAACTATTCGAATACGGAACCACTATTCGACCTCAAACTGATTCCTTGAACAAAGGTGTTCATGGTATTGAAGGATATATGAATTTCAATAAGATCTACTGAAAACGATTACCACTCGTATACTCTAGGGTATGGTATACTCTAGCTAACTAAGGTTGTCTCTTTTTCGTTACTACCTTATTATTGGGCGTGCATCATATGGGAGTTTAGGCATTGAGGGCAGAGTTCGGTTGGCTAGCGGATAATAGTCCAGCAGCAATCTTCTCTGATAGTCAGGAGGTAAACAAGTCCTTGTAATCAGCATTTACCACAGATATCTTAAGAAGATAGCCCAGCAGTACGATATTCACCTCATAAGGTTGCCAGGCACAGGGATATTTCGGGGAACTGCAGAGCGGGTTAGGTGGTCAGACTAGGGACCGCCTTACAGGTTTGACAGGAACTGAAACGTGTTGGCATACCACTAGCGACTTGTACGCATATCCGAGAGACAGATACTGTGTACGCGCAAGACAAATCTGACCGTTTAGGGATAGTACTCATGCATGAATCATCTGTATCTACCCAGGCCAAGTTATCAATACTTGCTTCAGTTTTGACGGGATACTGTCCGATTGTTAGACATGTGGCGAGGCTAATCGTTACGACTAAAGACTTCTGTTGAAGCTGTAACGATGAGGAAGAGAAGGATCCCCTAAACATCTTCTCTGAACATCTTGTCCGCACTAGCCGGTAGAAGGATGTCTACTATGGGATCTTACCAATTTAGGGATCTGGGAAAATTCTCTCAGTGAGGCGTAGACAAGATCTTCAGCTTCTGACAGCAAAATAAATGGGTCAACGGTGGGTATAGCCCTGAATCTGGTTAGCTCAGGTTATCACAATGAAATAATAGGTCTAGTTGTTCATCCACCGCCGCCAAAAACTGTCATAACCATTACAATTTTGAGGGTCACGTATCTTCAAGATAAAGTGGGGCTTTGGAAAGGCTGATATTAACAACGGGAAGTGTTAAAGTTATTCATATATGTTATAGGTTATTAATGTTAGTTATATGTATAGTTGACCTTTCAAATTATGTGTTCGGATTTGTTTCGTCTTGAGGTCATATTTCAGAAAGAAGTCGAACGATGTGTAGGAAGGAAGGGGAAGAGTGTATACATACAAATGAGGATGAAGGGCAACGAGAAGTTTTAAGGGCAAAATTGGTGCAATCGAAAGATGACCACTTGTATAAGTCAAGATTGAACAAGAGAGATAAAGATCTCTTGGATGCAGTGGCCCACACTAGAGAATATTTGAACAAAGACAACGATTTACTTATTATGACTGCTGACAAAATAGGCAAAACAGTTGCAATGGATGTCGAAGGCGACAACATAAAGATGGATAACATATTGGGCAACATATGCACATACATATATACGTCTCAAAAAGGATGCAACTACGAGATTACAGGAGAAGACTAATAATCTAGTGGAGAAATTACTTATTGGCAAATTCATTGACGCTTTTACGAAGGGTAAATTATCGACGAAAAATGCCACGGCTCCTAGAAAATACGTATTGCCGAAAATCCATAAAGAGGAAAATCCTTTAAGGCCAATTTGTGCGTCAATTAATGCACTGGGATATGCCGTATATAAATTTGTAGTCGAGATACTTGAAAATGTGACAAAAGATTCAAAAGACTAGAGAACGCAATAGATTTCAGGCCACGGTTGGAGAATTTGGGAATAGACGATGATGAAATACTAGTGTATTTTGACGTAGTTAATCTCTACCCCAGTATACCCATTAATTTGGCTCTTAAGACTATAGACGACAATTGGGACAAAATTGGAGCACATACGGACATAACATGGGAATTATTTATAGAAATTTTGAAATTCTGTATCAGGGCGACACGCCGTTTCACGTACGAGGACAAAACACACGAGCAGGGAAAAGGTATGATACATTATTTCCGTAGGAAATAATATGGCAATTAAAGTAACCTAACCTAACTTAATCCACCTACACATATTCACATTTATCTAACTCAAGCCATTGCATTATGCGATAATCGTAGCGAAACACTTGGTGTCTTAAAATCAACACCACATTATTTGTGTTTATTTAAACCTTTTGTTTTAAGCGCGTCGAAGTTTAAGGCCAGAATTCAAGAATTCATAAAAATTATGAACCATTTATTAAGCAAAATGTATCGTCTAAAACACGTTATGAATTTGGGTCTTAGTCTATTTAAATTTAAATTCTAAACTCAAAACATATGTTTAGAATGTGTATTTGCTTTTTTCTAGTATGTTCGAAGTTTATGCCATAGACAAATAAAATAACTAGACATAACACAGGCATTGGGGAAAACGCAATTTACAATACTGATCCAATTGTTCGGAAAAAACATTTGAAATTTTTGAATGTTTTTTATGATTGTTAGTATTAAAAAGATTAATTATAAACAGTAGAATATTTATGATTGACTTCTCTTCAAATCCCCAAACAAATAGAAGAAGGGGCGGCATCAAATGCATTACTCCGGATCTGGTGTCTGTTTTTGACAGATGTAAGTTCGTATATTGATTGCTGCGGCACGACCTTGACCCAAGAAAAGTATCTTCGGCAAGACTGTATACAAAATCGACAGCAGGTTGCTGCATTTTTGAAGGGAATACCACAAGTATGCAATTTGAAATAAGGGGCATTTCTCGCGAAGCGGACAATCGAAAAAAAAAAATTTTTCTCGAAATTCTTTCATATTAGGCTTAACTATAATTCTAGTAAATGCACAATGTTAATTGTGAGTCACACCTTAACGTCAAGTTTTTTGCCCAACTTTATTTGGCATTTTTTTGTTTGTGTTTGACAAATTCATACATGGAGAGGTACAGAGCAGCGCGTTCAAATCAAAATGCATTTCGTGCACTTCGTTATTTTTTGGTCAGCCTGATAACGGACTTCTTGTGGACAGAAATTGGGGATATTGACCTGGACG
The DNA here is from genome assembly GCA_963931995.1 of Phaonia tiefii. Lineage (NCBI taxonomy): Eukaryota > Metazoa > Arthropoda > Insecta > Diptera > Muscidae > Phaonia > Phaonia tiefii. Next base: position 82,945,707 of record OZ008367.1, on the reverse strand, counting down.
ATATATGGTTCCAACAGAATGGTGAGATTTGCCACACAGCCAAGGAAACAATGCCTCATTTGCACGAGAAATGCAATGGGCGTGTTATCTCACGTCGTGGCGATGTTAATTGGCCGCCACGATCATGTGATTTGACACCGTTGGACTTCTTTCTTTGGAGATATTTAAAAGAACCGGTACCTAAATTTCAGTCGGGTGAGCCGACTTAAACATACCCTCACCCTAAGTTATACATTGCGACCGATTTCTGTTAAAAAAAAAACAAATGGGGAGTTATTCTGATTAGCAGCCAACTGTCCGCCTAATATGTATATGGGAGGTACAAAAATGAGAATAGCGAAGTGGGTAATTGGTTATTACACACTATTACACAAAATCTTGATCAGTACCAAATTTTGTTAAGATCGATTGTGGTATGCGGAAGATATCGAGTCGGCCAGCAGGAAAGCCGCCGAACTTTAGTATGGGAGGCACGAAAATGTGTGCCTTTGAATAAATTTTGTCTAGTACCAAACTTCATAAAGATTGGTTCTGTTTTGCCGGAGTTATCTTGCGAATACCCAGCCGGCCGAACCATTTAAGTATGGGAGGCACCAACATGGGCGTGGCAAAACCACCTTTGTCTTAGTCGGTTACTGGCGTTTATTGACAGGAAGCATAATACCCAATTTGACAACACGGACGACCACCAAGCTTTTGCATGGGAGGTACCAGAATAGGCGTGTCGACTTCGCCCATTTTCTCCAATTAAGTAAATATTTACAGATTATTAACCAATGTTTGAGTTGAAGCTACTCACATCTACCAGAAAAATATTTTAGAAGAAACATGAGTTCGTACTAAATGTGTCGACTTGTATGGGTGGTTCCAGAATGGGCATGATCTATGATAAAACTTCACTGTGATCGATAAAGATTTACGGCAGTAATCGTGTTGGCCATCCAACCAGACAGACGGACATGGCTCAATCGTTTTAGAAAGTCCCAAAACGAATTTCGTCCAAAGATGCTGAGGGTCTAATAAGGCTCCTTCTATGCGTTACATTTTTTGCAATATTAAACGATATATGTATACCCTCATCCTATGGGTGTGGGTATAAAAATGTAGCGAACTTACAAATTTTTGGAACAGTTTTTTTTTCAAAATTTATTTAATTTCTTAAAAGAGCAGGCAATTTTCTATAAAAAATATATAAAAATATATAAAAAATACTTTAAATAAAGCCAAAATTTTACAATCTCATATCTGGAGAAATAACATCATAAAAAAGAAATATTGCGTGTTCACTTTAATATCAACGACAGCTACAGTTAAGCCAAATATAAAAGAATTTCAAGAAAAAACATTTTGTTGGTTGCCCCGATTCACGTGAAATGCCCCATAAGAATTATAACGGGTGGGCCATGAAGAATTTGGAGTTTGAACCCCCTGACATTTCGAAGCAGGTGGGCAATTTGACATTTATAAAGTGACAGATTATTAGCTAAAGTTTAAACTTTAACGAAATTAGTAGCTTCATGCTTGAAGAATATTGGGAAATATTAAAAACTTTTCTCCAAATTTCTAAGCCTTCACCTCAAGCAGTAAGAACTTAGCATAAAGACCTCAGTATGAAGGCTTATAGAGTCCAATTAGTCTAAGAAGTGAAGCCTCGTGACTATCCGATGCGTTTTCGCTTCCCTGAATGGTCTGAAGGTCGCTCGGGGGCTACGTTAACAAAAATTTGTCGCATTTGGGGCTAGGAAAATCTACACATTGTCGAGAAGAGGCCGATGCTATGGCGGCATCATAGGCACATTTTTCATCAAAAATGAGCAAGGGGCCTACGTTACCGTCAATGGCGAGCATTACTGTGTCATGCTCAGCGATTTCTTGATTCCAGAAATTAAAGGGGATGACATGGATGACGTACAGTTTCAACAGGAGGGCGCCACGTGCCACACAGCCAGCGTTACAATCGATCTTTTGCGCACTCTGTTCGGAAACTGCATAATCATTCGAAACTCGGAAGTCCATTGGCCACATCTCAGTTGTGATTTGACCCCGTTAGACTATTATTATTATCTCTAGGGCGCCGTGATATACAAACAATCCTTGGTCCTTTGAGACCTCAAAACACGAAATCAAAGCTGTCGATCGCGTGATAGAGGCCCAAACTATAAATAATGCAGTAACAATTATTGTAGATGGAATGAGGTACTTCTTATATAAAGTAAGTCGTGGAAGGCATTTGAAAGATGATGTGTTTCATTCATAAATGCGATTCTAGAAGAATTTTTTTTTCAAAGCGAAATTAAACTGCCAATTTTACATGGCCCATCCTTTATTTCTGTAAAATATGTGACGAGTATGTACGATTTGTATATTTTCACTTGCAAGGCGGCGGAAAAAAGATGATCAACTTCTAGTTATTGTGGGAACGAGCAGCTCTTGGGCGTGCAAATACACCGTCGGGTAAGGAAAAAGACAAGCGTATTAGGGAGGCCGATTGCTTGAGTGGAAAATCGCTGACAGAGATCGAGCTATTACAAGGCGGAGGAAAAAACTTTGTCTATTTTCTGTTCTCGTGGGAACGAGCAGCTCTTGGACGTGCCAAAGATATTGTCGGGTGAGGGAAAAGGCTAACGTATTGCGGAGGTCGTTAACGAGTTTTTGCTTAAGTCTAAAAACGCTGACCGCGTTCAAGCTATTTCTTTCGACACCACGTCAATGAACACTGGCCAATTCCAAGATTGGTCACTATTGCTTGAGTAAATACTGGAACGAGGTCTATTCTATCTGCACTACAGATATCTTATATATGACCCGCAGGTGAAGGAATGAATTCAAATTCGTCAAAACGTCTGAATCAGCAGTGCCAGTGATTGCCCGTTTCAAAGAGCATTGTGAAAATATTAAAGACAAACCACACAGCCCTGGCATAGAAGATGATGGAGTCACACCCAAAATAGCATTTCAATACCAAATTTAGATCAAGTCGTTTTGTTTGGCCCATATATGACTACTAGGAACTCCTTGAAATCGTTTTATTGTTCCTTGTTTGAAATATTCCCAGTCAACATTTCAGCCCACCAGGACCCATTAGTCATGCTCGATGGATTGCGAAAGGCATATACTGCCCAAAAATGTTTTTGTTGCGAAAATGTCTCGGTTTAATCACAAAAGAATTAAATGGAGTTTGCGATGTTGCCATTTTCATCGTAACACTTTACGTGAAAGCTTCGTTTAACACCACCAAGGCAACCGAAGCTGCAAATAATGATTTGAATTTTTTGGAAGAGATTACTGGTTATGATTCAATTGATCTTAGTGGTGAAGCTGTTGCTATTGTATTAATTGATCCGAATACGCCCTGTGACATCAAACGGAATAAGGCGGATGCAATTCGTGTAGTTGATGTAAAGAAAGAGGTATACAAGGGATAGTTTTCTGAGAAACCGACAAAAACGAGGACGTCGGCGATATCGAAGAAGAAGGTGTTTTGGAGGAAAGCGGCTGCAGAGGCAACCAGGATCGTGCAGTAAATATTGTAGGTTGCGAACGTGAACTCATGAAGAAATATTTGTTCCATAACGTCACACATGAGACATCCACAGGCTTGGCACGTTTCGGATTTGTGTTATGAATACCATTATGAATTTTTATAAATACATATGTAGGCAACCCTAGATATAACTTTAGATAAAGTCTAAAAACCATCGGCGAATACTACTCAAGTGAAGAATATCTGTTTATTGGAGCCGTCAGCAAATTAAACGGAAAAAATAAATGTCTGGAATGTGGAAGTCGAGATCAACAAAAATAAAATCATGTCAAGTGGATACAGGAGCCCAAACCAATTTCAATAAGTACGTTCAAAACGCTGGGTATATATCTAAGGTAGATAAGAATGTGTTAAGTAATAAAGGGTCCGACTTTTTTTTCTTTGATTTTTGTTATTTTTTTGATTTGATATTTTCTCAAATTTATTTTTGTATTTGAAAGTACAATCCTTCCGGTTAATAATGGAAAATAATTTCATCCAAATGGCTGCCTCGGCTGGCCATGCAGTAGCCTACACGATCGGTCAAATTTTTAAGCACATTAGCGATTGTGTGCAGCTGTATTTCACCAATGGCTTCAAGAATATTGTCCGCGTAACACTTATCTTTGAGGGCACCCCACAAATAATAGTCCAACGGTATCAAATCGCAGCTCCGAGGTGGCCAAACGACATCAGCTCTGCGGCTGATAATGATAACAGCCATGAAAAGATTCGATGAAACATACAACAGCATGGTGACTGCGGTACAGACAGCCATGTCGTCATCGAAATACTTCTGCACCACAGCGGACATTTGGTCGGGTAATCGCAGGAGTTTCTTGGGTTACACCTGTCATTGGCTTGATCAAAATTTCCAAAGGAAGTCAGCTGCGTTGGCGTGTAAGCGAATACTTGGTGTCCACTCGGCGGAGAAAATCTCGCAAATGATCGGGGATATGAACACTTTCTTTGGCCTCAACACGACCAAGATTATAATGACCATCACGGACAACGGGTCGAACTTTGTCAAGGCATTTCGTGACCAGAGGTAAACATGGCAATAGCGGCAGCTGTATTGACTCCAAATGTGAAAATGATATGGTTGCGGGTTATCCAAAAAACATCGCCTGACTGTACTGAGGAGCAGATCAGCAAAAGGGTGATTGAAGTCATATGCACTTTGATCAAAAATGGTTTTTCATATAATGCAACGGACGTGCCGAATTTGAATAATGGCAACTCATTTTATGATTTCGATGATGACGGTAACTTTATCAGTATATCATGATTTTTCAAACTTTATATTATTTTCCTTACAGAAGATGACGTTCCCAAAACCCCGGTAACACCAACCGAGTCCAACGGTTTCAAAAATGCCATAAGCAATCAGTTTTACGCTTACTTATGACCCGGATCCCGGCCCTGAAAATTGGACCAAATATAATGTTTTGAAGGAAGCATTCCTATTGTGTAACACCCCACTGACGTCGTCAGCACCCGTTGAACGACTATTCTCATTTGCAGGCATCATCAATACTCCAAGATGAAATTCATTGTCAGACTTTTCTTTTGAAAAGTTGGTATTAATGAAGTCTAATGTCAATTTTTTGTGAATTATATATAAGCAGAATCAGCACACATTTAAAACGACGTAATTGTAATATATACATATACCTATTTCCCTTTTTTTACAGAACTTACTGAATATGCATTTTTGTTTTTTTTTGTTTGACATTCTGTAAAATTCGGTCTTTATATTTATTTTACGTATAGTATGTATAAATGTAAATAGTATGTAAATATATATGTAGTATGTGGCAATTAATAATAACACAACAACAAAGTGAACCAGCTGCGTCTAGTGTTTATTTAAAGAACAGGGTGCACCGTATGCAATTTTATGCAATATTCAAAACTGTTACATTATGTAAATATAGCAACAAATGTGATAAATAAATATTTTCTTTTCACAAAAATTGTTAAAAATAGTTGATCTAATCAAATCTAATCAAAAATAATCAAGAAATCTAATCAATTATTTTTTGGATTAGTTTTGATTAGATTTGATTACAAATGCTAATCGTCACTAATTGTGATTAGATTTTTGATTATTTATAATCTAATCAATTAGTAATCGTCTAAAATGGCTAACTAATCATAATTAATCAATTTTTCAGCACAATTAAAATTTCTAATCCAATTGCTAATCATTAGGATTTCTAATCATTATTCCCAAGCTATGGTTTAAGTGTGCCGGTTTTTTATAAAAAGTAAAACTCGACTAAACCGAAAACAGGTTAATAGATGTGGGTTAACCGGCTAATGGGTTTATACTCAATTTGTGTTAAAAATCCTTTAACACTTGTAAAAATTAAGAAAAAAATATATAATTTTCATATATTAATTACTTCTTTGAATTAAGTAACACGACATCTATTTTGAGAAATAATAAATTCGAAATGATTTCCTCATTTGAATATCAATTAAATAATTCAAATTAATGGGAGTTTTTTTTTGGAAACTTGTACACGTTAACTCATACAAAATGAAAATGTTCACGGTAACATGTATAATTTTAGAAGTTAAGAATAACCCGGTTAAAGTGTTACCAAGTTGGATTTTGGTGTATGAAAAAAAATGTTTATCGTTTCATTTCTTATATTTCCACGACGTTTCAAAAATGGTGATGTAAATGTTACTTTTTTTAACAAAATATTTAAAAAGGTGTATAAAATATTATTGATTTTTTCTTCTGCCACAAGCAGAATTCCCACACAATACTGGAGACAAACAACAGCTAAAGGGAACCCAAAAGAAAGCGAACTGAGGAAGAAAGCCGAGGAAAAGCCCGTTTCACATGCAGATACTTTCACCAATATTCTTCCATGATTCGATTCGCAAGAACGCCGTCGGTGCTGTCTGCTTGATGATCTTTTTATTCTTTTTTGATACACTTTATGTAGTTTTTGGTACTTTTGTGTACTTTTTTGTAAACTTTATGTACTATTTGCATATACTTTATGTGAGTTAAAAATTACCGGTTTTAAGAATCTCTCCCCTATCCCTTCATGGGATGTAATGGGAAACGGGTTTTTAGTGCACTGTTTGGTACACATTTTAGTACCGTTATGTATTTTTTTGATGCAGTTTACGTACTTTTTCTACACTTAAAGTATTTTTATTACATTGAATTTTTCAGAATTTTGTTTAGTGTTTGACTTTTATTTTAACGAGTTGACTAATACAAGGGAAGAATTATCGGATGAAGCCAAGTGATTATACTCAACGTCTGTGCGTTTTTTCGTAACAGTTGATGTTAACCTATATAGGTTATTAAAAAAAATCCCCTTTTCCCCCCCTCATTCATGAAAATTGCTTCAAACACGAACATAATTTTCAAATTTAAATAACATTAATGTGAGTATGAATTAAACTTGTCAATTTTACACTTAACAGGCATTGCAAATTGGAATATGACTTACATTTTAATTTTAAAAAAAAACGTTATTTTGAACTTTAAATACAGCTGTGAAATTTTGAGATTGAAACTCCAATAAGACTATTCAATTCTATACAAAACAACTCAAGTCAGTTCAATTCAATAAAGAAGATAGAAGGAATTGAATTGAACTACACTAGATTAGACTATGTTAGATTAGATTGAATTGACTTGGCTAAATTTATGGAAATGAATTGACTTGCATTGCATTGAATAGAAATGAATTGTATTGAACTGAATTGAATTCAATTGAATGGAATTGCATTGCAATGAGTTGAATAGAACTGATTTGAATTGAATTGAATTGAACTGAATTGCATTGCATTGAATTGAATTGAATTGAATTGAACTGAATTTTATTTAACTGAACTGAATGGAATTGAACTGAAATGACTTGAGTTGATCTGAAATAAAATGAATTGCATTGCATTGTATTGAACCGAACTGAATTGAATTGGATTGAATTGAACTGAATTGAATTGAATTGAATTGAATTGAATTGAATTGAATTGAATTGAATTGAATTGAATTGAATTGAATTGAATTTCATTTCATTACATTGTATTGAATGGAATTGAACTGATTAATTGAATTGAATTTAATTGAATTGAATTGGAGTGAACTGAACTGAATTTAGTTGAATTGGATTGGACTGAACTGAACTGAATTGAGTTGAATTGAAATATACGGAATTTAATTGTTTTAAATTGAATTGAATTGCATTGCATTTAATTGAATTGAATTGGCTAAAATTTAATTGAATTAAATTGAATTGACTTGAATTGAATTAAATTGAGTTGAATTGAATTGCATTGCATTCAATTGAATTGAATTTAATAGAACTGAATTGAACTGTAATAGAATGCATTGAATGCATTAAATTGAATTCAATTGAATGGAAGTATATTGCATTTAATTGAATTGAATCGACTGGAATTCAATTGAATTAAATTGACTTGAATTGGGTTAAATTGAACTTAATTACATTGAGTTGAATTTAGTTGACTAGAATTGAGTTGACTTAAATGGGGCAAATCGATTATCGTTAATATATTCCATTTATTCGTGGCCAAATGTTGTTTTTTGCTTTGTGGGTGGGTTTTTAATTGATCGTATATTTGGAAAACGTTTGGGTACAATAATCTATTTGATTATATTAATTTCAAAAACATCAAAATGGCATTGACAATTGTGCTTATTTTCAAAGCATTTCCTTCATGTCTGGCAGTTTTGGTTTTCAAATATTTTATACAAAACAGGTGTATGAATTTGAAAGTACTACGAGGCAATACCTATCGAAGTCACCAACCAATTGCGAACAATGGTAATTCATTTGAATTATATGTATAAAGAAATGAAAATTCAATGCAAATTAAAAAATTCCAGTTACAATTACAAGTTACAATTATATTACAAATGAAAAAACTAATAATCGAACTTCTCTGCTTTATTAAAAATATGTAAAAAATAAAAAATTTTGACTGGGGCCGCCAAGGATTGAAGTTGGAGGGTAGAAATTAGGGTAACCATTCAATTAGTCATCATTCGGTTAACCGATTAATCGTGTTATAAAATTAACCGAACATTTTAATAACTAATTTTTCAATTAACGATTAACTCGAACAAATCAGTACGCTAAATCGATTAATAAAATAAAATACTTTACACACATTACGAACAGATTTGATAGTTTGTTGACAGAAATCGTCGCATAGTGCTTTGGCTCATCATAAATAGAAAAAAAACATTACATGAGGTGTCAGGGGACACCCTGTTGGAACGAAGTTCCTTTCGCCATATATTATGTACTACATAGTTAGTTCCAACACGCTTAAGGCGCCCCTTGAAAAATACGATAATTTAAATGGATCTTTAAGAAAAGATACTTTTTGTAAAATGATAAACTTTTGTAAACAACAATAATTTTTTTATATTTTATATTTTTAGGTCCTTTTTGTAAGATTATGTATTATTTTTTCCCGAAAAGGTCCTTTTTTAAAGAGAGGTACTTCTTTTATTAAAGCTAATGTTTGTTTTAAGAAAAGATATAATTTTTTAGAAGAAGTACTTTTTCTAAGAAAAAGCCATAAGAGTATGAATTTTTTTTTTTACAAAAATGTACTTTTTTAAGAGCAGGTACTGTTTTAAGAAATGGTACACTTTTTAGGAAAAGGCTATTTTTTAAGAAAATTTACTTATTTTCAGAAAGGCTACTTATCTCAAGAAACGAAAAGAAAAGGTATTATTTTATTTTTAAGAAAAGGTACTTTTAAGAAAATGAATTTTTGTAAGAAATGGTATTTTTTTTAAGAGAAGATATTTTTTTTGAAGAAAAGGTTGTTTTTTAAGAAAAGTGTTTTTTTGAATTGGTCCTTTTTTAAGAATAGGCACATTTTTAAGAGTAGGTACTTATCGGAAAGGCTACTTATCTCAGGAAAAGAAAACAAGAGGTATTATTTTATTTTTAAGAAAAGGTACTTTTAAGAAAAGGAATTTTTGTAAGAAATTGTATTTTTTATACGAGAAAATATTTTTTTAAAGAAAAGGTAGTTTTGTAAGAAAATGCAATTTGTTGTAAGAAAAATTACGTTTTTAAGAAAAGGTACTTATTTTAAAACATTTACTTTTTAAGTATTTTGTTTAAGAATATGAATAAAGAAAAGCACTTATTTAAGAAACTTCTTACACTTTGGCTTTTCTAAATTTACTTTTTTTTGGGCTCAAAACTACAATATATACTAAATATTGGCTACCGGCTTCACAGGCAAAACTTCCCATTAAACAAGAAATTTTCCAACATAGGTTAGTCAAGACACAAACCAAAGCAAAAGTACGCAATATAGTTGATAATACTGGGTTGTAGCATAATAGTGTTAAAAAAAAGTTGTTTAATTTTTTTTCCCGCAACGTGCGATAAAGACAGGGGGTACCGATGAGACAGCTGTTCAATTTAGTACTTGGAGAACAGATAGAGAATATGCTTTCAAAGAAGAAATGGTGGTAGCTGACTGGAATTCAGCAAAAATGTTTTCACTTTTGTTTTGATTTTTTCGTTCGTGGCGCGTTCTTAATTTCGGGAAGTTTTGTGAAATATTGTATTAAAAAAGTGGCAAAAAGTGATCAAATTAACAAAAAAATATAATAACAAATTAGATGCAACACGGTTATTCGGTGGAAGTAAATGAAACACGACATAAATCCTGAAAATCAATCTTCAAAAAAAGCGAAGCATAGCGCAAAACAAAAGTGAACAAAACACATTTTCTTTTACTACGCTATACTTTATATGTTTCCCAAGTATTCCACGGAACTCGTTACTACAAAACCGAACTAGTGTACACTCTTAAAGTATTACTCGGTGGATAAAGATCTTCGTTCCAAAAATTGTCTCAAAATTGGTTCATTAAATTTGTGTGTAGTAGTCTGATGAAATTTCAAGACCAATTGGTCACTTTGTATTGGGGGGTACCAAAAAGCCTGGTCCGATTCTGACCAAACTATGGACACTAAAGTTAATAGTCGGAAAAATACGTTTTGCAAAATTTGGTCAAAATTAATCAATCCAATAGAGTGTTGTAGTGTGATATAGTTTCAGAGCCTACCCTACCCTTTGAATGAGAAAGCGTGGCACTTTTGGCTCCAAACTTTGAGATTTTCTTCTTTTTGGCTTGGTACCAAAAGTAACTAATTTTCATGTTGCTGCAACTACGATTTGCGAATTGTACCTATATATATTTTATATAATGAAGTTGCTTTCGTTACGTTTTGTTTTGTTTTAATAAATGTACCTAGTACAATTATTAAACACTGTGTTTTATTTTTTTTTTGTTTTATTTTATTCGAATAATTGATTAATAGAATAATTTGATTGCGGTTTGTTCGGTTAATTGTCAGATTGAAATTTACGATTAACCGATTAATCAAAAAACCCGATTAAATGGATACCCTAGCAGATATGTTCGGAGAAAATGTTGGAGTTGAAAAAATACTGGGAATCGGTCATACATTTGACTCCTCTAAGTGCACCCTTAGGGCAGCAGTTAACGCGGTGGGAGCAAATTGTATACAACTTTAATTTTTGTATGAGAGCCCATTAGGAGGTGAAGAAATAATAAGGCTGTTTTTTACTTCCATCAAAAAGGACGTGCAAGTAGAGAGAAAATCCCGGCGCAATTTGGCAACCCTAGTAGAAGAGGACCAACAAAGTCGACGCGATTCACTCAAACGCATTTCTCTCTCGCGTTATATCTTGATTATTTCATACTTTTTACATACTTTATGCCATTTTATTTAAACATGATTGGAATTTCTATAGTTATATACTATAATAATTTCTATAGATATATAAAAAACTGGTCGTGTATTGAAATATTCAATGAAGAGTGTAAGCGAGAGAGCAGAGAATCGAGGCGCTTCACTCGTTTTCTTTGTTGGCATTCCACTCCATGAGTAAATTTCCACTGCATGAGTAAATATTGCCACTTCAAATAAAACGATCCACACTTAATACTACGAAACGTGGCAATATTTGCTGTAATGGGTGAAAACCAATGCGATACGGCAACACGTTTGTAGACAGTGTCAACAAATACATGGACATTTTATGTTCATTCATTCGTTTCAGTTGTCAAACTCTACACAAATATGTACCAACAATACAAGAATACAAAAAAGCATAAAATCAAAACACATATGATTTTGACAACTGAAATGAAAAATGACACGGAAAAAATTTAATCACCTATTTAAACGACTGGTAGATAATTCTACCATGATCAATATGTATAACATTTACCACGCGTTGTTTTGAACAATTTAATTCCAATTTTGTTTTCAATCGGAAATAGAAATTTATCCTTCAAATTTTGGTGATATAAAAATATACGTAGCCTTTCGCAAGATATGATAACAAAATTTATCTAAAACTGCAGTTACACCTACCAAGATTATCGCTTTTTCGGGATTATGAATGTCAAATTCCATAAGAAAAAAACGTCGATAATCCCGAACATGCGTTAAACTTGTTTGGTGTAAATGCCGTATACGATAACTTTTTGTTACCATTTCTTGAAATTGAACATGTGGCAACATTGCCACTGCTTATTAAGTCGGAATTTATGTGGGAAATTGAAATACCACTTAATATCAATTAGCTGTCTCGTACAAATCAAGCTATAATTAACTTTAGCGGGGTAAAAAAGTAAACACACTTAGTATTGGGAGGGAAAATTAATGGGTGTTGTTTATCAATTTCTCCCGTCTATGGAGCAACTTCGGGCCAGTTGTGGCGGTTTTTGTGGTTTATGACCTCTTCACCAGCAAGTTTAGTACCAGCACGGAGCCATTTGCTCTCACCTCACATTCCCCATTTTTTGGCTAGTGCATTATATTCATGCCTCACAAAATTTGGTGTTTTACCGTATCGAAATCTTGTTACTATACAACACTATTATTTCATTCGGAGACGTCCACCTTGCTTTAGTCCGGTATTCAGATTTTATGAAATTTGCGTTGCCATATGAAGTACGTGTATAAAAAATGACGAACATTTCATGAACCGAAAACTTCGCTTACTTTTCATTTCCTTGGTACTCAGCTCTTTGCGAAAATTTTGTTGGCAAAATCAATTACAAGGTTGTTACCCCAAAGTTATTTCGTACGAAAATAATTGTTTGATAATTGTTTGTGACCGGAATTTTGACATTTCGATTATTTTTGTAAACAAAAGTAATAAGTATTAAAAAGTATTAAAAATAAAAATGAGGTTAAATATGATTTATTAATGAAATATTTAGAAGGTAAATCAAAGGTTGAAATTCTACATACAGTGCTCTTCACTGTTCCAAGTTACACGATATTTCAAGTGCTTTTGCTTCAATTCTGTAAAGATTATGTCTAAACGCCAAGCGTTCAGCTTGAATATTATGAAAATAAAATATATATTTATTGATTTGAAACACAGTATAAGCTCAGCGTTGAATACAGTACTTGAAACAACGAATTCTGACAGGTATATGTAGAGCTGTCTTTGGTTATTGTGAATGATCACGTGGGCAACCACGAATTCACAAGTTTCTTCCTAAGTGCACGAAGCACAGATGTTTCATTCTCATTCACCACTTATCATCGATTAGAACTGAATTATACAACTGCAAGCTTTATCATAACTTGAATATCAGTACAATAAAGTACATACATATACTTATACATATGTATATACTTATAATAAATACTTCGAATTATAAGACGTTAAATGAAATTATATAAACCTGTAAAGAGAAATTCGTGGCAAAAAAGAAATATTAAGAGGAAAAAAGGTAAACTAAAAGTTTGGGCGAGTTGTTGATGTCGGAAAGAAAGTTGCTGCAAAACTCACGGTTACACTTAAATAAAATATCCAGTTCGAATAAATTCATATGTAAGTACTAAACCAAGAAAAGCTTTTACCTACATTTTATTTTTTTTTGGTGTACAATTAGTCACTGGTTGTGAGAAGCTGTCCCCAATCATTTCATGGGATGTAATGGGAAACTATATTTTATTATTTATTATGATTTTGAAAATTTCATGTAATTACGCTAATCCTCGTAGAATTTATCAAAATTTAATTAATTTGGAAATTTTTTAACTTCACTGAACTGATATAAACAAACCCCAAACAAAACCCAACATATTCTTAAAAATTGGCTAAAGAAATGAAGAGATATTATAGTAAATTTTACATATTTCAACAATGGTAAAGTATATCTCAATGTAAGTTAAGAGGCATAACATGTATCAAGGTATCACTTGCTAGACATGGCTAAATTGTAGCCTGGTTGCAATGCCTCACAATCAGCAGTGAGGCCAAACTCTGTTATTCTTCACATTCCCACAAATGATTATTGTCAATGGATTTCCTCGCGTGCAATATAGATGTTTTTCTGAAGGTTATGGAAACTAGCCCGGATTTCGTGACTTGGTTTCACAAGGCTATATAGATTATCCTCAGCTAACTCGCGCTCATAATTTAGTCAACTTAAGCCATAAAACCAAGAGTGAAACTGGTGTGATTGTGCTAAAATACGATAATTTAAAAATCGATTTTAAAAAAGGCGGTATTAGTTGAAAAACTAATGGATATGCTGTTAGAGGTCGCCATGATCACTATGGAAGATAATGGAGCAATTCTGGAGATGCATGATGCCGTCACAGATTTTACAGCAAAACTCGAGCTTCTTGGCATTCCTATCAAGTCAAATGACGGACGAAACTTTTTGTCTTTGGGAACAATCCTTCAAATATTGTCGCGTAGTCCGAATTTGACGAGTTTGTTGTACAATTGAACATACAATTATATACAAGGGAAAACTCCATACTCTCTGTTTACTAGGCTACTCGGATCATAGCGTTAAAATTTACCTGAAATTCAAGAAGTTTATTCCCAAGCAGCGAGAAGATTTCGTATTTTAAAAATGAAAAATAAATGGTTTCCCATTACATCCCATGAAGGAATCGGGGAGAGCTCCTCACAACCAGTGAGCTGTGCGCTTTCTAACTAGCTTTATACTCACTTATTGGGATCTACAGTTTTACACTGGTTCGAACGGTGTTTTTGAGAAGCATTTTCATGGCTAAATACTCGATAGTGTCGCCGTCACTATGCGAGGTGACCGCCGTCGAAAGATCTCAAGTACAGGATCTCAAGTACAAGATGCGCGCACACTACCCATTGCACCACCGACGGTGCTGTAATATCTCTCACAACTTCACTCGTTTAATAAAAGTGGGTGTCCCCAGAATTCTGCGATGAACCACAGAGTAATAGATGAGAGTTTCCATTAGCTGTTTTGGGCTCTCTTTAGACTTGTGTCGAACTGATTCATTTAAGGTGCCCGGACATAACAATTCGGACAACAACAGCTCGTCATATCGAACTTGTGCATTATGTATATGAGGGTGGTGTCTGGTCACCCTAAATAAACTATATAGATCATGAACTACCCAACTCTAGTTCTCTTGCTGTCACCGAGGTGGTTGACGATATGATTGAATTTGTGTTGTTGTTGTATGTTACATTTCAGTTGGATATAAAATGAACAGCAATAAAAGAGAATGCATATTTTCGTTCGATGCAAACAACACGAAACATAATTGACTGACCATTAGTATCAATCCAACACTATTTAACCATACTTTGCATCATGGTTTTGATCAATGGCTCAGAACCAGTGCTGTAGTGTCGGAGTTGGGGTCTGAGTCTTGGAGTCGGTGTCTGGGAAATTTGCCTGAAGTCGAAGTCGGCGTTGGTGTCGTAAAATCAAAATTTTCAAAAAGAAACATTTGTTGAACATTTTTTTTGGGCTAATACGCATTTTTATACAGATATAGATAAAATCAGATTGCCTTAGGTCTAAATAGATTTCTCACGGGTTTCTTGGTTGCAAATGTATTGTATTGTTATGTCGGTGGTATAATTAAAAATGTCCGAACTCAAATCTAAATCATTCTCGCAAATAGACAACGAAACATAGTTGTGAATTTCCTAAAGACATCATCAGTGACCAAGATATCAAAAGTCAGAGTCCCTTCTGACTTGCCGAACCGCTTCCAAAGAGAAAACTTCATGACACCCCCTGACATTTTTATAGTCAACCGGAATCTTCCAAAGTTTGTAAATATTTGCGATCACCTCGAGACATACGTATATAGAAAACTTCCCTAAGTCAGTATTCAGGAGTGACTGAGTTGGGCAAGGTGTTCCCAAATGTGCTGATCTTTATATATGTATTTGTTATATTTTAAACTTATTGATGGTCAATTATTTAATAAAATCTGACTAATCTGAAATCTGAACTACCAATGTATAATCCGAAATGGTAGCATGGATTTACAAACGTACATACATTAATATACATCCGTGAAAATGTGTATGTACCTATTTTGGTACGAAGTTCCTTATCGTACGTTGCGGGATGTGGGCTAAATGAAAAGCAATCAATGAGTGTTCGAACTAGCGGGCGATGTGTTAACTCCTTTTTGTTACACGGTACCTGTTCGATTTCTATGAACACCTTAGTAACTGTTACATTGGAAAATTAAAAAAGAATAGTTTTTGTGCTGAAGGCACTTTTGCTATTGCACTTTTTTTTCTTTCATCTGCTTTAACACTGTATGTAATATTGTTCAAATAAATAAAGCAATATTTTAGCTCACTGACATAATTGTTTTTTATTTGTCATAAACAGAGCGACGACAAAAAGTATTGAATAGTATAGAGAACTTATTGCGCTCTTTTTCCGCTCTCATGTAGAGGGTCTGAGTAAAATAGCATAAATGAGTCTAATTCTCTTTATAGAATATTTCAATATAAATGCAACATTTCGAAAATGCTATCGCATAAAACAATACAAAAAGCATAAATGTTTCAAAAGGTATCAATGATTCACATCAAAATTATGAATGGACCAAATGATGACTAAAAGATATTAATATGTTTTGAATCATTCGCCAGATGTCGCCAGTGCTTTTGAGTCATACAATTCATTCCATGAGTTCTCTATACTATTCAATACTCTTTGGCGACGGCGACCTACTTTTTAGTTCGCTGCCGCTACATTAATACCATCGTACTTATTTTCAGCCAGAGACTATTGTCGTACATCTACCACGTATGTGATACTAACACTGTGTGTTGTTTGCATGTGCTTACTTTGATAAACTGCATTAGCCGTGCATATAGATGTTAACACATCAAAAAAATTAAACAACTTTTGGTTTAACACGATTATGCTACGACCCACTATTATCAACTATATTGTTTACTTTTGCTTTGGTTTGTATCTAGACTAACTGGATGTCTCACATAGGTTGGGAAATTTCTTGTTTAATGGAAACTTTTCCAGATAGAGCCTGTAACCAATATTTAGTACACATTGTAGCTTTGAACCCAATAAAAAGTAAAATTAGAAAAGCCAAAGTGAAGGAAGTTTAAAAACGAACATTTTCTTAAATAAGTGCCTTTTTTTAAAAAAATAAGTATTCACATTCTTAAACAAAGTACCTTTTCTTAAAAAATACATTATGTTAAAGAATTACGTACCTTTGCTTAAAAAACTGAATTTTTTTACAAAAAGTAAATTTTTTTAGAAAAAGTAATTTTTTTTAAATAACTACATTTTATTAAAAAAGTACATTTTCTTACAACAAAAAACTTAAAAAACTACCTTGTCTTTAAAGAGTACCTTTCTTTGAAACAAAAAAACTTTTCTTGAGATACGTACCCACTCCGAAAAATTAATCTATTCCAGAAAAAAAAGAACCAATTCAAAAAAAAAAACATTTCTTAAAAAAAACCTTTTCTGGAAAAACACCTTCTCTTAAATAAAGTCCATTTTCTTACAAAAATCGCTTTTCTTAAAAGTACCTTTTCTTAAAAAAAACCTAATATCTTTTCTTTTCTGTTCTTGAGATAAGTAGCATTTCTTAAAATAGGTACATCTTCTTAACAAACTAACCAATTCCTAAAAAGAGTACCACTTCTTTAAAAAGTACCTGTTCTTGAAAATATTTCTTTGTAAAAAAAATCATACTCTTATCGTTTTATCTTACGGAAAGTACTTCTTCTTAAAAAGTACATTTTCTTAAAAAAAACATTAGCTATTAATTAAAGAAGTACGTCTCTTTTAAAAAGAACCTTTTGGGAAAATATAACACAAATTATTATAAAAAGGACCTAAAAATATTCTTTTTTTTTTAAGAACATACATTCTATAAAAAAAATATTCTTAACAAAAGTTTATCATTTTACAAAAAGTATCTTTTCTTAAAGATCCATTTAAATTATCATATTTTTCAACCGGCGCCTTAGATGTGTTTGAACTAACTTGTACATTATATACAGGGTCATTCACGAAGTTCCGGACAAATTTCTCCAGCGTATTCCTTGGCTCATTTCATGAAGAAAAGTCCACTAGGACCATGTCCAAAAATGCAAGGGTGCGAAATGGCAGCGGGTTCAAAACTTTCGGATTGATGGCCGGAGGGTAGAAGGGTAAAGTTGCTAACTTCTGAGCCAGTGGTCGGATTTTTTCGTTTTTGGGCTTGTTGGAAAGGTCTTAAAGTGGCCTTTCCTTTCTAAAATGACCTAAATTTTCAGAAATGGTCATAACTTTGGAACGGTAAGACCTCTGGGCTTCGTTTAGGTCACTTTGGAAAGGTAAGAGGTATGGCTAAAAAAAACATAAGTTACCTGCCATCTGTCTGAGCAAATTGAGGTTATGTGAATTTTTTTTCCATTTTTTTCCGAAAGCTCTGTATCTCGGCGATTTGACTTTTTTCTACCTTTCCAACAAGACCAACGACAAAAACATCCCACCACTGGGCAGAAGTTAGCAACCCTACTACCCTCCGACCATCAATCCGAAAATTTTGAACCCGCTGCCATTTCCCACCCTTGCATTTTCGGACATGGTCCTAGTGGACTTTTCCTCATGAAATGAGCCAAGGAATACGCTGGAGAAATTTGTCCGGAACTTCCTGAATCACCCTGTATAGCGAAAGGAACTTCGTTCCAATCGGGTGACAACTCATGTAATGTTTTATTCACTTTCAAATATTTTGAACTAAATTTTAAAAATTCATAACATATATACATATGTCCAAAAACAAATTTTTCAGTTTGTGTGAATAACGTGAAAATATACGCACACGAGTCGAAATTGACAAATGATAAAGACTTCTCCTCTCGACAATCAGAAATGGCTTTGGTAAGAGTCAGTTATGACATAATGTGTACAAATCAATAGGGCGATCTTACATAGATTGTCAGCCCCCTCACAATTTGCGTCCCCTAAGACAAAACTAGTGGCATGCCAAGAAGATGTCTTATATAAAGCGCCATCACCTACTGACAAGGTCCTAAGGAAATTGTACTGACAATGTCTTCAATAGCAGTATTCCAACGGGGGGTGCCAGATATTTACATTAATAAAAATAAAAATATTTTGAAAAGTGAATCTATTTTATATTATTTTCAGTAGGGACCAAATTTAAATTTAAAAAATATGTCCTCTAAAACAAAATAAATATTTGTATTTTGTGCTGCCAACAATGACATATTACACGCCTTACAAATTTTTTTTGATGTTTTGTGAAAACAATTACCTTAGCAAGTGGATCTATTTAATATTGGGGACTCGTGGATTTTCAAATGCTTGGGTCGGGGTTGGAGCGGAGTCGGCCAATTTTGGTGAGACCTAATAGCCCTGGTCAGAACTCTGTAGCTTCTAGCACTCAAACCAGTCTACCTCTGATACAAGTCAAGTCGCCCAAACATAATCTCAGTTATACTGGAATAACGATCAAATTTGTCTTCGAACTTCATTAGTTTAGATCGAGGTAAGTGGAGAATAATAGAGAAAACTCATATCGGGAAGCACGAACTGACAACGTGATAATGACCCATCCATTTTAAAGATCTATTAACAATTCACAAAATTCGAATCAAACATTAAAATCTTAAATTGTTGTGATCACCTTTATATTGTCTCTATACACCTTCCCGACAGTGGAGAGAACACAAATATCTTTATAATTTATGTATTTTACACCATTTCAGGTCAAACCAAAATAGTGACTGGGACATTTCGAATGCCTACCCCTGCAAGGTTTGCAGTGCGTACCAGTCCATTCGATTAGGCTCAAATATGTTAAAGATGGATGCAACGGAAAGAAATCGGATAGTGAGAAGGCATGAATCTTGCAGAAATTGTCTAGCTCAAAGACACAACTTCAGAAAATGCCGGTCTAAAACACATGCCAATTGTACCAACACTACCACCCTACTTTTTTGCAAACTTCATCACATCCGAGGATTATACCACTAAGACGACAGAGCCAAAATTCATAGCGTAGCCGACCCAACACAAAGAAAGATAAGAAGCCCCATCCATAACAACAGGGCCCCGATTGGTGATCCTTACCTGAACCCCTCAAGTCTCAGGCTCTCTGTGTGGTGTGTCTTAACCCCAACCCGGGGGCATGGCCAAACGCCAAGGCATCAGCATTAATCTTAAGTAAATGAAGAATCTATTAATTGCATTGAAACATAGTATAAGCTTAGGATTAAGTATACTTTAGTACTCTAATCATAGTGAATTACGACAGTTATATTGATTGTGATTGTGAATAATCAGGTACGGAAACCAGCGACTTCACAGGTTTGTTGTTAAGTCATATAGTAACAGACTCCGTCAGCTGTTTTGCTTTAAGTAGCGGTCGCCGAGGTAGCTGTAGATATGATACAGTTTGAGTTGCTGTTAGAAGTCGAACATAGTACGAACATAATGCAACCAGCAAGAAACATAATTTAGCTGTCATTAGTATCAAATTCCTCATCATTCATTTTCCCCAATTACTCTGTTCCCTATCAAATTCCTACCACCACTTTTTTGTTACATGGGTACCCCTGGCAAAGTTCACGAAGAATTAATCTTTCGTTCACGTTTTCCACTTAGCAGTTATTATTAATTATAGAAAAATTAAATTTTTCTTCCCAACTTGTATGCAGGACAAATCAGTGTCGACTGTCAGCGTCCTAAGATATAGGAAGTTATATGACAACACGAGTCTAAGTGATCCCTATCCTTGCAGACCGGGAAGATAAAGCATCATTTAGATTCCTAAATTTCACTAAAATTTAAAGCATAAATGAGACAATCCATTTGCACTTTTAACAATTTATTGTTTATTTAATGAATTTATAGAATTTTTTTATTAGTTCGCATTTTTAATTATTTAGTTGCGAATAGTTTTTTTATATCTTCTACCTTTTTCAATTCGATGTCTACAAATTGCTGGAAAAGTTTTTTCTAAATTATACAAAAGAAAAGATGTAAATTGTAGAAAAGTTTAATAAGTTTGAACTCATGTCCAGGTATGACTACTTACATAATCAGGAAGAGTGACGGTTACAGTTGGCTTCTTTATATCAGTTGGCTTCTTTATTACAAGCTAAGGAAAAAAGATGACAACAGTTAGTATTCTAGCAAACAGTTTAAATATATAATATTAGACATTGAATATTCGACATTTGAATACAAATTAATACATTTTCAATTAATTTAATCCTTAAAACTTACCAAGGGCTGAGCTGAAGTTTGGCCGGCAAAAACGGCAAAGATTAAAACTACAGCGATGGCGAAAACGTTGAATAATTTCATTTTGGTAGTTGTCGATTTAAGCGTCACTTTCAAACTTAATAATCCCAATTGCAAACGAGCTTTTTATAGCACTCAGGCACGTCGCAAGCATTTTCACGTCGCTTCGGAAACAAACGATTGAGGTAAATAGAAAATGCAAATGAATAAATACGAGCGCACAAGTTCTTAATTTTATTGTTTTAATTTGTTAATATTTGTATAGTTTAGTTTATTTTAATACAAGAGTGGGCATGGAAACAGAGCTAGAAAATATGTTACTTAGAAACAATATAATTGTGTGATGTTATGCTACCTCGTGGCAGAAATTCAAGAACTATTTCACAATAATCAACGAATGAATACAAGTATTGAAAGAAATTGGAAGATGTCATACGCTTTTTCATTTGTCAATGTTATGCAGTTTCAAACTCAATTATTTTCCAAGGATGGTATCAAAGGAAGTATAGTAAAGAATCAAATTGTTTTCATGTCCTTAGCTAGACTAACTCAATAGTGTAGCACACAACACAGAATTTAACGAGCCAACCAAAAAGGCTGACCTGTAGGTATAATTGGAAATTGTACAACGTATCTGTCGTTGAAAGGACATCAAAAAATATATTAAAAGATTCTAATGGATATAACATTATAAAGAATGAATTTTATTGTCCTGAAATTGTCGCAGATGTCGCTGGCATTATATTGCAAAATTTTCTATTATTCCGTGAACTTAATTAGCACTCATGCAGGTAAAATTAAAATCTTAAATTTTGTTTCTATTTTGGGGCTAAATTTTGTAAGAATGCTGACCATATGTAAATGTATTATAAAAGCGAAAGCCCAAAGTATTCGCCGTCTGCAAGGCAACATGTTATCACAATGTTGATGCAGACAAATCTTTTCATGTCGAATAATTGATCTTTATTATTATCAAAAGTAGTATGTCCCCTTGTCTTACCTACGGTAGTCTTGAGCCTTACGTTCCAAATTAACTCGCAGTGAGGGTAACTAGATCAGGCTTAAGGTTGTTGTTGAATACGCGGACTAGCGAGATTGTGCCTCCTTGTCGTTGCAACTTCTCCATACGCTATTCGCCATGACCTTCATTCTCTCCGCATTTCTACCAATCGGGAAGTCGATCAGTCTAATCGTCGCGACAACCAGTTCATCTATATCATTCATATCATATATCGAATTGTGACCGAATTTGTCTTGTGTGTACACAATCTGCACCCCTCGTCCATGTCACCAGCATCGTCGGATGTAAGAGTTCGCGAAGTATATATTTAAAAGACGCAAGGGATACGTTGTCGCGTACCAATTACTGTGGAGCCTGTAAAGTGTTCCACAGTCTTAGCCGTTGCGCAATCAACGGCAGTCATGTGCTGATTTAGAATTCAGGAAGACTGCCCATTGGGTTAGCAAACAGTTGTGTAGATGATTTCAATAAGCCACTTCCAAAATATATCAAGCCGGGTTCAGAAAAACCCAAAATAGACATCTTTATATTTTTTATACTTACTTGCAATTGTTCATGATGGGAGTTCAAATTTCATCAAAAGTAAGAGTGACAGAAATCGAGCTAATAACTATCGATTTTAAAATGAGGTTTAATAACTTAAATTTTTCTTTGATTTAGTCAAGCTAAACACTAGTAATAACACTGAGAACATTTATGATCAATTGTATGCACCCTACACTTTTATGTTTCTTAGTGCTACAGAGACGAGTCAGTTGAAAAGTTGTCTGGGCTACACTTTAACGAGTGTCAATTTCATTTATCTATTACTGGCTTGTTTGATACTTCCGTTTCCCATGATAGCGCAGAGAAAAGGCAGTTGAAAACTGTTTTGTGCTACACTTTAAACTCATACAATAGGAAGAGGGGACCAGCATCTTAGTCAGTGTTTTCACACCAGATAAATGACTGGTACGTCAGTATCAATGAATTCTTTGACATTGTAGGACTTGTTAATGGGCTGACATGACCCAAATGGTTGGTCAAGGAGCCGCTAGTGATATATAGTGAGCTGTGTAATCACCAGTTCGGCGACCATGCATTATACCAGTGATGGATGGTATAACACTTGGTTGGTTGGTTGAAAAGGCTGCAAGACAGCACGCTGTCTTTTGTGATACCTGCAGTGTCCTCTATAGCGACTAGTCGTCTAGGCAATATGCCCTTCCAATGAATTTGTCTATATGACCTACAGGACTACTCAGTCCTGCCAGAGCAGGGCAATCCAAGAGAAGGTATTTCGTCGTTTCCTCGTCCTCTCCAATGCAGCATCTACAGAGAGTGGATTTTGTATGTCCCAATCTTAGAGCGTGTCTTCCTACAAGACAATGTCCCGTAAGTGTTCCTATCATTGTGGATAATCTGCCTCTCGGCAACTTAAGTAGTTGCTAGTCCTCTTCCTGTCCACCCTGGCTTGTTTGCCAGTTGAAGTAAGTCTCCACTGAACATATTATCGACCCACTGCCTGATCTTCAAACGGCAGGTAGAGATTAACATACTAACACCTCCTTTTGCCGGAAGAACCTGTACCGTAGTACCATGTCTAGCTAATGCATCCGCTACGCAATTGCCTGGAATGTCGCTGTGTCCCGGTACCCAAATGAGCCTGATGTGAAAATATACTCTGCCATCACCCTAAGTGATGAGTGGCATTCTTTCACCATCAGGGACGTAGCAAACATGGCTTCAAGGGATTTTATGGCAGCCTGGATGTCTGTGTAGATACATATTCTCCGTAGGGTTGTGAAATTACTTTTCAGTAGTTTAGCAAATACATTACAGTGATCAGGCAGCTTGAAGGAGATATTTACATTTACGTCTGGTGAATGGACTCCATAACCTACTTGCTCTTCCAACTTTGATCCATCCGTGAAAAATCTGATATTTCCCAGGTGTTCCTGTTCAGAATAGTAGTCCTTAGATTTGTCGCTGGTAGAAGGTAGGTAATACAGTAGTCCGTTTTTACGGGAATAAAGTTGATCCGGTGTAGTAATTCAGCCTGTCCGGAATGCACCGATACCATAACGCCACTATCTCTGATTCTCACCGGGGATGTAGCGGCTGCCGATTCGGCCATGATATCAGGAGTACAGATGTTCAGGATAGCACTAAGTGCAGTACCTGACGTCGTGCCCATTGCCCCACTAACACTAATCAGTGCTGATCTTTGAATTTTCAGCAAGGAATTCAGAATATATTTCTTTTGGAGGCACTTCCACCAAACTACGATGCCATAGATAAGTATTGGTCTGACTATTGCCGTATAAATCCAAATGGTGGTCTTAGGAGACAGCCCCCAGCGCTTTCCTATCGCCCCTTTACAGCAGTAAAGAGAAACAGACGCCGTTTTCACCCTCTCCACCACATTCGGTTTCCAAGACAGTTTGCTGTCGAGAATTATATTCCCAGATACTTGACATTTTCCATCAACTGTAATTGCACCCCATTAACTGACGGCAGTTCAAATGGGGGTATTTTATATTTCCCGGAGAACAAGATAAGCTTGGTTTTAAGTGGGTCAGGTGTTAGCGGTCCGCTTCGAAATCAGACTAAGTAGGGTGGTTGTACGTATGCTAAGTAAATTCAGATTTCTACCCGTACAGATGATAGCAATATCATCGGCATAGGCAAAGACCTGGCAGTCGGCCCTGTCCAATGACAGAAGTTAACCATAATAGTGGAGACAGAACTCCCTCTGCGGTGTCCCCCTGTTAACGTTCCTAGTAATTGTGACGCCACCCCATTCAGCTTTGACGGATCTATCCACCAGAAGCTTCCCAGTTAGGCGTGTCACTAAGCTGTCGACTCCTAGATTATGTAACGACCTAAGAATCGTCGAAGGTTGAATGTAATTTAAGGCTCCCTCGATGGCCAGGACGGCCCCCAGAGCGAAGACCTTATTCTCAAAACTATAACACTAGTTAGCAAAAAAAAAATTTGGTAAATAAAAACGCAGTTTCTGTGTATTTCAGGGATGGAACTGGACATTGCCATTTCAGTACTAACCAAAATAATTTTTTAAATTGTTCGTAATGACCTAATTTTCTTTACACACACTCACTGGCATGACTAGTTTCGAACTCCGTGACAAGATCATCACCGGGTGCCTACTCACTGTGAATAAATTAGTCCCAACCGTATATGTGACAATTTAAAATGGAATTTGCATATGCGAATTCTTAACGATTGAAAATCCCTTAGCACCAACTCAACTGAAAGTCGACTATTTCAACAATTAGAGCAGAGGGGGTTTTCTCCGTGTTCTCTTTCCCTCTTACATTCTCGCAGCGTTACAGTTGTTTTGAGGTTAGTTTATGTATAATATTTTGGGTACTGTTTTTGGTGTTTCAATGTGTAATTTAATTTCATTAATATTTTATTAATCGGAAGATGTGAAACGTTTGTTCATTTATAAATGTAACGTAGTTACAAAATCCGAATATTCCAAACAAAACGGATGACATGTTGGGATGATTGAATTTTTTACAACGTGCTAATGGATCTAGCATATAACATAGTGGCCGTCGGTGGTGCAATGGTTAGTGTGCGCGGCTCTTGTACATGAGATCCTGGGTTCGAACCCGGCTCTGACCACCTTCAAATTTTCTCTCGGCGGCGGTCACCTCGCATAGTGACGGCGACACTATCGAGTATCTAGCCATGAAAAAGCTTCTCAAATTACCGTTCGGAATCGGTGTAAAACTATAGGTCCCAATCAGTGAGTGAAAACTGGAAAGCGCACAGCTCAGTGATTGTGAGAAGTTCTCCCCAGTCCCTTCATGGGATGTAATAGGAAAGCATTTATTTTATTTATTGACCAGTTTATTGCTCATCCAAATTTTACATCGTTTCTCAATTTATTGTAATGAATGTATTTTATTTTCCTGAATCTTGCGGGCATGTCGCTGTCATCACGTTAAAAAAATTAAAGTCTTTAAATTTCATTGTCTTTGATCCGAGTTATTTTTAAAGATCATGTTTTTCCCGGTTGGTGAAATAAATGTAAATGCCGCGGGTGGGATTCGAACTCATATTCGCTGGACGATCGTTTCGATGTTTGTGAAGCATCATCTTCAGCAGCGTCCACCTTTTGTAACAAAAATGCTGACCCCACGACGACTTCGTCATTTGCAACAGAATATGTTGTAAACTTGTTGCAAACAAATCTATTCAAGTCAAACACAAATGATTCATGATTTAGTTTGAATATAGCATGTTCCCTTGTCTTATATAATCTTACCCTGCCCTTTCCATCTGAGGTAGTCTTGAGCATTCCATTTCATTTAAACTAACAGAGTGGGTAACTAGGTTAGCCGCTGATTGATGTTGAATGCATGGACTAGCGAGAATGTGCGTCCATATCGTAACAGCTCCTATCAAAGACATTTGCCATGACCTTAAGTCTCTTGCTCCAGCTATAATTCCTTGAACTTAGGTCGAGACGAACAGTTCATCCAATATATCTACTTATAATATCGAATGGCGGCCGAATTTGTCTTGTGCAAAACCTGCACCCCTCGACCGACCATGTTTCCAGCATCATCACATATATTACACATTTATGTTAACGCATACCAATTTCTGTGGAGCCTATAAATGTTCCCTAGTTTCACCTTTTAAGGAATCATAGAATTTCTTATTTTGGCGATTTTTTGGGAAAAGAAATTCTTCCATATGGATTGGACCACTTTATCACAACCTCTAGAAAGTCGCAAAAATTGGTTATACTTTCGACTGGATACTCCGATTTCGAGATATAGAAGTTTTTTCTTCATTTTTCGTATTATCGATCAAAAATTAAGATGGTTGCTCTGGCCAACACTCTTTCACTCTATCCTATTGAGATTTGACTATTGAGATTGCACTAGTAGGCGTTGTTGAAACAATTCTCGTTAATTTGAGAATTGCTTATCCCTGTACTGTGGATGATATTCCTATATACTTGTGGAGAAGGAAGCTGATGAGATCGAAATAGCTATATTCGCAATCAACCACCGAAAAAATCAATTTCACTTCTTCTTTCATACTTATATACTTATCTATTAAAAATGGGAAAAAAAGTTATCGACTATTTATAACCAAAACGCACCGGAATGCTGCTCGAAACGTGCTGAATAGCGATAAATTAAGTTTAAATACAGAGTTGTAATTTGAGTTATAAACTAATTGTTACTAACACCCAAGATTCCGTGTAGTCATCCAAGTCATTGCAAGTGAGTTCCATGCCTTGTAAAGGACAGATTGTTGTTAAAAACAAATGGCTTGACCTTAGCGGCACCAGGTAAATTAGTACATGCAGACAATTTGACGTGAATTTTCGACCACAGGCTGATGATTTCTGGAAACTAACAAAAGCTCTATCTGGCATAATTTTATAAAATAAACCAGAATTATCGACATTGTAGATTTTATCTAGTGATAAATGAAGCTGTTTAATTAATTCTGATATTAAACTTTTGTATGAATGGATCGACATCGGTTTGTTTGGTAAATCTTCGCCTCCAAATCGTAAATGTTGCTGTGTTTGCTTCAAAGACCATATGTACAACGCCATTTTTATCTTAGGGCATTCTGAAGTTCTTATTACCAAGCTTTCCAGGCTCGTATTCCGCATTTCCTATGAATTTTGCGTAATTTATCTTTGTTCTCCATTAATTCTAGTTAGGATATGGTAAATTTATTTTCCCTGTACTCCTAACATAAGGATATAATAAAATGACTTCGATCGTGTCTTTCTAGAATTTCACTTCTTTGTTTTATTATTAGCGTGGTAAACTTTGCCGATTTCATAAAGAAAAGTTAGCCTCCAGCTATCTTCTGACTAATGATATGTATTTCAGAACAGTTCAACTAAACTGTGTTCAACAGTGATTACGAAGCGAACCAATACAAACAAGTCAACGGAGGCAATAGAAACCGATTCCTAGGCTAAAAAAGATATGATGGCAAAGCTAAGCGATTTAGTTGATATTTTGGTCCAAAGGTCATAAAGTATGAATATTTTTTAAGGTTTTTTGATTCATGAATCAGTTTTTGTTAACTTTTAGTATCTAAGAATCAATGAGTTACTTTTTGTGTATTCTTATTTGTATTTATTTATGTTTGAATGCTATTTGTAAAAGCATCTTCAACAATTTGGGACCGTTGTCTTTTCACTTTGTTTAGTATACTAGAATTTGAAATAATCGAAGAACTGAAGGTGCGGTCAGATTGGACAAATATTTTATCAAAATATGTTTCATTCTATTTGCTCATCATGTTGTCAAATCAATACAGGGTTGATTTTGTGTTCATACTATGCACATTTGATTGCCTCTTTTTGGTTGATCAGACAGGTATCAAATAGTGTCAAATAAATAGTAGGAAAAATACATTTGCCCTGTGGTCACAACTCAAACCTGACAGAAAACAGAAATTTTTTTTCTCAAAAATTGTAAACAAGTTGACAGTAAATATGATTTTATTTTTCCAAAAGTTTTAAACAAACTGCCAGAAATTATAAATAAATAACTACAATGCAGGTAGAACTCATTGTTTTAAGCAAAAAATTTTAAATGCCAAACTTAGTGAAGGCCCTTATTTCCGGAGTTATGGGCCTCCAACTTTCGAATATACGGGAAGATATTATTTTGAATGAGCCACCTTAAGCGATTTGTGGGACCTCTAATATATTTTTTTTATAAACAAAGTCAAAATATAGAAAACAAATTAAATGAAATGTTTCGAGAACTGTATTACTTATCGAGATATCCTATGTTGAAATTTTGAAAAATTATCGAATATTTTTGAAGTTTTTTAAATTCTTTATTGCGAGTTTGACATGCTTGCTCTAAAATCACCTAGCATATTTATAAGGTCTGGTAGAGGAGATTAAAAAACCATTTTCAACATATTCAGCCTCAAAATTCTAAATATGGCCAAATTAACCTTATGATATCCTAATTAGTCGATTAACAATGCTAAAACTTGGCCCTTTTTAACTACGTTAATTTTTATACCCGTTGAACAAAATTACCAAAATATTTGAAAAGGTGTTTATAATATTTACCATTTCTTCTTTTTAGTTTAATGTTGGTAATTTTTTTTATTTTATAATTTAAGTCGTAAACGCTGACAACAGTACTTATACCACCTGTTATTTACCATTGTTTGCTCTTACAATTCTTTTTTAAGATCACAATTAAAGGTTTGCCCAAAAAAGAGAAAACTATTTGCTCTTTAGTGGTCACACTTTTGTCACATTGAGCACATTTTTATTTGAAGGCAAATAATTTTGTTTGACCAAAATTAGCTGTTTTGTTGTTTGCCACACAAAAATATTTTTCGTCAAATATTTGCCTAATCTGACCGTACCTTAAGACGCTCTCCCGATTCCTCAGCGTCCACTGAAAATATTTCTTGAAAAGGCAATCTTCTTCGGATTAAGTAGTTATTTAGAACCATGCAAGCATTGATTCTATTTTTTTGACAGACACCGAACTCTGCTTTTTAATACACCAATACATCTTTCCACAAGAGATCTAGTTGATTTGTGCGCTATGTTGCAGCGTTCGTCAGGTGTATTAGGTGTTACACTAATTGGAGTCATCGGCCAAGGCAATTCAAAATTAACGTATAATTAGGTTCACATCATCAATTATAAAAACTAAAAAAAAAATACCTGCAATGGATACCCACTTTCGCCTAGAAGCCAAAAGTTTCTGTCACCTGCGTCATAAAAGTCCTCCAGAGCTCTGCAAGTTCGGGAACGTCGCCACACATAAGAGTCATGGGCAGTACCACCGAATTGAGCACTAGCGGGTAGAATGAGGTATCGGCATCGCATGTGATCATCACATTTTTGAAGGTCCCCCTTTCCGACAATAGTAAACGTGCTCTATAATATTTTTTGGAGCTGATATTTTAGTATGCGTTCCATCTATTAACCCAATTACTCCAGGGAAATTATATTTCTACATACATTTTATTTTTAATGCTAAGAACTCTTCGCGTTTCGGGAAATTAATATGTCTATGTGATATATTATTCAACGCGGTAACAACCATTTGTACACTTCTACTTACCGTTTCTTGGGATTAAGCAGATAAACTGTCTTGTCCAACCCTTCGTTGAAAGCTACCAGTGGCAAAAAAACGGAGGGAACTCAATACATGCCTTTGAATGGCATATTTATGGCGCGAATTTGGAAAAATGGAATTAGTTCAACAATGGTTTGGGGAACCGATACAAGTTCATAAAGTGCTAGTCGGTCATTATTTCGAATTGGCGTTTGGTCATCGCGAAGTGAGCGTCTCAAATAATTGCTGTAAAATATTTAATTGTATTTACTGCAATAAAAATCATCCAATAACTTTTCCCTACTTTTGCTCATCCCGATTTCTTTGCAATATAGCAATAATCCCGACATATATTTTTCACTAGTTTAAGATTTGCGTCGAAATTTCAATGACAGTATTACAAAAGTTTCATGGGACAATGGGAATGAAACACGTTTTTCACAACACAAACGAGAATCGCTAAATAGATATTTGTGAAAAGACAAAGGGAAACTTTTTTTTTTATTTCACAGCCATAGAACAAGAATTGACTCCCTGCCTTACCAGAGCAACGATCTTTTCGGTGATTCTTCTTGTTACGATGTTTATGAATTAATTTCTCGAGTATTTATAGGAGGATCTTTGATTCCTTAAGGAAACACTTTCATGTTCTATTCTTCTCTTTCAATCATTTAATAGGACGTAGATATTCTCGATTGATGTTTTCAGATTATATTGGGGCATCTTTGATGCCTTATGGGAACACTTTTGTGTTCTACACTTTCCTTACGAGAGTATTAGCAAGACTGGACCTACCCTTGATTTAATGAGGACTTTTGACGATTTTGCTTATGGTAGATGTTGAAGCTGTTGATGAAGTTGGTGGTGGTGGAGAGGATGCTGTTGCTGCGGCTTATAGGTGGTGTTTGCCGGCATTATACTGTTGCGGGCTTACACATGCAGCCTGATAACGAAGCTGTTGCTGTTACTTATATACTTGTTGCTGTTACTATATTACTTTATGTCCTTTCAACGACAGATATGTTGTACAACTTTCAATTACCCCCACAAGTCATTCGTATTGGTTGACTCGTTGAATTCTGTGTTGTGTGCTATGCTATGGGTTATTTAGCCAGCTATAATAAGGAACAAATCTAGTCGAACAAAGGACATGAAAACAAGTTGAGTCTTTAATATACTTTCTTTCAAGGCATCCTTGAGGAATAATTGAGTTCGAAACTCCATAGCATCGACAAGTGAAAAAGTGTATGACATCTTTCAAAAATTGTATTCATTAGTTGATTATTGTGAAATAGTTCTTGAATTTCTGCCACGAGGTAGCATAATACCACGCAATTATATTATTTCTAAGTAACATATTTCCTAGCTCTGTTTCCATGCCCACTCTTGTATTAAAATAAACTAAACTGTAGAAATATTAACAAATTAATACAAAAAATTAAGAACTTGTGCGGTCGTATTTATTCATTTGCATTTCCTATTAGCTTAATCTTTTGTTCGATTTCTTTCAATACTTGTATTCATTAGTTGATTATTGGGAAATAGTTCTTGAATTTCTGCCACGAGGTAGCATAACACCACACAATTATAGTGTTTCTAAGTAACATATTTCCTAGCTCTGTTTCATGCCCACTCTTGTATTAAAGTAAACCAAACTGTACAAATATTAATAAATTAAAACAATAAAATTAAAAACTTCTGCGCTCGTATTTGTTCATTTGCATTTCCTATTTACCTCAATCGTTTGTTTCCGAAGCGACGTGAAAATACTTGCGACGTGCCTGAGTGCTATAAAAAGCTCGTTTGCAAATGGGATTATTAAGTTTGAAAGTGACGCTTAAACCGACAACTACCAAAATGAAATTATTCAACGTTTTCGCCATCGCTGTGGTTTTAATCTTTGCCGTTTTTGCCGGCCCAAGTTCAGCTCAGCCCTTGGTAAGTTTTAAGGATTTAATTGAAAATGTATTAATTTATATTCAAATGTCGAATATTCAATGTCTAGTATTATATATTTAAACTGTTCGCTTGAATACTAACTGTTGTCATCTTTTTTCCTTAGCTTGTAATAAAGAAGCCAACTGACATAAAGAAGCCAACTGACATAAAGAAGCCAACTGACATAAAGAAGCCAACTATAACTCTTCCTGATTATGTAAGTAGTCATACCTGGACATGAGTGCAAACTTATTAAACTTTTCTACAATTCACATCTTCTTTTTTTGTATAATTTAGAAAAAAATCTTCCAGCAGTTTTTAGACATCGAATTGAAAAAGATAGAAGATATTAAAAAACTATTCGGAACTAAATAATTCAAAATGCGAACTAATAAAAAAATCAATCAATTCTTTAAATAAACAATAAATTGTTTAAAGTGCAAATGGATTGTTTCATTCATGCTTTCAATATTAGTGAAATATAGGAATATAAACGATGCATTATCTTCCCGGTATGCAAGGATAGGAGATACGTTAGACTCGTCTATATATAGCATACCAGTAGTCGGCCTTTAAATTTTCGCATAAAAGTGGCACCCAAATTTGAGAGAAAACAGCAACTCCAAAGAATTAAATTAAACGAAATTTTGGAGTTTTATTTACAGCCAGCAAGCGTCAACGACATGTGGTGTTCATTTTCTTGGTGTTCCGCTAATACTCAAAAAGCAGGTGCTCTGATCCATTTGGAGTTGGGCAATAGTCCACTTATTCTCCATTCAGAAAAAAGTTCACTAAAGACTATGTGTCAATCAGGATCGGCATCATCACGCTTATGTACAGCCAGGGCGTCAACTTGAGTATGAGAACAACATGCATACGCATTGATTACCCCATGTTGAATATCGTAATATTCTTGCATAGAAAGTGAACCTCGTTAAAGGCGGTTATCTTCGTTGTCCTTCTGAACAATCTGGTTTCTATTTTATATGGGTTTATGTTACTTTCGTACACACGAACAAGGCCAAGTCTCATTATCAGATTTAGTTTTTGGATCTGTCAAGACAATTGCTGTCCGAATGTACTGATTCAAATATATAAGTACTGACACTATTGAGTAATTACACGGCGCCACGAAATCAAACTTTTTCCAAAATAACAAGGTTCTGACAATGGACTCTGGTAGAGGGGTAACAAATATACGTGCATAACCTACATGAGGATGCAGGAAAATTGGATGAGGATGGCATTCTTCCATGAACCTTCTATCTCTACCTAGGCCCAAGTTGTTAATATTTGTTTCAGTTTTGACGCGATACTGTCTGATTGGTAGACATGTGGTGAGACTAGAGACCAGGACAAATAACCCTTTAGAAGTTGTAGCGAAGAGGAAAAGACAGCATTCACTCAACATCTCCTATGCATTAGCCGGCAGGAGGATGTCTACTATGGGTTCCACCTGGAATCGCAGAGAGGCGAAGACAAGATCCTGAACTTCTTAGACCAATAGTCCTAGTCGTTCATCCACCGCCACCAAAAACTGGCATTACCATAAACATTTTTCTAACTCAACCCATTGCATTATAAGATAATCGTAGCGAGACACTTGGCGTCCTAAAATCAACACGATATTATTTATATTTACTTAAACCTTTTGTTTTAATCCCCTCGAAGTTTAAGGCCAGAATTCTTATAACCAATGAAACATTTAGTAAGAAATTATGTATACAATGATCGTCTATCACCATATGTTATGAATTTGTTATGTTATTTAATTTAATTTTCTCAACTCAAAACTTATTTATGTCTAGAAAGCGTATTTGCTTTCTTGTATACACGAAGTTTATGCCACAGACAAACAAAATAACTAGACCAAACACAGCTGTTGGGAAATTCCACGGTTGATGGTTAATTTTGTATGTGACTCTGCTTGCAACTGTGCTTGCTATTTGCCATTTTGACATATGAAATATATATCTCACATTGTTGAGTAAACGACAATTGTTGAATACCCATCGCACCATTTTCAATTTTTTCACTCTTTATGATTTTGGGAAATTGCCGAGAATACCAACGAGAGTGCCAGCTGTACAGGATGACAGCACGTAGTGACAGTACTTCCTAAGGTCTTCAGATACTTTTCACGCTGGTTCATTCTGATCCAGTCTACTTTACTGTCATTCTTTATTTAGATTTGCGTATAACTAGGTCGAGGTCGGGATACAGTTTATTCACCTCGTTGTTTATATGTCCTCGATATTCGCCGGTCTCTATTATAGGACAATATATAATCCGGAGAAGTTTTCTTAAGTCGAAAGTACCATAACGGGCATACCATAATGGGCATGGCAAATTTGTCCGTTTTTAGTTAGGGAGTATAATTTGACAAAATATTGCCCAGTAAAGTATTCATTTCAGATTGATTGTGTTTTCCAAGAGGTATATCGGCGACAGTTCCGACGCCCGCAAAACGTTTTTATGGGAGGTATCAAAATGGAACTGGTAACAGCGCCCGTTTCTGGTCGTGGCGTAGCGTTTAACTGAATATTATCTTATACTAAATTGCATTATGATATCTTCTGTTTTACGGCAGTAATTCTTTCGACCGACTAACCGTCCACCCAGCATTTGCCTGGAGGTACCAAAATGTCCGTGGCAAAGTCAAAGTTGTTCAGTAAATGATTGGTATATAACTTAATAACACATTTCATTTAGATTGACAGTGTTTTACGGGAGGTTATCGTGTTGACCTGCATACCAGGTCGGGTAGAGGGAGTGCAAATTCAGGTAAAAGAATTGTAAACGTTGCCTAGACTTGTTGTAAAACTGTAGGTCGGCATATTATACATCGTTGAGAAGGTTAATTCTTCTTCCACTAAATTCTATCTATTTATGCGTATGTTTTAAGCAGTTCTTGAACATTTTTGAAAAAAATTCGAGAAAAATTTAGAAGTAATTTTTGTCCGAAAATTGTACGCAAAATCATCTTAAAGTATAGAACTAAGTACTTCAGCAATTTTTTCACACACTGTGGCCCAATATCTGCTTAATTTAAAGCGATTGATATTATTATATATATTAAGAAATCTCTTATGAAAATTCGAGATTTCTATTACAAATTGAACTCTTCTGACCAAGGGTGGGATCAGTATTTTTTGTTTTGGCAATTCATTAACAACAGTTCAGTCTACCACTAAACTATCAGGAAATTTGGTTCATAAATCGTTCATTTTCGAACAAGGGTGAATGTCCAAACTGTATCTAAATGACATTTGGTACCTTTACCAAAGCGTTTGCTTTCTAAAACCGGATAAATTTTATATCTTTCTTACAAAAACTTTAAAAACTACTGAAAATTATTATCTGTCGTTGGTTCACACGATAGGGTTAACAAGCATATTTCGGTCTAATTTGACTTTACGTTACATTACTCGACAGAAAACTGTCTTGGAAAGCGAATGCGGTGGAGAGGGTGAAAAAGGCGTCTGTTGCTCTTTACTGCTATAAAGGCGCGATAGGAAAGTATTGGGGGCTGGCTCCTAAGATCACCATGTGGATTTATACGGCAATAGTCAGACCAATACTTCTCTATGGCATCGTAGTTTGGTGGAGGTCCCTCCAAAATAAGTATATTATGAATTCCTTGATGAAATTTCAAAGATCAGCACAGACTAGCGTTAGTGTGGCAATGGGCACGACGTCAGGTACTGCACTTAGTGCTATCCTGAACATCTGTACTCCTGATCAATCAGAGATTGTGGCGTTTTGATATCGGGGCATTCCGGACACACTGAATTACTACACCGGATCAACTCTATTCCCATAAAAACGGAATACTGTATCCCCTACCTTCTACCAGCGACAAATCTAAGGACTTCTATTCCGAACAGGAATACCTGGGAAAAGTCACTTGAAGGGGATAAGACAAATTTATTGAAAGGGCAAATTGGCTAGACGTCTAGTCAATAGTTGCTATGGAGGAAACTGCAGGTATCACAATGGGCTTCTTTAGCCTAAGTGTGCTAGACAGCGTGCTGTCTTGTAGTCTTTTCAACCAACCAACAAACCAACATTACTTCAATCCCCATTAATTTTAATTGCCGACGGTCACCGCGATTATGGATAGCGGTACTATCGGGTAATTTGCTCTAAAAAGGAAACAATTTCGGAATCGGTTCAGAAGTGTTTAGTTATCGTTGTTTGTACAGGTCTTCAAATTATAGTTGTTTGGAATTTTTTAGCTATTTGGGCCTATATTTTTGTTGTAATTAAAAGTTCATTCTCTATTACCATTTTGCCCGACGTTTCGTCAATGTTTTGATGCCTTATTCGGGGGATGTCGTCTATTTGGACAAATAGTTATTTATATTACAATTTTATATTTAAAACACCCATAAGTTAGTATAAGACTTTTCTAAACTCAAAACGTAAACTTTAAGTAATAGAACAAATGAGATAAACGTATAAATAATTTAACAACCACAACTTTAACTGATTATCACAGATCTGTTAATTCTCAAACTTTCAATACGACACCTCTTTCTTTCTTTGTATACCCTATCGAGTATTCTAACTTTCCCAGAATCTGGACCATGTTCACAGTGTAACATACGAGTATGTTATGATAGCGCTGTATTCTCCCGCTTCTTTTCGATGTCTATTTTATGCTCTGTTATTCTCACTTCTAATGTTCTCTTAGTTGTTCCCATGTATACATGTCCGCATTTCTCTCCTTTGGTTCATAGGCAGGGTATCTCATACACGAGATTGCATTGTTGTTGTTTTTCTATTGGTGTAATTACGTTTGAGAAAACCCCGCTTAGACTTGTGGTTGGCTTGCATGCAAAGCATATTTTCTCATTGTTTATATTTGACTTAATACCCTTTTCACATTTACCGCGTTTCAGCTGAAACGCCGGCGTTTCGCTCCCTTTCGATGATTTCAGCGAAACACACTTTAATTGGCACTTATTTCCATACAAAAAAAACGCAAACATTATGCTCTTTTTACTGTAGTTTGTTTGAAACCACAGTAAAAATGAGAGAGAGCACAGTGTTGTACTCCAATAGTAGTTAAAAAAAGGAGTAAAATGAAAAAATTTCCATTGCTGGTTCAAAGCAAATGTCAGAAAAATGAGGGAAAACAAATCTGTTTGTTTACATTATGTATGTATGAATGTTATTTTATATTTCTTTATTAACAAATGTGCGTTTGTGGTGTTTACAGTCAATACAGAAAACACAAAACAGAAATGAGAAATGTCACATGAAACCACAGTAGTTAAAAAAAGTACAATGTGAACACCATGGTTTCGAAATGATCTCAAGAGAGCGAAACGCCAGCGTTTCAGCTGAAACGCGGTAAATGTGAAAAGGCTATAAGAGTCTTATTGTCAGTGAGGCTATCGATGTACTCTAAACTATAAAAAAAAGTTTGGAGTCCTTTGTGTTGTCATACTGTTCTTCGTTGTTCTGTTTTCGAATATTTCCTACTTGTCGTATTCTGTATTACGTTTCCTGTATAAGTTGTTCTTTTAATTTGTTGGGGAAACTATTTTTCATTAATATTTCCATAATTGTTTTGGTGTTCTTTAGCTTAAATTGTTCGTCGCTAATTGAAAAGACTCTATAGATGAAGGGTTTCGCCTTATTAATTATTAGCATAGAGATGCAGTTAATTAATCTGCCGGAAGCTGTTTTCTTTTGATACCAATTAAATTTTAACACATTTCCACAGTGGTGAATTTGGGTATCAAGATAAGCAATGATTTTATTTTCCTCTATTTCCATTGTAAATTTAAGTTTCCTATGATAGTTATTACAGCCTCTCAGGAATTCTTCTTCTGAATCGTTTTTTTGTAATTACTGCTAAAATATCATCTACATATTAACAAGGTATTTAATATTTATGCACTTTTTGTTTAATTCAACTATTACATTGGCCAGGAGATTGTCAAGAACGATGTTACTCCATAATTACCCGTTACTACTAAAGGTGTTGACAGACTATCCAGTATATTCGCAGTTAATCAGTATATTCGGACAGCACTTGTCTTGACAAATCCAAAGAATTAAGCTGATAATGAATCTTGACCATGTTCATATCTACGAAAGTATTAGTATCGAAACGAGATTGTTCACAAGGACTACGAAGATAACCGCCTTTAACGATGTTAAATTTCTAAGCAAGACTATTACGACAACGGGTAATCAATGCTTAGCATTATGTTCCCCTGGCTCTACATAAGCGTGATAAGGCCGATCCTGCTTGACACATAGTATTTAGTGAACTTTTTTTCTTGACTGGAGAATAAGTGGACCACTACCAAACTCCAAATGGATCAGAGCATATGCCTTTTTGCGTATCAGCGGATCAACAAGAAACTGAACACCACATATCGTTGACGCTTGCTGGCTGGCAATAAAACTACAAAATGTAGTTTACTTTAATTCATTGGAGTTGCTCTCTTCTTCCCTCAATTTTCGGTACCACTTTTCTATGAAAATTCAAAGGCCGAATACTGGTATGATATATATAGACGAGTCTAACATGTCCCCTATTCTTGCAAACCGGGAAGATAATGCATCGTTTATTGTCCTATATTTCACTAATATTGAAAGCATGAATGAAACACTCCATTTGCACTTTTAACAATTTATTGTTTATTTAAAGGATTTGTGGATTTTTTTATAAGTTCGCACTTTGAATTATTTAGGTGCGAATATTTTTTTTATATCTTCTATCTTTTTCAATTTGATGTCTAAAAATTGCTGGAAAATTTTTTTCTAAATTATGAAAAAAAAGAAGATATAAATTGTAGAAAAGTTTAATAAGTTTGCACTCATGTCCAGGTATGACTACTTACATAATCAGGAAGAGTTATAGTTGGCTTCTTTATGTCAGTTGGCTTCTTAATGTCAGTTGGCTTCTTTATTACAAGCTAAGGAAAAAAGATGACAACAGTTAGTATTCAAGCGAACAGTTTAAATATATAATATTAGACATTGAATATTGGACATTTGAATATAAATTAATAAATTTTCAATAAATTAAATCCTTAAAACTTACCAAGGGCTCAGCTGAACTTGGGCCGGCAAAAACGGCAAAGATTAAAACCACAGCGATGGCGAAAACGTTGAATAATTTCATTTTGGTAGTTGTCGGTTTAAGCGTCACTTTCAAACTTAATAATCCCACTTGGAAACGAGCTTTTTATAGCACTCTGGCACGTCGCAAGCATTTTCACGTCGCTTCGGAAACAAACGATTGAGGTAAATAGGAAATGCAAATGAACAAATACGAGCGCAGAAGTTTTTAATTTTATTGTTTTAATTTATTAATATTTGTAAAGTCTAGTTTATTTTAATACAAGAGTGGGCATGAAACGGAGCTAGGAAATATGTTACTTAGAAACAATATAATTGTGTGGTGTTATGCTACCTCGTGGCAGAAATTCAAGAAATATTTCCCAATAATCAACTAATGAATACAAGTATTGAAAGAAATCGGAACAAAAGATTGAGGTAAATAGGAAATGCAAATTAATAAATACAAGCGCACAAGTTCTTAATTTTATTGTTTTAATTTGTTAATATTTGTACAGTTTAGTTTATTTTAATACAAGAGTGGGCATGAAACAGAGCTAGGAAATATGTTAGATATAAACAATATAATTGTGTGGTGTTATGCTACCTCGTGGCAGAAATTCAAGAAATATTTCACAATAATTAACTAATGAATACAAGTATTGAAAGAAATCGGAAGATGGCAACGCTTTTGCATTTGTCAATGCTATGGAGTTTCAAACTCAAGTATTCCTCAAAGATAATGTCAAAGAAAGTATATCAACTTGTTTTCATGTCCTTAGTTAGACTAACTCAAGTGTATTTGTGCCTTATTATAACTGGTCAAACCACCCACAGCATAGCACACAACACAGAATTCAACGAGCCAACCAAAAAGGATGACCTGTAGGTATAATTGAAAGTTGTACAACGTATCTGTCGTTAAAAGGACATCGGGTAGTATATTATAATGGATATAACATAGTTGTGACCCTAAATGGCAGGCTCTCTGGAGTTGTAATATTAACTGTTTCTCAATTTTTGATAGCGAATCTATTTTATTGTCTTCAAGTTTTCGCAGATATCGCTGGCATCATATTGCAAAATTGTTTGTTAGATTAAAATTTGTAAAATTAAAATCTTCAATTGTGTGTCTATTTTGATTTAAGAAAACTTCTCTCTATTTCCTATCTATAATTTTGTAACAAAAATATAATAAATGTATTATAAAACCGTCAGCCCAAAGTATTCGTCGATTGCAAAGTAATATACTGTCATAATCTTGCTTCAGACAAACCTATTCAAGTCGAATAATTGATCTTTATTATTCTAAAAGTAGTATGTCCCCTTGTCTTACCAAATCTTACCTTGCCCTTAGCACCTAAGGTAGGCTTGAGCTTTCCGTTTCAGATTAACTAACAGTGAGGGTAATTAGATTAGGGTTGCTGTTGAATATTTGGCCTAGCGCGATTGTGCCTCCATGTCGTTGCAGCTTCAACAGCCGCTGTTTGCCATGATCTCGAGCAGTTCAAACGTTGAGAAAAAAAGTCCATCCAATACATCATATATCGAATTGCTGCCGAATTTGTCGTGTGTGTACTCTGCCCGCACCCCTCGACCATGTTTCCAGCATCGCCAGATACAAGGGTTCGTGATGTATATGTTTAAAAAGGCGCTAGAGACACGTTAACGCGTACCTATGTTTTTCTGTGGAGCCTGTAAAGTGTTCCACAGTCTTAGCATTTAAGTAGTCAACGGCAGTCATGTGGTGATATTGAATTCAGGAAAACTGACCATTGAGTTAGGAATCATTTGTATAGATGATTCAAATAAGCCACTTCCTAAAGGAGGGTGTGATATTTCCCATTGAATGTTGGTTCCGCATTTGTAATTTCACGACTTCAATATCCTTGGTACCCATTTCCATTTTCTTGGTCGGCAAGAAATTCCAGTATTAATATGTCTATTATTTAGAATTTGCATACATTTTTTAACTTTGCAGACACAGTTTATTTTGATTAGTTAGGGTGAGATATAGAGGAATACTCGGAACACCATCCAATATTGCTCCACCACCGACTTTAATCGCAATGAGCTGAGAAAAGAGCACAGAAAATAATTCAAATCCTATTCAACTGCAACATTTGTTCGACCAATTACATTTGTTTTTGATTTTGCGCCTGCAAACAATTGATAATACGTATGACCTCGGCGAACCCAATTTCTTGATTTTTTTAAACACGATTTGAAAATAAATCGGACTCAATTTTCGTAACTTTCCCAAAATAAGAATTTAATTTCACGCATTGCGGCGCCATACGCCGGCAAGTCGCAACACGTGTCGTGTAAACAGCATCACTTTCGCTATCCACCCTTACATGTCGATACCATCTCTGTTGTTTACAATAATTACTGTATCATAAATTATTGCAAGAGAACTCACCAATATTGGGCAGAATAATAGTGTTTTCATATTCTCGTGTAATGCGTAGTTTCACACACACCATTAAAGACAAAAATCTCGCCATAAAATAAGATTTTTGCAGTTGCGTTATCACGCCATCCGCCATTGTAATTTTATTTGTTTGCGAAAGATTCAACAGAGCATATGGCTTAAAAGTTCAGTGGTGCAAATTGTCATATGTATATAGGTACTCGTACATAGGGAGTGCAAAATTTAGCCAAAAGTGATTTACCGGTAAACGGTAAATTTATTTCTGATTTACGGGTTTCCCGGTAATTTACCGGTAACAAGAAAATAAACATTTAGAGTTAAATTTTTTTTAATAATGTTTCAAATAAAATTTTTTATTTTACTTATGAATCATGTAAATAAAAAAGTATTTAATTCAATATCTTTTAAGGAACAAATAATAAAAAGTAGTAGATTAACAATGTTTATACATTGAGATCATACAAAGAGATCAAAGTTAAAAAAAAAAATATTTCATTGAGTTCATCCTCAGCTGTTGCTTGTAAATTTATATTTTATATAAGTCTTTTTGCTTGTTAAAATGTGCTGGTAAAAAGCAAAGGCTATCAAGTGTTTGATCGTCGAGTCGGGAGCGTATTTTTGTGCATAACTGTCCAGCAGCCGAAAACGCTCTTTTAGAATTAACACTCGTAGGTCTAATTGTTTTTAAATAATTATAAGGGAGTTGTATGTATTTACATCGAATTCCTTCGTTGACAAAATATGTTATTTCTCGCCATAATGTTTTCGAAAGATTTTTGTTTCCAGCAGATTCGGTTCCAGATTTTTCCAAATTTTCTGTGGTTGACATACTTTTTTGTAGCGCTAAGTATAACTGTTCTTTCATATCTGCTTCTACTGATATTGAAATTCAACCGCTGTTTTCTTTTTCTTGTATAAATAATTCAGCCTCTGATTCATTAGTTGTTTCTCTGCAATCATTACCAACTTCAATATCATCATTCGCAGCAGAAAAAAATTGTTCAATCAAAGTCTGTATTAATTTTATAATTGATGAATTATTTGTTGTATTAAATACTCCGTAATTTTCATCATCTCTTAAAATGCAGTTGGGGTCTGACAAAAAATGAAATACGTCGGCGTATATAGTTCTTCTTTCGATGATACGCTTTATTAGGGCTACCTTAAATTCATCACACAAGCTATTTTTTTGCTTTGAAAGCTCGTCTAGCATAAATTTAAGTGTAATATCTGCCTGAAGTAAAGTAGTTCCTTCACAACACAAAGCTTCCACAGCCAATTTTATTGGTAGTAATGCGGAAATTGCAATAGAAACTGTTGCTAACTCTGTTGCAGAAAATGTAATATCGTAATTTGTATCAATTAAAGCTTTCTGAATGCAATTTCTTAATTTGAAAAATCTTTCGAGCATTGATAATAAGCTGTTCCATCGTGTTGGGGAGTCTGCAATGAGAGACAATTCCTTCTTATGCTCTAATGTTACATATTTCTGAAGTATTTAATTTTTTGTTGGTGATCGCCGAAATTGTTGAACAACTTTTCTTATTTTGGACACGATCGGATGAATTTGTATGTGATTTAATATTGAAGGTCTTTTATTTTTTAAATGATATTTATCATGGCAATCAATTATCATGCACTCATTTTCATCCTCATCATCTGTATCACAATAATCGTCATTATCACTGCTATCAGTAGTATCCAATTCAGATAATGCATCTGCATATGATAAATGGGTGTCATTTGGTTTGTATAAAACTTCTATTACAGCAAGTTGAATGCCGTGGGCCAACCATAGTTGGTGGCTAGCGCTGATTATTTTCCCCAATTTAACCATAACCGATGCGCCATCTGTTGTCAAACTTACAATATCTTTTAACTCTTCTTTGAAGTCCATGAGTTTATTGTTAATAATGTCTACACACTTTTCAGCCGGAAGTGACCCATGGATTCGCACCAAACCTAAATTCCACATCGTGTCCATTCCATGCAAATTTATATTCACATACCTGCGGTTCCTAATGGAGGTCCATTCATCAAGGGATAGACTAAATTTTTCACCTGCATTTTTTCGATCTATTATGTTGGTAACTACAGAATCATGAATTTTTTTCTTATACTCCATTACGTGCCTTTTTATGGTATAAGCGGATTTTTGGAATGTCACAAAAGCCCTTTGAAGCTAATAGTTTTCGAAGATCATACGAATCAA
Organism: Phaonia tiefii; assembly: GCA_963931995.1. NCBI lineage: Eukaryota > Metazoa > Arthropoda > Insecta > Diptera > Muscidae > Phaonia > Phaonia tiefii. Next base: position 82,901,763 of record OZ008367.1, on the reverse strand, counting down.
TAAACTTGGCAAAAGAAAATCCATCTTTTGCAGTCATGCGCGAAACAGTTGCAGCAAATGTTTCATCAACTTTATTAGCACAGTACGAGGTGATTTTTCGTGTCGAAATATTAGGAATCCTTAGTGCTGAAGCTGAACTTGATGCTGAGGTAGTACAACTACATTCAGTTCTTTTAAGGAGATTAATATTATGCTGACTTCTTAAGTGTGCATGGAGTCCACTTGTACTGCCGCCTGCTGCTTTAATGTTTTTTTACATCCTTCTACATTACATGTTCCTGTGGTGTTGTCTTTGTTTGTAATAAAATATTCCCACACTGATTTCTTATCTGAAAAGTTATTTTTTTCCATAGTTGCGCTATGTTTAAACAAAAACAAAAACAAAAAAGGAATAAATAATAGTTTAGTGCAATCGTAATGTAATTATATGATAAAACGATTTGATTCAATACAAATACTACAAATGTAATAAATACCTTTTCTGGCAAAACAAACACTCACAACGGCGTCGCTTGTTCAACTGAACCAAAAAGAATAAACAAAACGAAGGCACATGTAGCAAAACGCCGTCTCTTGATTCCACGAAAAACGAAAAGATTTTTGTCGTTACTTTTTTACTATTATTGCCAGTGTTACCGTTATGCCACTAAAGTGGCAATTTTGCCACTTTTTTTCTGCATTTATACTTTTATGCCACTTTTTTTTTGAAGAAATCCCCTTTTTGTGATACTTTTTGAAAATTCCCAGCGGTAACACTGATTATTGCTTCTTCACCAACACAAGAAGAAAAAAATACTATTGACGCATAGAATAAAGTAAGTTGATTGTATTTGACAGTGATGTTAATTAAAATTTTAGTGAATGCATTTTAAAGCAAAATTTTACAAAAATAAAATAGAAATTTTACCGGTAAAAAGTAACCACAATTACCGATAATTCGGTAAGGGAATTTCTACGATTAACCCGTAAACCGGTTAACCGGCTTACCGGTAATGTTTTCCCTACTCGTACATATGTATAAGGAAAAGGTTAGGAAAATCACGTTTCCTAACAAGTGTAGTAATGTAGTAAGTTTTTTTAAATAAAACAAAACCGGTTTTAGATACCAATGAAATTCTTTATTCCTGTGAAAGTACGTTCGATGTCATTATGTATGAAACTCGATTTCTTTTGCATGGCCACCACGGGCACGCTGGCAGAAGTCCAGACGCTGAACCCAATTTTCGACGGTTTTCAAGCATAAATCGGCCGATACTGCTGCAATTTCACGTTCGATATTCGTACGAAGTTCATCAATCGTCGCTGGTTTGTTGGCATAGACCATAGACTTGACGTAGCCCCACAGGAAATAATCTAAGACGTCAAATCGCACGACCGAGGCGGCCAATCGACTAGGCCATTTCGTGAGGTAACACGTTCAGCAAACTTGGTTTCCAATAAATTTATTGTGGCATTCGCTGTGTGGCGCCGTCCTGTTGGAACCACATGTCCTCCAAGTCCATATTATCCAATTGGGGCTAAAAATATTCGGTTACCATTGAACGGTAGCGATTTGCATTCACCGTAATGTGCCGGTCTTGATTATCACGGAAGAAGTACGGCCCAATGACGCCGCCGGCCCATAAACCGCACCAAACCGTAATTTTTTCGGGATGCAATGATGACTCATGGATTACGTGTAGATTGCTGTCTGACCAATAACGCATATTTTGCCATTCAGCCAGAAATGAACCTCATCGCTGAAGATGATTTTCCGATGAAAATCCGAATCATTTTCAAGTTGTTGCTCAGCCCAATTCACGAACATACGACGCTTATGGTGGTCAAGCGGCTTCAGTTCTTGCGTCAATTTGATCTTGTAAGGATGTAGGCCAAGATCTTTTCGCAAAATTCGCCACAACGACGTCACAGAGATGCCCAACGCTTGAGAACGACGTGTGAGAGACACATTTGGGCTTTCTTGAACTGAAGCGTCAGCGGCAGCAATTATCTCGAGACTACGGGCACTTCTTTGTCTCACTGGCACGGGAACATTTTGAGCTGTGCCTGTGGATTCAAATTTTTCCACTAGACGCCCAATTGTTGATCTGGTAGGACGATTACTGAAGAGAAATGTCAAAAGAGCGGGAAAAACTATGGAGTCGTTTGCTGTCCCTATCGATTTACTTTTGTAGCGTCTCTGTTGAAAAACCCTTTATATGGATAAGGCTGTGCGCAGACGCACTGCATCCATTTTGGCCATTTGGGAAGAATTTGTGATCCGTTTCCACAGTTATAATTTCGCTACAATTAGCATTACCGACAAAAAGGTAAGCATGCGGAGGCGTTTCGAAGGTTTTATATTTGATTCATGGCAAAGAAATCGGGATGAGCAAAGGTAAGAAAATGTTATTGGATGACTTTTATTGCAGTAAATATAATTAAATATTTTACAGCAATTATTTGAGACGCACACTTCGCGATGACCAAAATCCAATTCGAAATAATGACCGACTAGCACTTTATGGACTTGTATCGGTTCCCCAAACCATTGATGAACTAATTCCATTTTTCCAAATTCGCGCCGTAAATATGGCATTCAAAGTCATGTACTGAGTTCCCTCCGTTTTTTGCCACTGGTAGCTTTCAACGAAGTGTTGGACAAGACAGTTTATCTGCTTTATCCCAAACATCTGTAAGTAGATGTGTACAAATGGTTGTTACCGCGTTGAATAATATAACACATAGACATATTAATTTCCCGAAACGCGAAGAGTTCTTAGCATTAAAAATAAAATGTATGTAGAAATATAATTTCCCTGGAGTAATTGGGTTAAAAGACGGAAGGCATATTAAAATATCAGCTCCAAAAAATATTATAGAGCACGTTTACTATTGTCGGAAGGGGGGACGTTCAAAAATGTGATGATCATATGCGATGCAGATTACCTTATTCCAGCCGCTAATGCTCAATTCGGTGGTACTGCCCATGGCTCTTATGTATGGCGACGTTCCCGAGCTTGCAGAGCTCTAGAAGACTTTTATGAAGCAGGTGGCAGAAATTTTTGTCTTCTAGGCGACAGTGGGTATCCATTGCAGGTATTTTTTTTAATTTTTATAATTGATGATGTGAACCAAATTATACGTTAATTTTGAATAGCCTTGGCCGATGACTCTAATTAGTGTAACACCTAATACACCTGAGGAACGCTGCAACATACCGCACAAATCAACTAGATCCCTTGTTGGAAAGATGTATTGGTGTGTTAAAAAGCAGAGTTCGGTGTCTGTCAAAAAAAGAGCCCTTTAATATAGCCCACCTAAAGCGGGTGTTATAATCAATGCTTGCATGGTTCTACATAACTACTTAATCCGGAGAAGGGTGGCTTTTCAAGAAATATTTTCAGAGGACTCTGAGGAATCGGGAGAACATCTTAGTTCTTCGAGTATTTCAAATTCTAGTATACTACACATAGTGAAAAGACAACGGACCCAAATTGTTGAAGATGCTTTTACAAATAGCATTCAAACATAAATTTTTATAACCTGTAAATTTATATTTTAATTCATTTCAATTTACATTACATAACTACTAATAAGAATACACAAAAAGTAACTCATTGATTCTTAGATACTAAAAGTTAACAAAAACTGATTCATGAATCAAAAAACCTTAAAAAATATTCATACTTTATGACCTTTGGACCAAAATATCAACTAAATCGCTTAGCTTTGCCATCATATCTTTTTTAGCCTAGGAATCGGTTTCTATTGCCTCCGTTGACTTGTTTGTATTGGTTCGCTTCGTAATCACTGTTGAACACAGTTTAGTTGAACTGTTCTGAAATACATATCATTAGTCAGAAGATAGCTGGAGGCTAACTTTTCTTTATGAAATCGGCAAAGTTTACCACGCTAATAATAAAACAAAGAAGTGAAATTCTAGAAAGACACGATCGAAGTCATTTTATTATTTCTTTATGCCAGGAGTACAGGGAAAATAAATCTACCATATCCTAACTAGAATAAAAAGAGAACAAAGATAAATTATGCAAAATTCGTTGGAAATGCAGAATACATGAAAGGAAAGCTTGGCAATAAAAACTTCCGAATGCCCTAAGATAAAAATGGCGTTCTATATATGGTCTTTGAAGCAAACACAGCAACATTTATGTTTTGGAGGCGAAGAATTATCAAACAAACCAATGTCGATCCATTCATACAAAAGTTTAATATCAGAATTAATTAAACAGCTTCATTTATCACCAGATAAAATCTACAATGTAGATAATTCTGGTTTATTTTATAAAATTATGCCAGATAGAGCTTTTGTTAGTTTCCAGGAATCATCAGCCTGTGGCCGAAAAGATCGCGTCAAATTTTCTGCATGTACTAATTTATCTGTTGTCTTCTAGATCAATCCATTTGTTTTTAACAACAATCTGTCCTTTACAAGGCATAGAACTCACATGCAATGACTTGGATGACTACACGGAATCTTGGGTAATAATAACAAGTAGTTTGTAACTCGATTTACAACACTGTATTTAAACCTAATTTATCGCTTTTCAGCGCGTTCCGAGAAGGATCGCGGCGCGTTTTTGTTATAAATAGTTATAATATGTGTATAGCTTCACCCATCGGGATGGGGGTATATATCATTTAATACGGAATAAAATTTAACACATAGAAGGACCCATATTAGACCCTTAGTATCTTTGGGCGAAATTCGTTTGAAGTAGAGATGGACACGAGTCACGTGATTGACGTGAATCACGCGTGAACTTGAGCAGGCGTGAACGTGAGTAGTGAACAAATCTTCGTGCGTGAGTCGAATCTTTGCGCGAGTGTGTGAGTGAACACTATTTTCGCGTGAGTCACGAATATTTCCGAATGGTGGATATTATTTAATTTCGATTTTCTTGCTACTTGTTACACAAAGTATTTTTGGAAGGCTTTTACTAACATTTCCCTCCAACAAAGTGTCGTTAATCATCTTCTGTATTTCAAGAAACTCGGCTACAAGTGCAGGAGTTATTATAAGTTTTACAGTGGGATCATTTACAAAACAGTGGTAATAATATCAGAACTACTAAACTATAGGTCCGATTGTTTGAGAGTGCACTAAGGATTTGTACGGGAGAAGTCAGGCTTTCAGAATCTGGTATTTAGGGTTACCTTGTTTCAACGTACGTTTCGCTACAGGCAGACAAAACCTTCATGGCATGTACGTTCCTAACTTGAGGTCTGATTTAAATGATCTTTGTTTTTGAGATTCTACTACGCCGCACAAACCAAAAACATGCAGAGTCATGTGTCGTCTCTCTACCCGTTACAAAGATATTTGGAATCAAAAGTTTAGATTGTAGTTTTTCGGTAATAACTTGTTTATATTGAGTCAAAATGTAGTTCTAAAAACACAGCTACATTGGGAAGACTTCAAGCAAACGTAAGTTGAAAATATTTTTAAATTATTTAAAACCAGTTGATAACGACAACTCAAATTGAAAATTTTTTCAAACTGAAAAAAAAACTAAATTTGTTAGGAAAGGTACGCACCATCAATTTTTTCAATAGTTTCGAAAATTTTTGTAAGAAAGATATAATATCTTTGACGTTTGGGAATAAGGTCTTAAGTCAAAAAAATGCATTTTGGGTTTTTGATTGGGTTTAACTCAATTTTTTTTTCTCTTTCGTTTGGTATTAATAACTTAAATCTAGCACAACTCCATCCAATCGTAATCATTTGCTCTTTAGGCAATAAGTCAGAAAATTTCATATATAAATAATTTTCAATTTAAAATTACGAAAAACTACAGTTTCTGACTTAAAACCTTATTCCCAAACGTCAAAGATATGTTGTAAGCAAGGCCTTGCAAAAGGTACTTAATGTAATTTAAAAAATTTACAACCAGCCTTGGCAGAAAATTAATGATTTTTGAACAATATTTAAAATTTTTGACTTTGGGAAAAGTTTCGCTTGTTGATTTTTATTTTTTTTAAACCAAGTTCTACACCATTTCCAATTGAAATTTGAAAAATATCAATTTAATTGTGAAAAATATCAATTGATATTTGAAAATTATATTTGAAATTTGAAATACAACAATTGAAATTTGAAATACATCAATTGAAATTTAAAAAACATCAATTGAAATTTAAAAAACATCATTTGAAATTTGATAGACAACAATTGAAATTTGAAAGACATGAATTGAAATTTAAAACACATCAATTGAAATATAAAACACATCAATTGAAATTTCAATTGATGTATTTCAAATTTCAAATAGAATTTTTAAATTTCAATTGATGTTTTTTTTTCAAATTTCAATTGAAAATGGTGTAGACTGAAATGAGAAAATGGTGTAGAAATAATCTTAATCAGCAAAGCTCAATTTTCAAACAAACTCGAATTTTCATAACAGATTGTTTGGGACTAAAAATGCCACACATGCGTCACTATTTCTCAAGTGATATTAATTGCATTAAATTAAACAATTATTGGGATATAATACAAGATTGCGGTATTACATTGTTTATACTTTTAATCGAATTGGCGTAGATTTAAAAGAGAAAACCTTTTTCATTTTTTTCGTAATTTATGCATGAATGCAGTGCTGTGGAGTCTGGGATATGTACCTGGAGTCGGAGTTTGTGTCGTAAAAATTAGCACGACCCCCACTCCAGGTTTAGAATTTCCACCTATAACAATTTTACTTTGGTTTTCAAATAGAACACAAACTTATTTAGGTTTAATATTTCATCTTTGGTGTTGGTATAACAAATTCCGTTTTTTTTCAGGTTGAACAAAATTTAAACTTTGAGAGATTGTCGATACCGACCAGAATTGAAAGAATTTAACAATTTGTTCAACCTTCAACCGGTTGCAGTTTTGTCAATATAGCAATTTGACTCAAAAAAAAAAATGTCAGTGCAAAAATGTACATGTTAAACTTTTGATTTCAACTATTTTTGAAACGGTCGGACTCCGCGTGTTTTTTGTTTGTGCCGCTTAGTAGAATCTCAAAAACAAAAAATCTGGTTACAAGTTTCGAAGTTACATGCCGTGAGCGTTTGAACATCACCAACACCCTCAGACTCTGTAGCAAAACGTGCGTTAAACAGGGTGCATTTAGATACAATATACACAACCCTCAACACACCAACAATTGCATAATTTAAGAAACAATGATGTGGTTCAATGTTGAAGAAGATTTTGAACATAGATAAATTGCTGTGATGAAATCCATACGGGAGTAGAGCTTATGTTCATGGTAAGTACAGACATACGTGGATATTAAATAGAAATCTTAATAATAAATTTCCCATATTTGTTTTTAAGGCTCCGTATTAGATCCGCTACTATTCATTTATGTTAGTGATGTAGTTAACAGTGCCTGTAGAGTCAATTGCTTCCCATTTTTATATGCGGATGATATTCACCTTTTTTTCAAAGCTGGTTATTCTGGTTAATTCTACATTGGGGGATGTTATAATACCTTATGCGTTAATGCCTCCAAAACTAGGGCTATGTTTTTTGGTCCCTTACGACATGATGACCAAGGCTGCGAAATTTACTTAAATGATGTCAGAATAAAGTTTGTTGATAAGATGAAATGTCTTGGTATTATTCTCGATAAGAAACTTGATTTTAGTAGCCATATAGACTCTTTGTTTCCTAAAATTATGTTTACTCTTCGAAAGTTGTATTGTACTAATACTATGTATCTGCCTCAACATGTAAAGAGAAGACTAGCTTTCGCATTATTGATGTCGTGTATTTGGCTTACATATGTCTATGGCTTAGATAAATCAAATAACCAGATATAGCATGACCTTAGGAAGTACTGTCACTACGTGCTGTTACCAATTTTACACTTTCCTTGGACATGAAACCTATTTTCGTTCAATGCAAACAACATAAAACATGTCGTAAGGGACCAAAAAACATAGCCCTAGTTTTGGAGGCATTAACGCATAAGTTATTATAACGTCCCCCAATGTAGAATTAATATTGTCCTCCAATGTATTTACAGAACCAGCTTTGAAAAAAAGATGAATATCATCCGCATATAAAAAAAATTAATGTGAGTCCGATCACAGGGGAGATGTGTAAACATCTAGTAATGAAGTTGGAAGTACTCATTCTTTTAGTATATTTTTTTAATTAATCAATTAAAAGTATCAAAACTTTCAATATTGTAAATACATAGGAATTTGCTGGTTTTTTTTTTGTTTTATTTAACTTATTTGGTTAGTAAATGGGCACACTGCAGTATATATGTACTGCATTAAAAATTATAGTAAGCAGTAAATTTACTGATTACTGAAAAAATGCAGTAAATTTTTACTGATAATGAAATTTAATTTGCATTACCAGTAAAATCATAGGGCCGTATTCATAATAATCAGTAATCGGGCATTATTGATTACTGAAAATTCAATGCACCTCATCATAATCATGTAGGCACTTTATAAAAATTTCTGAAAAAAATTTTAATAATCAGTAAAAATTTACTAGTTAAAGAATTATTTTTACTGAAATTTTAGTAGTACTGCAAAGTGCCCATCTACGGTAAATGCCTTAAGTACAAATAGTTAATATTGGCTTATGGTAACTAAAATAAGATACATATTTAAATTTTTGACTCGATTGTATTTAAAAATCTATGGAAAACTGCATCTATAGTAGTGGAATTGTTAGTTGTGGGGGTTTGTGGAGAATTGCTCATATGCAAGTGGAAAACGTCAAATAAAAATGTTGATAAAGCTTGCGACTGTGGGTTTGCAAAATTTGTATTAAAATCTCCACCCATAATAATTGGCATGAGATGGAGATTGTTACCCAATTGTCGTGCTCCAGTTTCAGTGTAAGGCAACAGTACGTAATGAAGATATGTTATAATCTTAATTTATATTGGAATCTAATCGAAATTTTTTTAGAATTAACATTACCTCCATTTAGCTTTGATACACTTTGTGTTATTTTATGTTCTGAGTTATAATTTTTTTGTGTTTTGTAAAATATTTTATTATTTTGCATTTGTTGCGGTTGACAAGTTATTAATCAGCTGTTTACTGAAATGTAGTGTTATTTTACAGCAATGGTTTTCGAAAATTATTAGCTAATATTGCACACTAGATGGTGCTTATATGCAGCTGTTAAGTATGAATGACAATCTCAAAGATGAAGAAAACTTATAGTTTTCCTTATATTTGACAAGTTTAGTTTGTAGTTTTCCTTATTTTGCTTTGTTTTAGTAAATTTTTTATTAAAAGTGCAAAACAAACAGCAGACAGTTGTCCGAGGCCTTCGGACTTTCTGCCATCCGATGAGACAGAAAACATATATAACAATAAATGATAAATAACATAAGCAAATGAATTTATTTATTTGATATTTTAATTTACTAAACGTCAACTGTCAGCTGCTGTCAAACAGCATCAAGCAGCATTGTTATTTTGCTTACTTGGCAGCACTTTCATTTAACATAAAAATTTATGAATTAATTTTTTCATATATTTTTTATAATTATATATCCATGTTAAATTCAAATTCACATTTAACATTTTGTTTCACTTAAATACATAAGTAAATATACGAAATTTCAATATTTCATCAATCAAAACAACAGCCGAAGGTTTGTGTCCACACTGAAACAGCGGCATAGTTTGTGTTCACGCTACAAAGTCAAACACTCAACCAAACACCACACATATGTTTGAGTGTATGTGTTTAAACAATTTTCATTTGAGAAATTTAAATATTAGGAAGATATCAACCAATATGAAATGTATATCAAACGAAAGATAACAAAAAAATTTTTAAAAAAAGTTATCTCGCCGTTTCCTCATAATCAATGAAATAAAGATTAGAACAATAACAATCTGACATGATTCCCTATACCGTAAGGTAAGACGTATTCTACGCCAAAATCTTTTTAAAAGTTATTAAAATTAAATGTTTCTGTATTCATTTTATTTATTTGTTTTCGTTTGCCTACGATAACATAATGTACGACAATTAGTGAAAATTAGTCGCTACTATTGCACACTAGATGGTGTTGAGTATATTACACTCATACATAGCTCACACCGATTTGATAAAGCTTTACGATTGGTTAACGATTACATCGCACATCTTACTCTAAATTTGTGATTGTATTGTGAAAAAGACTTTTACCCCCAGCGTATAGATGTTTACACATCAAAAATCATCCAATAACTTTTTCTTATCTTTGCTCATCCCGATTTGTTTGCCATGAATCAAATATAAAACCTTCGAAACGCCTCCGCATGCTTACGTTTTTGTCGGTAATGCTAATTGTAGCGAAATTATAATTGTGGAAACGGATCACAAATTCTTCCCAAATGGCCAAAATGGATGCAGTGCGTCTTCGCACAGCCTTATCCATATAAAGGGTTTTTCAACAGAGACGCTACAAAAGTAAATCGATACGGACAGCAAACGACTCCATTTTTTTCCCCGCTCTTTTGATATTTTTCTTCAGTAAGGTTTGCCATTTCATCATGGAAAGATATACGAGTCGAAATTATTAAAATTTACTACCGAAATTTGGAGTCAGTGGCCTCAACTTTAAGAGCGCTACGTCCAATTTATGGTCGTCATAATCGTCCTACCAGATCAACAATTGAGCGTCTAGTGAAAAAATTTGAATCCACAGGCATAGTACAAAATGTTCCCGTGCCAGTGAGATAAAGAAGTACCCGTAGTGTCGAGAATATTGCTGCCGCTGAGGCTTCAGTTCAAGAAAGCCCAAATGTGTCTCTCACTCGTCGTTCTCAAGCGTTGGGCATCTCTGTGACGTCGTTGTGGCGAATTTTGCGAAAAGATCTTGGCCTACATCCTTACAAGATCAAATTGACGCAAGAACTGAAGCCGCTTGACCACCATAAGCGTCGTATGTTCGTGAATTGGGCTGAGCAACAACTTGAAAATGATTCGGATTTTCATCGGAAAATCATCTTCAGCGATGAGGCTCATTCTGACTGAATGGCAAAATATGCGTTATTGGTCAGACAGCAATCCACACGTAATCCATGAGTCATCATTGCATCCCGAAAAAATTACGGTTTGGTGCGGTTTATGGGCCGGCGGCGTCATTGGGCCGTACTTCTTCCGTGATGATCAAGACCGGCACATTACTGTGAATGCTAATCGCTACCGTTCAATGATAACCGAATATTTTTAGCCCCAATTGGATAATATGGACTTGCAGGACATGTGGTTCCAACAGGACGGCGCCAGACAGCGAATGCCACAATCAATTTATTGGAAACCAAGTTTGCTGAACGTGTTACCTCACGAAATGGCCTAGTCGATTGGCCGCCTCGGTCGTGCGATTTGACGTCTTAGATTATTTCCTGTGGGGCTACGTCAAGTCTATGGTCTATGCCAACAAACCAGCGACGATTGATGAACTTCGTACGAATATCGAACGTGAAATTGCAGCAGTATCGGCCGATTTATGCTTGAAAACCGTCGAAAATTGGGTTCAGCGTCTGGACTTCTGCCAGCGTGCCCGTGGTGGCCATGCAAAAGAAATCGAGTTTCATACATAATGACATCGAACGTACTTTCACAGGAATAAAGAATTTCATTGGTATCTAAAACCGGTTTTGTTTTATTTAAAAAAACTTACTACATTACTACACTTGTTAGGAAACGTGATTTACCTAACCTTTTCCTTATACATATGTACGAGTAGGGAAAACATTACCGGTAAGCCGGTTAACCGGTTTACGGGTTAATCGTAGAAATTCCCTTACCGAATTATCGGTAATTGTGGTTACTTTTTACCGGTAAAATTTCTATTTTATTTTTGTAAAATTTTGCTTTAAAATGCATTCACTAAAATTTTAATTAACATCACTGTCAAATACAATCAACTTACTTTATTCTATGCGTCAATAGTATTTTTTTCTTCTTGTGTTGGTGAAGAAGCAATAATCAGTGTTACCGCTGGGAATTTTCAAAAAGTATCACAAAAAGGGGATTTCTTCAAAAAAAAAGTGGCATAAAAGTATAAATGCAGAAAAAAAGTGGCAAAATTGCCACTTTAGTGGCATAACGGTAACACTGGCAATAATAGTAAAAAAGTAACGACAAAAATCTTTTCGTTTTTCGTGGAATCAAGAGACGGCGTTTTGCTACATGTGCCTTCGTTTTGTTTATTCTTTTTGGTTCAGTTGAACAAGCGACGCCGTTGTGAGTGTTTGTTTTGCCAGAAAAGGTATTTATTACATTTGTAGTATTTGTATTGAATCAAATCGTTTTATCATATAATTACATTACGATTGCACTAAACTATTATTTATTCCTTTTTTGTTTTTGTTTAAACATAGCGCAACTATGGAAAAAAATAACTTTTCAGATAAGAAATCAGTGTGGGAATATTTTATTACAAACAAAGACAACACCACAGGAACATGTAATGTAGAAGGATGTAAAAAAACATTAAAGCAGCAGGCGGCAGTACAAGTGGACTCCATGCACACTTAAGAAGTCAGCATAATATTAATCTCCTTAAAAGAACTGAATGTAGTTGTACTACCTCAGCATCAAGTTCAGCTTCAGCACTAAGGATTCCTAATATTTCGACACGAAAAATCACCTCGTACTGTGCTAATAAAGTTGATGAAACATTTGCTGCAACTGTTTCGCGCATGACTGCAAAAGATGGATTTTCTTTTGCCAAGTTTATTGATTCGTATGATCTTCGAAAACTATTAGCTTCAAAGGGCTTTCGTGACATTCCAAAAATCCGCTCATACCATAAAAAGGCACGTAATGGAGTATAAGAAAAAAATTCATGATTCTGTTGTTATCAACATAATAGATCGAAAAAATTCAGGTGAAAAATTTAGTCTATCCCTTGATGAATGGACCTCCATTAGGAACCGCAGGTATGTGAATATAAATTTGCATGGAATGGACACGATGCGGAATTTAGGTTTGGTGCGAATCCATGGGTCACTTCCGGCTGAAAAGTGTGTAGACATTATTAACAATAAACTCATGGACTTCAAAGTAGAGTTAAAAGATATTGTAAGTTTGACAACAGATGGCGCATCGGTTATGGTTAAATTGGGGAAAATAATCAGCGCTAGCCACCAACTATGGTTGGCCCACGGCATTCAACTTGCTGTAATAGAAGTTTTATACAAACCAAATGACACCCATTTATCATATGCAGATGCATTATCTGAATTGGATACTACTGATAGCAGTGATAATGACGATTATTGTGATACAGATGATGAGGATGAAAATGAGTGCATGATAATTGATTGCCATGATAAATATCATTTAAAAAATAAAAGACCTTCAATATTAAATCACATACAAATTCATCCGATCGTGTCCAAAATAAGAAAAGTTGTTCAACAATTTCGGCGATCACCAACAAAAAATTAAATACTTCAGAAATATGTAACATTAGAGCATAAGAAGGAATTGTCTCTCATTGCAGACTCCCCAACACGATGGAACAGCTTATTATCAATGCTCGAAAGATTTTTCAAATTAAGAAATTGCATTCAGAAAGCTTTAATTGATACAAATTACGATATTACATTTTCTGCAACAGAGTTAGCAACAGTTTCTATTGCAATTTCCGCATTACTACCAATAAAATTGGCTGTGGAAGCTTTGTGTTGTGAAGGAACTACTTTACTTCAGGCAGATATTACACTTAAATTTATGCTAGACGAGCTTTCAAAGCAAAAAAATAGCTTGTGTGATGAATTTAAGGTAGCCCTAATAAAGCGTATCATCGAAAGAAGAACTATATATGCCGACGTATTTCATTTTTTGTCAGACCCCAACTGCATTTTAAGAGATGATGAAAATTACGGAGTATTTAATACAACAAATAATTCATCAATTATAAAATTAATACAGACTTTGATTGAACAATTTTTTTCTGCTGCGAATGATGATATTGAAGTTGGTAATGATTGCAGAGAAACAACTAATGAATCAGAGGCTGAATTATTTATACAAGAAAAAGAAAACAGCGGTTGAATTTCAATATCAGTAGAAGCAGATATGAAAGAACAGTTATACTTAGCGCTACAAAAAAGTATGTCAACCACAGAAAATTTGGAAAAATCTGGAACCGAATCTGCTGGAAACAAAAATCTTTCGAAAACATTATGGCGAGAAATAACATATTTTGTCAACGAAGGAATTCGATGTAAATACATACAACTCCCTTATAATTATTTAAAAACAATTAGACCTACGAGTGTTAATTCTAAAAGAGCGTTTTCGGCTGCTGGACAGTTATGCACAAAAATACGCTCCCGACTCGACGATCAAACACTTGATAGCCTTTGCTTTTTACCAGCACATTTTAACAAGCAAAAAGACTTATATAAAATATAAATTTACAAGCAACAGCTGAGGATGAACTCAATGAAATATTTTTTTTTTTAACTTTGATCTCTTTGTATGATCTCAATGTATAAACATTGTTAATCTACTACTTTTTATTATTTGTTCCTTAAAAGATATTGAATTAAATACTTTTTTATTTACATGATTCATAAGTAAAATAAAAAATTTTATTTGAAACATTATTAAAAAAAATTTAACTCTAAATGTTTATTTTCTTGTTACCGGTAAATTACCGGGAAACCCGTAAATCAGAAATAAATTTACCGTTTACCGGTAAATCACTTTTGGCTAAATTTTGCACTCCCTATGTACGAGTACCTATATACATATGACAATTTGCACCACTGAACTTTTAAGCCATATGCTCTGTTGAATCTTTCGCAAACAAATAAAATTACAATGGCGGATGGCGTGATAACGCAACTGCAAAAATCTTATTTTATGGCGAGATTTTTGTCTTTAATGGTGTGTGTGAAACTACGCATTACACGAGAATATGAAAACACTATTATTCTGCCCAATATTGGTGAGTTCTCTTGCAATAATTTATGATACAGTAATTATTGTAAACAACAGAGATGGTATCGACATGTAAGGGTGGATAGCGAAAGTGATGCTGTTTACACGACACGTGTTGCGACTTGCCGGCGTATGGCGCCGCAATGCGTGAAATTAAATTCTTATTTTGGGAAAGTTACGAAAATTGAGTCCGATTTATTTTCAAATCGTGTTTAAAAAAATCAAGTAATTGGGTTCGCCGAGGTCATACGTATTATCAATTGTTTACAGGCGCAAAATCAAAAACAAATGTAATTGGTCGAACAAATGTTGCAGTTGAATAGGATTTGAATTATTTTCTGTGCTCTTTTCTCAGCTCATTGCGATTAAAGTCGGTGGTGGAGCAATATTGGATGGTGTTCCGAGTATTCCTCTATATCTCACCCTAACCAATCAAAATAAACTGTGTCTGCAAAGTTAAAAAATGTATGCAAATTCTAAATAATAGACATATTAATACTGGAATTTCTTGCCGACCAAGAAAATGGAAATGGGTACCAAGGATATTGAAGTCGTGAAATTACAAATGCGGAACCAACATTCAATGGGAAATATCACACCCTCCTTTAGGAAGTGGCTTATTTGAATCATCTACACAAATGATTCCTAACTCAATGGTCAGTTTTCCTGAATTCAATATCACCACATGACTGCCGTTGACTACTTAAATGCTAAGACTGTGGAACACTTTACAGGCTCCACAGAAAAACATAGGTACGCGTTAACGTGTCTCTAGCGCCTTTTTAAACATATACATCACGAACCCTTGTATCTGGCGATGCTGGAAACATGGTCGAGGGGTGCGGGCAGAGTACACACACGACAAATTCGGCAGCAATTCGATATATGATGTATTGGATGGACTTTTTTTCTCAACGTTTGAACTGCTCGAGATCATGGCAAACAGCGGCTGTTGAAGCTGCAACGACATGGAGGCACAATCGCGCTAGGCCAAATATTCAACAGCAACCCTAATCTAATTACCCTCACTGTTAGTTAATCTGAAACGGAAAGCTCAAGCCTACCTTAGGTGCTAAGGGCAAGGTAAGATTTGGTAAGACAAGGGGACATACTACTTTTAGAATAATAAAGATCAATTATTCGACTTGAATAGGTTTGTCTGAAGCAAGATTATGACAGTATATTACTTTGCAATCGACGAATACTTTGGGCTGACGGTTTTATAATACATTTATTATATTTTTGTTACAAAATTATAGATAGGAAATAGAGAGAAGTTTTCTTAAATCAAAATAGACACACAATTGAAGATTTTAATTTTACAAATTTTAATCTAACAAACAATTTTGCAATATGATGCCAGCGATATCTGCGAAAACTTGAAGACAATAAAATAGATTCGCTATCAAAAATTGAGAAACAGTTAATATTACAACTCCAGAGAGCCTGCCATTTAGGGTCACAACTATGTTATATCCATTATAATATACTACCCGATGTCCTTTTAACGACAGATACGTTGTACAACTTTCAATTATACCTACAGGTCATCCTTTTTGGTTGGCTCGTTGAATTCTGTGTTGTGTGCTATGCTGTGGGTGGTTTGACCAGTTATAATAAGGCACAAATACACTTGAGTTAGTCTAACTAAGGACATGAAAACAAGTTGATATACTTTCTTTGACAGAATCTTTGAGGAATACTTGAGTTTGAAACTCCATAGCATTGACAAATGCAAAAGCGTTGCCATCTTCCGATTTCTTTCAATACTTGTATTCATTAGTTAATTATTGTGAAATATTTCTTGAATTTCTGCCACGAGGTAGCATAACACCACACAATTATATTGTTTATATCTAACATATTTCCTAGCTCTGTTTCATGCCCACTCTTGTATTAAAATAAACTAAACTGTACAAATATTAACAAATTAAAACAATAAAATTAAGAACTTGTGCGCTTGTATTTATTAATTTGCATTTCCTATTTACCTCAATCTTTTGTTCCGATTTCTTTCAATACTTGTATTCATTAGTTGATTATTGGGAAATATTTCTTGAATTTCTGCCACGAGGTAGCATAACACCACACAATTATATTGTTTCTAAGTAACATATTTCCTAGCTCCGTTTCATGCCCACTCTTGTATTAAAATAAACTAGACTTTACAAATATTAATAAATTAAAACAATAAAATTAAAAACTTCTGCGCTCGTATTTGTTCATTTGCATTTCCTATTTACCTCAATCGTTTGTTTCCGAAGCGACGTGAAAATGCTTGCGACGTGCCAGAGTGCTATAAAAAGCTCGTTTCCAAGTGGGATTATTAAGTTTGAAAGTGACGCTTAAACCGACAACTACCAAAATGAAATTATTCAACGTTTTCGCCATCGCTGTGGTTTTAATCTTTGCCGTTTTTGCCGGCCCAAGTTCAGCTGAGCCCTTGGTAAGTTTTAAGGATTTAATTTATTGAAAATTTATTAATTTATATTCAAATGTCCAATATTCAATGTCTAATATTATATATTTAAACTGTTCGCTTGAATACTAACTGTTGTCATCTTTTTTCCTTAGCTTGTAATAAAGAAGCCAACTGACATTAAGAAGCCAACTGACATAAAGAAGCCAACTATAACTCTTCCTGATTATGTAAGTAGTCATACCTGGACATGAGTGCAAACTTATTAAACTTTTCTACAATTTATATCTTCTTTTTTTTCATAATTTAGAAAAAAATTTTCCAGCAATTTTTAGACATCAAATTGAAAAAGATAGAAGATATAAAAAAAATATTCGCACCTAAATAATTCAAAGTGCGAACTTATAAAAAAATCCACAAATCCTTTAAATAAACAATAAATTGTTAAAAGTGCAAATGGAGTGTTTCATTCATGCTTTCAATATTAGTGAAATATAGGACAATAAACGATGCATTATCTTCCCGGTTTGCAAGAATAGGGGACATGTTAGACTCGTCTATATATATCATACCAGTATTCGGCCTTTGAATTTTCATAGAAAAGTGGTACCGAAAATTGAGGGAAGAAGAGAGCAACTCCAATGAATTAAAGTAAACTACATTTTGTAGTTTTATTGCCAGCCAGCAAGCGTCAACGATATGTGGTGTTCAGTTTCTTGTTGATCCGCTGATACGCAAAAAGGCATATGCTCTGATCCATTTGGAGTTTGGTAGTGGTCCACTTATTCTCCAGTCAAGAAAAAAAGTTCACTAAATACTATGTGTCAAGCAGGATCGGCCTTATCACGCTTATGTAGAGCCAGGGGAACATAATGCTAAGCATTGATTACCCGTTGTCGTAATAGTCTTGCTTAGAAATTTAACATCGTTAAAGGCGGTTATCTTCGTAGTCCTTGTGAACAATCTCGTTTCGATACTAATACTTTCGTAGATATGAACATGGTCAAGATTCATTATCAGCTTAATTCTTTGGATTTGTCAAGACAAGTGCTGTCCGAATATACTGATTAACTGCGAATATACTGGATAGTCTGTCAACACCTTTAGTAGTAACGGGTAATTATGGAGTAACATCGTTCTTGACAATCTCCTGGCCAATGTAATAGTTGAATTAAACAAAAAGTGCATAAATATTAAATACCTTGTTAATATGTAGATGATATTTTAGCAGTAATTACAAAAAAACGATTCAGAAGAAGAATTCCTGAGAGGCTGTAATAACTATCATAGGAAACTTAAATTTACAATGGAAATAGAGGAAAATAAAATCATTGCTTATCTTGATACCCAAATTCACCACTGTGGAAATGTGTTAAAATTTAATTGGTATCAAAAGAAAACAGCTTCCGGCAGATTAATTAACTGCATCTCTATGCTAATAATTAATAAGGCGAAACCCTTCATCTATAGAGTCTTTTCAATTAGCGACGAACAATTTAAGCTAAAGAACACCAAAACAATTATGGAAATATTAATGAAAAATAGTTTCCCCAACAAATTAAAAGAACAACTTATACAGGAAACGTAATACAGAATACGACAAGTAGGAAATATTCGAAAACAGAACAACGAAGAACAGTATGACAACACAAAGGACTCCAAACTTTTTTTTATAGTTTAGAGTACATCGATAGCCTCACTGACAATAAGACTCTTATAGCCTTTTCACATTTACCGCGTTTCAGCTGAAACGCTGGCGTTTCGCTCTCTTGAGATCATTTCGAAACCATGGTGTTCACATTGTACTTTTTTTAACTACTGTGGTTTCATGTGACATTTCTCATTTCTGTTTTGTGTTTTCTGTATTGACTGTAAACACCACAAACGCACATTTGTTAATAAAGAAATATAAAATAACATTCATACATACATAATGTAAACAAACAGATTTGTTTTCCCTCATTTTTCTGACATTTGCTTTGAACCAGCAATGGAAATTTTTTCATTTTACTCCTTTTTTTAACTACTATTGGAGTACAACACTGTGCTCTCTCTCATTTTTACTGTGGTTTCAAACAAACTACAGTAAAAAGAGCATAATGTTTGCGTTTTTTTTGTATGGAAATAAGTGCCAATTAAAGTGTGTTTCGCTGAAATCATCGAAAGGGAGCGAAACGCCG
The DNA here is from genome assembly GCA_963931995.1 of Phaonia tiefii. Taxonomy (NCBI): domain Eukaryota; kingdom Metazoa; phylum Arthropoda; class Insecta; order Diptera; family Muscidae; genus Phaonia; species Phaonia tiefii. The sequence continues at coordinate 82,882,241 of OZ008367.1, read as the reverse complement.
GCGTTTCAGCTGAAACGCGGTAAATGTGAAAAGGGTATTAAGTCAAATATAAACAATGAGAAAATATGCTTTGCATGCAAGCCAACCACAAGTCTAAGCGGGGTTTTCTCAAACGTAATTACACCAATAGAAAAACAACAACAATGCAATCTCGTGTATGAGATACCCTGCCTATGAACCAAAGGAGAGAAATGCGGACATGTATACATGGGAACAACTAAGAGAACATTAGAAGTGAGAATAACAGAGCATAAAATAGACATCGAAAAGAAGCGGGAGAATACAGCGCTATCATAACATACTCGTATGTTACACTGTGAACATGGTCTAGATTCTGGGAAAGTTAGAATACTCGATAGGGTATACAAAGAAAGAAAGAGGTGTCGTATTGAAAGTTTGAGAATTAACAGATCTGTGATAATCAGTTAAAGTTGTGGTTGTTAAATTATTTATACGTTTATCTCATTTGTTCTATTACTTAAAGTTTACGTTTTGAGTTTAGAAAAGTCTTATACTAACTTATGGGTGTTTTAAATATAAAATTGTAATATAAATAACTATTTGTCCAAATAGACGACATCCCCCGAATAAGGCATCAAAACATTGACGAAACGTCGGGCAAAATGGTAATAGAGAATGAACTTTTAATTACAACAAAAATATAGGCCCAAATAGCTAAAAAATTCCAAACAACTATAATTTGAAGACCTGTACAAACAACGATAACTAAACACTTCTGAACCGATTCCGAAATTGTTTCCTTTTTAGAGCAAATTACCCGATAGTACCGCTATCCATAATCGCGGTGACCGTCGGCAATTAAAATTAATGGGGATTGAAGTAATGTTGGTTTGTTGGTTGGTTGAAAAGACTACAAGACAGCACGCTGTCTAGCACACTTAGGCTAAAGAAGCCCATTGTGATACCTGCAGTTTCCTCCATAGCAACTATTGACTAGACGTCTAGCCAATTTGCCCTTTCAATAAATTTGTCTATAAGACATACAGGAATATCCTGTAGGGCTACGGTGCTAACTAAATGTGTACCGAATATCCTACATCTCAGTCCTGCCAGAGCATGGCAATCCAAGAGAAGGTATTTTGTCGTTTCCTCGTCCTCTTCCATGCAGCATCAAAAGACAGTAGAGTTTCTATGTCCCAATCTGAGGGCGTGTTTTCCTAGAAGACAATGTCCCGTAAGGGTTCCTATCATTGTGGATAACCTGCAAGTTAAGTAGTTGCCTAGTCCTCTTCTTGTCCACCTGTGGCCAGAGGACCCTTGCTTGTTTGCAAGTTGAAGTTTCCGTCTGAAATTCACTACAGTGATCAGGCAGCTTGAAGGACATATTTACATTTAGGTCCGGTGAATGGACCCCATAGCCTACTTGCTCGTCCAACTTTGATCCAACGGTGAAAAATCTGATACTACTGTTATCCCCTTCAAGTGACTTTTCCCAGGTATTCCTGTTCGGAATAGAAGTCCTTAGATTTGTCGCTGGTAGAAGGTAGGGGATACAGTATTCCGTTTTTATGGGAATAGAGTTGATCCGGTGTAGTAATTCAGTGTGTCCGGAATGCCCCGATATCAAAACGCCACAATCTCTGATTGATCAGGAGTACAGATGTTCAGGATAGCACTAAGTGCAGTACCTGACGTCGTGCCCATTGCCACACTAACGCTAGTCTGTGCTGATCTTTGAAATTTCATCAAGGAATTCATAATATACTTATTTTGGAGGGACCTCCACCAAACTACGATGCCATAGAGAAGTATTGGTCTGACTATTGCCGTATAAATCCACATGGTGATCTTAGGAGCCAGCCCCCAATACTTTCCTATCGCGCCTTTATAGCAGTAAAGAGCAACAGACGCCTTTTTCACCCTCTCCACCGCATTCGCTTTCCAAGACAGTTTTCTGTCGAGTAATGTAACGTAAAGTCAAATTAGACCGAAATATGCTTGTTAACCCTATCGTGTGAACCAACGACAGATAATAATTTTCAGTAGTTTTTAAAGTTTTTGTAAGAAAGATATAAAATTTATCCGGTTTTAGAAAGCAAACGCTTTGGTAAAGGTACCAAATGTCATTTAGATACAGTTTGGACATTCACCCTTGTTCGAAAATGAACGATTTATGAACCAAATTTCCTGATAGTTTAGTAGTAGACTGAACTGTTGTTAATGAATTGCCAAAACAAAAAATACTGATCCCACCCTTGGTCAGAAGAGTTCAATTTGTAATAAAAATCTCGAATTTTCATAAGAGGTTTCTTTGGGAGTAAATACCATACTCTACTTTCAATATTTCTCAAATAATGTCAATCGCTTTAAATTAAGCAGATATTGGGCCACAGTGTGTGAAACAATTGCTGAAGTACGTAGTTCTATACTTTAAAATGATTTTGCGTACAATTTTCGGACAAAAATTACTTCTAAATCTTTCTCGAATTTTTTTCAAAAATGTTCAAGAACTGCTTAAAACATACGCATAAATAGATAGAATTTAGTGGAAGAAGAATTAACCTTCTCAACGATGTATAATATGCCGACCTACAGTTTTACAACAAGTCTAGGCAACGTTTACAATTCTTTTACCTGAATTTGCACTCCCTCTACCCGACCTGGTATGCAGGTCAACACGATAACCTCCCGTAAAACACTGTCAATCTAAATGAAATGTGTTATTAAGTTATATACCAATCATTTACTGAACAACTTTGACTTTGCCACGGACATTTTGGTACCTCCAGGCAAATGCTGGGTGGACGGTTAGTCGGTCGAAAGAATTACTGCCGTAAAACAGAAGATATCATAATGCAATTTAGTATAAGATAATATTCAGTTAAACGCTACGCCACGACTAGAAACGGGCGCTGTTACCAGTTCCATTTTGATACCTCCCATAAAAACGTTTTGCGGGCGTCGGAACTGTCGCTGATATACCTCTTGGAAAACACAATCAATCTGAAATGAATACTTTACTGGGCAATATTTTGTCAAATTATACTCCCTAACTAAAAACGGACAAATTTGCCACGCCCATTATGGTATGCCCGTTATGGTACTTTCGACTTAAGAAAACTTCTCCGGATTATATATTGTCCTATAATAGAGACCGGCGAATATCGAGGACATATAAACAACGAGGTGAATAAACTGTATCCCGACCTCGACCTAGTTATACGCAAATCTAAATAAAGAATCACAGTAAAGTAGACTGGATCAGAATGAACCAGCGTGAAAAGTATCTCAAGATGTACTCGAAGGACATTAAAAAATGGAAGAGAAAAGCGAAAGATCGATCGGCTTGTAGAGATACGTTATCATCAGTTTCTAAGGTTCCTAACCTCTCTGGGTTAGTTGGGGCGACATATGTAAGGAAGTAAGTAGGTAAGATATGCACATACTCTATATTTGTATATCTATGGGTTATATATCTATGGCTTAGATAAATCAAATAACCAGATATAGCATGACCTTAGGAAGTACTGGCACCAGGTAATGTCGTCCTGTACAGCTGGGACGCTCGTTGGTATTCTCGTCAATTTCCCAAAATCATAAATAGCAAAATATTGAAAACAATGCGATGGTTATTCAACAATTGTCGTTTACTCAACAATGTGAGATATATATTTCATATGTCAAAATGGCAAATAGCAAGCACAGTTGCAAGCAGAGTCACATACAAAATTAACCATCAACCGTGGAATTTCCCAACAGCTGTGTTTGGTCTAGTTATTTTGTTTGTCTGTGGCATAAACTTCGTGTATACAAGAAAGCAAATACGCTTTCTAGACATAAATAAGTTTTGAGTTGAGAAAATTAAATTAAATAACATAACAAATTCATAACATATGGTGATAGACGATCATTGTATACATAATTTCTTACTAAATGTTTCATTGGTTATAAGAATTCTGGCCTTAAACTTCGAGGGGATTAAAACAAAAGGTTTAAGTAAATATAAATAATATCGTGTTGATTTTAGGACGCCAAGTGTCTCGCTACGATTATCTTATAATGCAATGGGTTGAGTTAGAAAAATGTTTATGGTAATGCCAGTTTTTGGTGGCGGTGGATGAACGACTAGGACTATTGGTCTAAGAAGTTCAGGATCTTGTCTTCGCCTCTCTGCGATTCCAGGTGGAACCCATAGTAGACATCCTCCTGCCGGCTAATGCATAGGAGATGTTGAGTGAATGCTGTCTTTTCCTCTTCGCTACAACTTCTAAAGGGTTATTTGTCCTGGTCTCTAGTCTCACCACATGTCTACCAATCAGACAGTATCGCGTCAAAACTGAAACAAATATTAACAACTTGGGCCTAGGTAGAGATAGAAGGTTCATGGAAGAATGCCATCCTCATCCAATTTTCCTGCATCCTCATGTAGGTTATGCACGTATATTTGTTACCCCTCTACCAGAGTCCATTGTCAGAACCTTGTTATTTTGGAAAAAGTTTGATTTCGTGGCGCCGTGTAATTACTCAATAGTGTCAGTACTTATATATTTGAATCAGTACATTCGGACAGCAATTGTCTTGACAGATCCAAAAACTAAATCTGATAATGAGACTTGGCCTTGTTCGTGTGTACGAAAGTAACATAAACCCATATAAAATAGAAACCAGATTGTTCAGAAGGACAACGAAGATAACCGCCTTTAACGAGGTTCACTTTCTATGCAAGAATATTACGATATTCAACATGGGGTAATCAATGCGTATGCATGTTGTTCTCATACTCAAGTTGACGCCCTGGCTGTACATAAGCGTGATGATGCCGATCCTGATTGACACATAGTCTTTAGTGAACTTTTTTCTGAATGGAGAATAAGTGGACTATTGCCCAACTCCAAATGGATCAGAGCACCTGCTTTTTGAGTATTAGCGGAACACCAAGAAAATGAACACCACATGTCGTTGACGCTTGCTGGCTGTAAATAAAACTCCAAAATTTCGTTTAATTTAATTCTTTGGAGTTGCTGTTTTCTCTCAAATTTGGGTGCCACTTTTATGCGAAAATTTAAAGGCCGACTACTGGTATGCTATATATAGACGAGTCTAACGTATCTCCTATCCTTGCATACCGGGAAGATAATGCATCGTTTATATTCCTATATTTCACTAATATTGAAAGCATGAATGAAACAATCCATTTGCACTTTAAACAATTTATTGTTTATTTAAAGAATTGATTGATTTTTTTATTAGTTCGCATTTTGAATTATTTAGTTCCGAATAGTTTTTTAATATCTTCTATCTTTTTCAATTCGATGTCTAAAAACTGCTGGAAGATTTTTTTCTAAATTATACAAAAAAGAAGATGTGAATTGTAGAAAAGTTTAATAAGTTTGCACTCATGTCCAGGTATGACTACTTACATAATCAGGAAGAGTTATAGTTGGCTTCTTTATGTCAGTTGGCTTCTTTATGTCAGTTGGCTTCTTTATGTCAGTTGGCTTCTTTATTACAAGCTAAGGAAAAAAGATGACAACAGTTAGTATTCAAGCGAACAGTTTAAATATATAATATTAGACATTGAATATTGGACATTTGAATATAAATTAATAAATTTTCAATAAATTAAATCCCTAAAACTTACCAAGGGCTCAGCTGAACTTGGGCCGGCAAAAACGGCAAAGATTAAAACTACAGCGATGGCGAAAACGTTGAATAATTTCATTTTGGTAGTTGTCGATTTAAGCGTCACTTTCAAACTTAATAATCCCATTTGCAAACGAGCTTTTTATAGCACTCAGGCACGTCGCAAGTATTTTCACGTCGCTTCGGAAACAAACGATTGAGGTAAATAGGAAATGCAAATGAACAAATACGAGCGCAGAAGTTTTTAATTTTATTGTTTTAATTTATTAATATTTGTACAGTTTGGTTTACTTTAATACAAGAGTGGGCATGAAACAGAGCTAGGAAATATGTTACTTAGAAACACTATAATTGTGTGGTGTTATGCTACCTCGTGGCAGAAATTCAAGAACTATTTCCCAATAATCAACTAATGAATACAAGTATTGAAAGAAATCGAACAAAAGATTAAGCTAATAGGAAATGCAAATGAATAAATACGACCGCACAAGTTCTTAATTTTTTGTATTAATTTGTTAATATTTCTACAGTTTAGTTTATTTTAATACAAGAGTGGGCATGGAAACAGAGCTAGGAAATCTTGTTTTCATGTCCTTTGTTCGACTAGATTTGTTCCTTATTATAGCTGGCTAAATAACCCATAGCATAGCACACAACACAGAATTCAACGAGTCAACCAATACGAATGACTTGTGGGGGTAATTGAAAGTTGTACAACATATCTGTCGTTGAAAGGACATCAAGTAATATAGTAACAGCAACAAGTATATAAGTAACAGCAACAGCTTCGTTATCAGGCTGCATGTGTAAGCCCGCAACAGTATAATGCCGGCAAACACCACCTATAAGCCGCAGCAACAGCATCCTCTCCACCACCACCAACTTCATCAACAGCTTCAACATCTACCATAAGCAAAATCGTCAAAAGTCCTCATTAAATCAAGGGTAGGTCCAGTCTTGCTAATACTCTCGTAAGGAAAGTGTAGAACACAAAAGTGTTCCCATAAGGCATCAAAGATGCCCCAATATAATCTGAAAACATCAATCGAGAATATCTACGTCCTATTAAATGATTGAAAGAGAAGAATAGAACATGAAAGTGTTTCCTTAAGGAATCAAAGATCCTCCTATAAATACTCGAGAAATTAATTCATAAACATCGTAACAAGAAGAATCACCGAAAAGATCGTTGCTCTGGTAAGGCAGGGAGTCAATTCTTGTTCTATGGCTGTGAAATAAAAAAAAAAGTTTCCCTTTGTCTTTTCACAAATATCTATTTAGCGATTCTCGTTTGTGTTGTGAAAAACGTGTTTCATTCCCATTGTCCCATGAAACTTTTGTAATACTGTCATTGAAATTTCGACGCAAATCTTAAACTAGTGAAAAATATATGTCGGGATTATTGCTATATTGCAAAGAAATCGGGATGAGCAAAAGTAGGGAAAAGTTATTGGATGATTTTTATTGCAGTAAATACTATTAAATATTTTAGAGCAATTATTTGAGACGCACACTTCGAGATGACCAAACGCCAATTCGAAATAATGACCGACTAGCACTTTATGGACTTGTATCGGTTCCCCAAACCATTGTTGAACTAATTCCATTTTTCCAAATTCGCGCCATAAATATGCCATTCAAAGGCATGTATTGAGTTCCCTCCGTTTTTTGCCACTGGTAGCTTTCAACGAAGGGTTGGACAAGACAGTTTATCTGCTTTATCCCAAACATCTGTAAGTAGATGTGTACAAATGGTTGCTACAGCGTTGAATAATATAACACATAGACATATTAATTTCCCGAAACGCGAAGAGTTCTTAGCATTAAAAATAAAATGTATTAGAAATATAATTTCCCTGGAGTAATTGGGTTAATAGATGGAACGCATACTAAAATATCAGCTCCAAAAAATATTATAGAGCACGTTTACTATTGTCGGAAAGGGGGACCTTCAAAAATGTGATGATCACATGCGATGCCGATACCTCATTCTACCCGCTAGTGCTCAATTCGGTGGTACTGCCCATGACTCTTATGTGTGGCGACGCTCCCGAGCTTGCAGAGCTCTGGAGGACTTTTATGACGCCGGTGACAGAAACTTTTGGCTTCTAGGCGAAAGTGGGTATCCATTGCAGGTATTTTTTTTTTAGTTTTTATAATTGATGATGTGAACCTAATTATACGTTAATTTTGAATTGCCTTGGCCGATGACTCCAATTAGTGTAACACCTAATACACCTGACGAACGCTGCAACATAGCGAACAAATCAACTAAATCTCTTGTGGAGATGTATTGGTGTATTAAAAAGCAGAGTTCGGTGTCTGTCAAAAAAAAAAGAATCAATGCTTGCATGGTTCTACATAACTACTTAATCCGAAGAAGATTGCCTTTTCAAGAAATATTTTCAGAGGACTCTGAGGAATCGGGAGAGCGTCTTAAGGTACGGTCAGATTAGGCAAATATTTGACGAAAAACGTCCAGTCTGACCACAAAATATTTTTGTGTGGCAAACAACAAAACAGCTAATTTTGGTCAAACAAAATTATTTGCCTTCAAATAAAAATGTGCTCAATGTGACAAAAGTGTGACCACTAAAGAGCAAATAGTTTTCTCTTTTTTGGGCAAACCTTTAATTGTGATCTTAAAAAAGAATTGTAAGAGCAAACAATGGTAAATAACAGGTGGTATAAGTACTGTTGTCAGCGTTTACGACTTAAATTATAAAATAAAAAAAATTACCAACATTAAACTAAAAAGAAGAAATGGTAAATATTATAAACACCTTTTCAAATATTTTGGTAATTTTGTTCAACGGGTATAAAAATTAACGTAGTTAAAAAGGGCCAAGTTTTAGCATTGTTAATCGACTAATTAGGATATCATAAGGTTAATTTGGCCATATTTAGAATTTTGAGGCTGAATATGTTGAAAATGGTTTTTTAATCTCCTCTACCAGACCTTATAAATATGCTAGGTGATTTTAGAGCAAGCATGTCAAACTCGCAATAAAGAATTTAAAAAACTTCAAAAATATTCGATAATTTTTCAAAATTTCAACATAGGATATCTCGATAAGTAATACAGTTCTCGAAATATTTCATTTAATTTATTTTCTATATTTTGACTTTGTTTATAAAAAAAATAGAAAATGCAAATGAATAGATACGAGCGCACAAGTTCTTAATTTTGTTGTTTTAATTTGTTAATATTTGTATAGTTTAGTTTATTTTAATACAAGAGTGGGCATGAAAACAGAGCTAGAAAATATGTTGCTTAGAAATAATATAATTGCGTGGTATTATGCTACCTCGTGGCAGAAATTCAAGAACTATTTCACAATAATTAACTAATGAATACAATTATTTAAAGAAATCGGAAGATGTCAACGCTTTTTCATTGTCAATGCTATGGAGTTTCAAACTCAATCATTTCTCAAGGATGCTGTCAAAGAAAGTATATTAAAGACTCAACTTGTTTTCATGTCCTTAGTTAGATTAACTCAATAGTGTATTTTTGCTTTATTATGAACATCATAAGAGCAAACTTTCTCGTTTACGCTCTAGAGATCCTACACATATATTTTCCGAAACGAAACGCGAATATAGAGAATTGAATTCGGCAGTGCTTGACACAATTAAAATCGAGAATACGGATATTCATCTACTAAGCCAAGCTAACATTAACCCTCAGACAATTGAGATAGAACCTAATTCTAACAAATTTATCATAAAAGATAAATCACAAATACTTAATCTGGTTGGCGCTTATCTGGAGGCAATTTACTCTCCGAAGGCTATTAATGTGGAGAACACGACACATAGAGATGTAAACGAAATTTTCAGTAAGTTTTTGGAAGAAAAATGTAGGTTTGATAGTACTACATCTCAAATTATAAACTTTTCCGAAAGTTTTGTATCAAATGGAATAAATGAATCACCAGAGCATGAAAGGGAAAACTCTCGTCTGGAATTGACAATATTCCAAATATAGTCCTCAAAAACATTCCCACTGATACAATTTGTAAATATTGCACACTATTTAACAACATGATTAACAACTCTTACTTTCCACAAGCATGGAAACTAGGGAAAGTTGTTACCTTGCCAAAGAAAAACAAAGATTCCAGCGACCTAAAAAACCTTAGAGCTATAACTTTACTGCCCAACATTAGTAAAATTTTTGAGGTTTGTATCAACACACGAATAATTAGGATATTAGACTCTCAACAAAATAATAAATGAAAACCAATTTGGATTTAAGTACAAACACTCGACAACACATGCAACAAACTTATTAGTATCCAACGTCAATTGGAATTTCAATAAAAACTTGTACTTTTCAGAAAGCTTTCGACAACATTTGGATTCCTGGTTTAATCTACAAAATAATTAATTTCAACTTTCCCTCCCATTTGACAACCTTGCTTTTTAATATGATAAACGACAGGCATTTCGTTGTTAACAACCGTGGTGATGAAAGCACAAAACAGTTTTGTATAGTAAATGGCTTGCAGCAGGGTACAGTTAATGCACCCATCCTATTCAACCTATATATACACGAACTATTAAATCTGGTCCCTGACTCAATTGGTTTCGCTGATGATATAATAGTTTATCATGCTGACAATAGCGTACAAAAAATATCGGAAAATTTGCAACATAAATTTGATATGGTAGTTAAATACTCCGAAGATTGGAATATGCAAATAAATTTTGATAAATGTGAAGCAATTCTTTTTAGGCCACCTGTCGGTAAATGCAACTACAATGTGAAGAAAAACTGCAAAAGTTTTAGCATAAAGTCACCGATTGATAATATGAATGTTCCGAACAAGGAATGTGTCAAATATTTAGGTATTTAAATAGATAAATTTCTATATTTTAATAATCACATAAAACTTCAAGTTGAAAAAGCAAGGAAAGCATTTTTCAACTATAAAACATTATTTTTCTCGAAATACATCACATCAGAAGTGAAAATACTATTATACCAAACGCTTATACGCCCTATATTAACGTATGGTTGCCCTATATGGTTTAATGTGTCACCCTCTTATATGGAGCGATGCTCAATTCGGTGGTACTGCCCATGGCTCTTATGTGTGGCGACGTTCCCGAACTTGTAGAGCTCTGGATGACTTTAATGACGCAGGTGACAGAAACTTTTGGCTTCTAGGCGAAAGTGGGTATCCATTGCAGGTATTTTTTTTAAATTTTTATAATTGATGATGTGAACCTAATTATACGTTAATTTTGAATAGCCTTGGCCGATGACTCCAATTAGTGTAACACCTAATACACGTGACGAACGCTGCAACATACCGCAGAAATCAACTAGATCTCTTGTTGGAAAGATGCATTGGTGTGTTAAAAAGCAGAGTTCGGTGTCTGTCAAAAAAAGAGCCCTTTAATATAGCCCACCTAAAGCGGGTGTTATAATCAAGTCTTGCATGGTTCTAAATAACTACTTAATCCCGAGAAGGGTGCCTTTCCAAGAAATATTTTCAGAGGACTCTGAGGAATCGGGAGAGCATCTTAGTTCTTCGAATATTTCAAATTCTAGTATACTAAACATAGTCAAAAGACAACGGACCCAAATTGTTGAAGATGCTTTTACAAATAGCATTCAAACATAAATTTTTATAACCTGTAAATTTATATTTTAATTCATTTCAATTTACATTACATAACTACTAATAAGAATACACAAAAAGTAACTCATTGATTCTTAGATACTAAAAGTTAACAAAAACTGATTCATGAATCAAAAAACCTTAAAAAATATTCATACTTTATGACCTTTGGACCAAAATATCAACTAAATCGCTTAGCTTTGCCATCATATCTTTTTTAGCCTAGGAATCGGTTTCTATTACCTCCGTTGACTTGTTTGTATTGGTTTGCTTCGTAACCACTTGTTAAACACAGTTTAGTTGAACTGTTCTGAAATACATATCATTAGTCAGAAGATAGCTGGAGGCTAACATTTCTTTATGAAATCGGGAAAGTTTATCACGCCAATAATAAAACAAAGAAGTGAAATTCTAGAAAGACACGATCGAAGACATTTTATTATTTCTTTATGCCAGGAGTACAGGGAAAATAAATCTACCATATCCTAACCAGAATTAAAAGAGAACAAAGATAAATTATGCAAAATTCGTTGGAAATGCAGAATACATGAAAGGAAAGCTTGACAATAAAAACTTCAGAATGCCCTAAGATAAAAATGGCGTTGTACATATGGTCTTTGAAGCAAACACAGAAACATTTATGTTTTGGAGGCGAAGAATTATCAAACAAACCAATGTCGATCCATTCATACAAAAGTTTAATATCAGAATTAATTAAACAGCTTCATTTATCACCAGATAAAATCTACAATGTAGATAATTCTGGTTTATTTTATAAAATTATGCCAGATAGAGCTTTTGTTAGTTTCCAGGAATCATCAGCCTGTGGCCGAAAAGATCGCGTCAAATTTTCTGCATGTACTAATTTATCTGTTGTCTTCTAGATCAATCCATTTGTTTTTAACAACAATCTGTCCTTTACAAGGCATAGAACTCACATGCAATGACTTGGATGACTACACGGAATCTTGGGTAATAATAACAAGTAGTTTGTAACTCGATTTACAACACTGTATTTAAACCTAATTTATCGCTTTTCAGCGCGTTCCGAGAAGGATCGCGGCGCGTTTTTGTTATAAATAGTTATAATATGTGTATAGCTTCACCCATCGGGATGGGGGTATATATCATTTAATACGGAATAAAATTTAACACATAGAAGGACCCATATTAGACCCTTAGTATCTTTGGGCGAAATTCGTTTGAAGTAGAGATGGACACGAGTCACGTGATTGACGTGAATCACGCGTGAACTTGAGCAGGCGTGAACGTGAGTAGTGAACAAATCTTCGTGCGTGAGTCGAATCTTTGCGCGAGTGTGTGAGTGAACACTATTTTCGCGTGAGTCACGAATATTTCCGAATGGTGGATATTATTTAATTTCGATTTTCTTGCTACTTGTTACACAAAGTATTTTTGGAAGGCTTTTACTAACATTTCCCTCCAACAAAGTGTCGTTAATCATCTTCTGTATTTCAAGAAACTCGGCTACAAGTTCAGGAGTTATTATAAGTTTTACAGTGGGATCATTTACAAAACAGTGGTAATAATATCAGAACTACTAAACTATAGGTCCGATTGTTTGAGAGTGCACTAAGGATTTGTACGGGAGAAGTCAGGCTTTCAGAATCTGGTATTTAGGGTTACCTTGTTTCAACGTACGTTTCGCTACAGGCAGACAAAACCTTCATGGCATGTACGTTCCTCACTTGTGACCTGATATATATGATCTTTGTTTTTGAGATTCTACTAAGCCGCACAAACCAAAAACATGCAGAGTCATGTGTCGTCTCTCTACCCGTTACAAAGATATTTGGAATCAAAAGTTTAGATTGTAGTTTTTCGGTAATAACTTGTTCATATTGAGTCAAAATGTAGTTCTAAAAACACAGCTACATTGGGAAGACTTCAAGCAAACGTAAGTTGAAAATATTTTTAAATTATTTAAAACCGGTTGATAACGACAACTCAAACTGAAAATTTTTTCAAACTGAAAAAAAACGAAATTTGTTAGGACAGGTACGCACCATCAATTTTTTCAATAGTTTCGAATATTTTTGTAAGAAAGATATAATATGTTGTAAGCAAGGCCTTGCCCAAGGTACTTAATGTAATTTAAAATATAGTTTGGCAATCACCCTTCCTACAGCCAGCCTTGGCAGAAAATTAATGATTTTTGAACAAAATTTTAAATTTTTGACTTTGGGAAAAGTTTCGCTTGTTGATTTTTATTTTTTATACCTTCACCCATCGGGATGGGGGTATATAGCATTTCATACGGAATAAAATTTAACACATAGAAGGAACCAATTTAGACCCTTAGTATCTATGGACGAAATTCGTTTTAGGACTTTTTAAGACGTTTGAGCCATGTCCGTCTGTCTGTTTGTCTGACCGGCTGCCTGGCTGGTCAACACGATAACTGCCGTAAATCTTTACAGATGACAATGACACTTTAACAGTGACTATTATTTGCCAATATTGAGTTTGGGATTGAAAATGGGCATTTTGACCCCGCTCCTTCTGGTACCTCCCCATACAAATCGACACATTCAGCACAAAATCATATTTCTTTCAAACCTTTCTTCTGGTAGATGTGATTAGGTTCAACTATCACACCGATTAATAATCTGTAAATGCCTACTTAACTGAAGAAAATGGGCGAGATTGTCACGCCCATTCTGGTACCTCCATGCAAAACAGGGTGTTCGACCGGATTGTCAATCCGATAAATCGCGTGAAACACTTCCGACCTTAATGAAATTAGGTACAAAGTTTCACGTTATTAAAAGCTAATCACCGATTAAAACAAGGATGATTTTGCCACACCCATTGTGGTACCTCCCATACAAAAGTTGTTTGGGCGTCTGGTTGTTCGGCATGAGAAGTTCCGCAAAACCAAACCAATCTTTATGAAAGTTTGTACTAGTCAGTATTTAGCCAAACAAGGCTCTCCTATTGAAAATGAGCTGTTTTGCCACACCCATTCTGGTACCTCCCATATAAAAGTTGGGCGGATGACCGGTTGATCCACACGATAATCCTCATAAACAACAACCGATCTTAATAAAATTCGGTACTAGTACCACGCCCAGTTTCGTACCCCCCATACAAAAGTTAGGCGTATTTCCGGTTTGCCGACTCGATATCTCCAATAAACCATAACCGATCTTAATAAAATTTGGTACTGATCAAAATTATGGCAACAACTTGCCATGCCCATTTTTTACCTCGCATATAAATATTGGGAGGGAATCTAAATGTCGTCAATCTGCTGTTGAATGTGGTCACTTTTGAGTATGGGCGTTTTTTAACAGAACTCCCACGCAATGGATGAGTTACGGTATGGTGAGGGTATGATTAAGTCGGTTTACCCGACTGAAACTTATGTACTGGTTTTAAACCAAGTTCTAGACTGAAATGAGGTTAACTGCAAAGCAAAACAAAAAAATAATCGTACGCATAATCTTGATCAGCAAAGCTCAATTCTTAAACAAACTCGAATTTTCATAACAGATTTTTTGCCATTTTTTAAAAATGCCACACATGCATCACTATTTGTCAAGTGATATTAATTGCATTAAATTAAAAAAATTGGAGCAAATATGTCGCTTAAGATACATTTTCTACACTCGCACTTGGACTTCTTTCCGGACAACCTGGGCGATGTGAGTGACGAGCATGGCGAGCGTTTTCATCAGCAAATGAAAGAAATGGAGCACCGATACCAAGGATTTTGGAACGAAGCTATGATGGGGGACTATATGTGGTTCCTGATAAGAGAAACAGACCCACAACAATATAAAAGAAGGACAAAAGCACATAATTATTTTTAATTTTAATTTTTTTTGTAATAAAAAAGAAAAAACCTTACCATAGACAAAGTTTTTGTTGCATTTTTCAAGCTCATCTGAAGGTTATCTACACAGAAAACAATACTTCATTAGAAGTACATGACATTTTTTCATTTTGCTTTAGCGAAAAAATTCACAACTTCATTATTAATTCATGGATTTTCTTAAAAAGTAGCTTGTTTGATTTCTAAAACCTGCCACATTGCGTATAAAATACAAAAAAAAAATGCACTCTGTGAATTAATATTTTTTTAAAATGCTTTAAGGGGCTTTCACTTGTAAATTTTCGGTAAAATTTTGTAAAATTCCTGATTCAACAACCGATTACGGCCGGCGTAGCTAGCCGATGAATGAAGACGCACATTATTTATGTTTTGGGGTCTTCTACCATCCATTTAGTATATATTTTGACGAGATTTGTTAGTTGCTGAAACAATTTTTCATACAAAAACAAATTAACCAAAAAAAAATTTTTAAAATTTAAAAAAAAAAACAAAAAAAAACCAAACGAAAAAAAAAAATTTTATTTCATTTTTCGAGCTCATGTCAAGGTTATCTACGCAGAAAAAATTATGGCATGCGGAGTACATTTTGACTGTTGACTAGTGTTATTGGGATATAATACAAGATTGCGGTATTACATTGTTTATAATTCTAATCGAATTGGCGTAGAATTAAAAATTAAAATCTCAAAAACAAAAAATCTGGTTACAAGTTTCGAAGTTACATGCCGTGAGCATTTGAACATCACCAACGCTCTCACACTCTGTAGCAAAACGTGCGTTAAACAGGGTGCATTTAGATATAATATTCTGAAAGTCTGACTCCTCCCCCATAAATACCTAGTATATTCGGCCGTCGGTGGTGGAATGGTTAGGGTGCGCGGCTCTTGTACATTAGAACGTGGGTTCGATCCCTGCTCAGACCACCTTACATTCCTTTCGACGACGGTCACCTCACATAGTAATGGCGACACTATCGAGTACTTAGCCATGAAAAAGCTTCCCAAAAATACCGTTCGGAACCGGTGTAAAACTGTAGGTTCCAATCAGTGAGTGTAAAACTAGAAAGCGCACATCTCACTGATTGTGAGAACCTCTCCTCAATCCCTTCATGGGATGTTATGGGACACCATTTCTTTTTTTAGATTCTAAAATAATCTGACCAATAATTTAGAATTTCTGATATTATTACCACTCTTTTTTTGCAATTGATCCCTTTGTCCGTCTGGAAGAATACTAATGGAATTAAGAGGCAAAATTCTTTGAGATAAAAGTGATAAAATATTGTTCCTGTGTAAAAGGGCTTAGTGTATTTGCTAACATTATTAAAAATGACATTCAATTTAACCTAGGGATTTACATTTAAGTGTAGTAGTGTCTAATTCCTGAATATGATCCAAATTACCGTATTTAACAACGTACTTTCTACGAACATTGTGTTAGATATATTCTTAATATTGGTTTGAATATATTGCAAGTGGTTCATGTAAAAAACCTGTTTAATTTTTTAGGGTAATATTTGCGCGAATCACGTGAATCACGCGTGAAAGTGAGTAGGACCAAATTCTGCTCAGGTGAGCGTGCGTGAACGTGAGTACCCAACAAATCTACGTGCGTGAGTGACTGTCTTCCTTTCGTGAGCGTGCCTGAACGTGAGTCAAAACCTACTCACGTGCCCATCTCTAGTTTCAAGTAAGACGATCATAAAAAGTAACAATTTAACATACAATGAAATACAACTTTTACCAAATTTGGTTAAAATAAATAAAATAGCAGTTGAAGAAAATGCTTACAGAGCGATTAGTGACTTAATTACGAGGAGATGTGGCGCTATAATTGAATGACAGAACCCTCAACACAACAACAATTGCATAATTTAAGAAACAATGATGTGGATTTTGAACATGGATCAATTGGTGTGTAGAAAACCATACGGGAGTAGAGCTTTTGCTCATTGTAAGTACAGACATACGTGGATAATAAATAGAAATCTTAATACTAAATTCCCCATATTTGTTTTTAATTCCAGGACCAGAGTACAACAGCCACAATACCACTCAACCCCTCGACTACCATAATCTTTCTCCAGACGAGTGGAATGGATATAATATATATAGAAAATTCAGACCATTTTCAAAACAAAAACTGAATTTGTTTTATCAGAACGCCTGCAATGTATTAATAACAGTGTATTTATGTACAATAAACAATAAATAATGAAACAAATTTATTGCAGCAATGAAGCAACTTCATTGAGGTAATAAAACCAATTTATTGCAACAATGAAATAATTTCATTGCTTGAACGATACTTATTCACTGCAATAATGAAGCAAATTCATTGCAGCAACGAAACAAATTCGGTGCAATAATGAATGAAATTCATTGCAGCAACAACGAGCAATTTGCAGTTGATGAACACATTTTCGTAGCGGGAATGAAACTGTACGGTAAGCTCAACTTCGATGACGAAAGTTGTTGGAGTGATGAACATTTGCATTCCTGTGACGATGCTTTTCCGTTCAGTGTAGAATCTCAAAAACAAAAATCTGGTTACAAGTTTCAAAACGTCCGTTGAAACAGAGTTCGTTTATTCTGAAAGCCTGACTTCGCCCTTATAAATACCTAGTACATTCTAAAATAATTTGACCAATAATTTGGAATTTCTAATATTATTACCACTTCTTTTGCAATTGGTTCCATTGTCCGTCTGGAAGAATGGTAATAAGAGGTAAACTTCTTTAAGATAAAATTTTGTTCCTGCATAAAGAGGCTTAGTTTATTTGATTTATTTATTAAAACCGACAATTTGTGTAACTAATACATTTACATTTAAGTGTAGAAGTATCTAATTCCTGAATATGATCACAATTAACGTATTTAAGAAGTTACTTTTTACGAACATTGTTTTGTATAGTTTTGATTATTGGTTTGAATTATCCCGTCAGGTCCGGCTGATTTATAGGGCTTTATGAACCACTTGCTTTATTTATTTATTTA
This sequence comes from Phaonia tiefii, assembly GCA_963931995.1. Classification (NCBI taxonomy): domain Eukaryota; kingdom Metazoa; phylum Arthropoda; class Insecta; order Diptera; family Muscidae; genus Phaonia; species Phaonia tiefii. The sequence continues at coordinate 82,864,149 of OZ008367.1, read as the reverse complement.
TTTATTTGTCTATCCTACACAACAAGACATAAAAATCTTATAATTACAGCATAGGAATTTGCGATGGAAAATAAAAATGCATTTCCATCGCAAATTCCTATGCTGTAATTATAATATTTTTATGTCTTGTTGTGTAGGATAGACAAATAAATAAATAAATAAATAAATAAAGCCAGTGGTTCATAAAGCCCTATAAATCAGCCGGACCTGACGGGATAATTCCCGCGCAACTACAAGAGGCACTATACCTATCTTGTAGTTGGTTGAAGGCAATCTTCAAGGCCTGCTTTATGCTGGGAGTCATTCCTAGCATTTGAAAGCAAACCAAAGTGGTTATCGTCCCGAAAGCGGGCAAATGCTCTCATGTCAAACCAAAGGACTTTAGACCAATCAGTCTATCATCCATTGTTCTTAAGACATTTGAAAGGTTACTGGACATTCACGTTCGAAGTAATCTTCCACAGAATCTACTATCGAGTTCTCAGCATGCCTATACCAAGGGCAGGTCAACTGAGACTGCTCTCCACTCTATAGTCAACATAATAGAAAACTCTCTTGAGAATAAGGTCTTCGCTGTAGGGACCTTCCTGCACATCGAGGGAGCCTTCAATAACATTCAACCTTCGGCAATTCTTAGGTCGTTACAGAATCTAGGAGTCAACAGCTTAGTGCCACGCCTAATTGGGAAGCTTCTGGTGGATAGATCCGTTAAAGCTGAATGGGGTGGAGTTACAATTGCTTGGATCGTTAACAGGTGGACACCGCAGGATGACTTCTGTCAATGAACTGCTTCTTGAATTGGACAGGACCGAATGCCAGGTCTTTGCCTATGCTGATGATATTGCCATCATCTGTACGGGTAGAAACCTCAATTTACTTAGCATTCGTACAACCAGCCTACTTAGTCTGATTTCGAACTGGACCGCTAACAACGGACTATCACTTAACCCACTTAAAACCGAGCTTATCTTGTTCTCTCGGAAATATAAAATACCCGCGTTTGAACTGCCGTCAGTTAATGGGGTGCAATTACAGTTGACGGAAAAGGTCAAGTGTCTGGGGATAAATCTCGACAGAAAACTGTCTTGGAAACCGAAGGTGGAGGAGAGGGCGGAAAAGGCGTTTGTTGCTCTTTACTGTTGTAAAGGGGCGATAGGAAAGCGCTGGGGACTGTCTCCTAAGATCACCATGTGGATTTATACTGCAATAGTCAGACCAATACTTCTCTATGGTATCGCAGTTTGGTGGAGGTCCCTCTAAAAGAAATATATTCTGAATTCCTTGATGAAAATTCAAAGATCAGCACTGATTAGCGTTAGTGGGGCAATGGGCTCGACGTCAGGTACTGCACTTAGTGCTATCCTGAACATTTGTACTCCTGATATCATGGCCGAATCGGCAGCCGCTACATCCCTGGTGAGAATCAAAGATTGTGGTGTTATGATATCGGGGCATTCCGGACAGGCTGAATTACTACAAAGGATCAACTCTATTCCCGTAAAAACGGACTACTGTATCCCCTACCTTCTACCAGCGACAAATCTAAGGACTTCTATTCCGAACGGGAATACCTGGGCAAAATCACTGGAAGGGGATACCAGTAGTATCAGATTTTTCACGGATGGATCAAAGTTGGACGAGCAAGTAGGCTATGGGGTCCATTCCCGGGTCTAAATGTAAATATCTGCTTCAAGCAGCCTAATCACTGCAGTGTATTTCAGGCGGAAATTACCGCCATACTGGAGGTTGCTGAACTACTGAAAAGTAGCGCCACAACCCTCCGGAAAATATGTATCTACACAGACAGCCAGGCTGCCATAAAATCCCTGGAAGCCATGTTTGCTATGTCCCTGACGGTGAAAGAATACCACTCTTCACTTAGGGTGATGACAGAGTATTTTGACATCAGGCTCATCTGGGTACCGGGACACAGCGACATTCCAGGCAATTGCTTAGCGGATGCGTTAGCTAGACAGGGCACTACGGCACAGGTACTTCCGGCAAAAGAAGGTGTTGGTATGCCAATCTCTACCTGCCGTTTGCAGATCATGCAGTGGGCCTATAATATGTCCAAGGACAAGTGGAGACTTACTTCAACTTGCAAACAAGCCAGGGTCCCCAGGCCACAGGTACACAGGAAGAGGCTAGGCAACTACTTAAATTGCCGAGAGGCAGGTTATCCACAATGATAGGAACACTTACGGGACATTGTCTTGTAGGAAAACACGACCTAAGATTGGGACATAGAAACTCCACTCTCTGTAGATGCTGCATGGAAGAGGACGAGGAAACCACGAAACACCTCGTCTTGGATTGCCCTGCTCTGGCACGACGGAGAAGAAGGATATTCGGACCACATCTAGTTAGCACCGTAGCCCTACAGGATATTCCTGTAGGTCTTATAGACAAATTTATTGAAAGGGCAAATTGGCTGGACGACTAGTCAATAGTTGCTATGGAGGAAACTGCAGGCATCCCAATGGGCTTATTTAGCCTAAGTGTGCTAGACAGCGTGCCATGTGCCATGTCCGCCCGTCTGTCTGGCTGGTCAATTGGTAACTGCCGCAAATCTTTACCGATCACAAGGAAATTGTGTTAGTGACCATTATTTGTCCAAACTTAGTTTGGCATTGAAAATGGGCGTTATGACCACACCCCTTCTGGTACCTCCCAAACAAATTGAAACATTTAGTAGAAAATCCTATTTCTTCTAAAAATTTCTTCTGGTAGACCTAGTTAGCTTCAACTCCCACATTGGTTAATAATCTCTAAATGTCTGCTTAACTGAAGAAAATGGGCGAGATTGCCACGCCCATTCGGCACCTCACATACAAAAGTTGGGCGGATCAATCAACACTCTATCTCTCGTAAACCACAACTGGTTTTAATGAAATTCTGTACTATTCAATGTTTATACTGTGTATAACAGTTTAGTGCCTCCCATACAAAATTTCGGCGTATTTTCGATTGGCGGACTCGATATCTCCTGTAGCCCACAACCGATCTTAATAAGTTATGTAATAAATATGTAATAAAAAATTAACATATTCGCCATGTCCTTTTGTGTACCTCTCATATAAATATCCCCAAACCCACTAAGGATCCTAACTAAGTTGGGTATTAAGCAATACAAGGTGTTTCAAAAGAAGTCATCGGATGTTATTTGGCTCTCATTTTTTTTTCTAATGAAAAACTTCGATTCTGTTTTTGATTATGTTTATTTGAACCTTTAGAATTTTATTGGGTAAGTTGAGGAGATGATATCGGTTAAATGGACGCCGTCGCAATTGATTACCATACGGATCTGGATCTGTGCATATGAGCTCGAAACATGTGCACATGAGCCCGAAACATAAGAGCAATCGACCGTATGGGTCTTTCAAGAGGAGCTAAATGCAACAAAAGTTGCTCGTGGAAGAAACACATCGAAGCAAATGATCGCGCTTTTTTTTCGGTAGAACCGGTCATGTGGCCACAGTGCTTTTAGTGGAACTTTGGATGGTAAATTCTGAGTGGGATACCACCATCTGCTTTCCAACAGTGTTGGAAGAAATAAGGCAAAACAACAAGAGAATACGGATCGCATCAGAACAATGCGAGCTCTCACACATCAATTGAAACAATGGGTAATTTCAGCACTCAACATGTCGAATTGATGGGTCATCCGCCCTACAGCCCTGACTTGGCACCCAATGACTTCTTATTACAGTGTGGTCAACGTTTTTCGATGCCCGAAGCAGCTGTTGAAGCGTTCAAAATCCATGTTTTGGAGGTGTCTCAATCGGAGTGGAAAAGTGCTTCGAAAATTGGTTTGATCGCAAGTAAAATATATTATAATACCTGGTATATTGGATGAAATGTTTGTCTCGACATAGGTTCCAGGAACTGAAGCTGTTGTCCGTTTGCATTGATCGATTTCATCATTGCTAGAATGTCGGAGAGAATGAAAGTAATGGCAAATAGAGTGTGTAGAAGCTCCAACGACATGGAGACACAATCTCGTTAGTCCGTGTATTTAACAGCAACCCTAACCCTAATCTAATTACCCTAACTCTTAATTAATTTAAAACGGAAGGCTCAGACTTGGTAAGGGCAAGGTAAGATTTAGTAAGACAAGGGGACATACTACTTTTAAAATAATAAAGATCAGTTATACGACTTGAATAGGTTTGTCTGAATCAAGATTATGACAATATATTCCCTTGCAAATGACGAATACTTTGGGCTTACGGTTTTATAATAGATTTAAGCGCCATATGGTCAGCATTCTTCTTAAAAAATTATAGATAGAAAATAGAGAGAAGTTTACTTACATCAAAATTGAAGATTTTAATTTTACCTACATGCGAAAACTTCAAGACAATAAAATACATTCGTTCTAAACAATTTCGAAACAGTTAATATTACAACTCCAGAGAGCCAGTGATTTAGGGTCACAACTATGTTATATCCATTCGAATATGTTACTTGACGTCCTTTCAACGACAGATAAGTTGTACAACTTTCAATTATCCCTACAGATCATCCTTTTTGGTTGGCTCGTTGAATTCTGTGTTGTGTGCTATGTTATGGTTAGTTTTAACCAGCTATAATAAGGCACAAATACACTATTGAGTTAATCTAACTAAGGACATGAAAACAAGTTGGGTCTTTAATATACTTTCTTTGACAGCATCCTTGAGAAATAATTGAGTTTGAAACTCCATAGCATTGAAAAATGAAAAAGCGTATGACATCTTCCGATTTCTTTAAATACTTGTATTCATTAGTTGATTATTTTGAAATATTTCTTGAATTTCTGCCACGATGTAGCATAACACCACGCAATTATATTATTTCTAAGCAACATATTTCCTAGCTCTGTATCCATGCCCACTCTTGTATTAAAATAAACTAAACTGTACAAATATTAATAAATTAAAACAATACAATTAAGAACTTGTGTACTCATATTTATTCATTTGCATTTCCTATTTACCTCAATCGATTGTTTCCGATGCGACGTGAAAATGCTTGCGGGCGTGCCAGAGTGCTATAAAAAAGCTCGTTTCCAAGTGGAATTTTTAAGTTTTAAAGTGACGCTTAAATCGACAACTACCAAAATGAAATTATTCAACGTTTTCGCCATCGCTGTAGTTTTAATCTTTGCCGTTTTTGCCGGCCCAAGTTCAGCTGAGCCCTTGGTAAGTTTTAGGGATTTAATTTATTGAAAATGTATTAATTTATATTCAAATGTCGAATATTCAATGTCTAATATTATATATTTAAACTGTTTGCTAGAATACTAACTGTTGTCATCTTTTTTCCTTAGCTTGTAATAAAGAAGCCAACTGACATAAAGAAGCCAACTTTAACCGTCACTCTTCCTGATTATGTAAGTAGTCATACCTGGACATGAGTGCAAACTTATTAAACTTTTCTACAATTTACATCTTTTCTTTTGTATAATTTAGAAAAAACTTTTCCAGCAATTTTTAGACATCGAATTGAAAAAGATAGAAGATATAAAAAAACTATTCGCAACTAAATAATTCAAAATGCGAACTAATAAAAAAATTCTATAAATTCATTAAATAAACAATAAAATGTTAAAAGTGCAAATGGATTGTTTCATTCATGCTTTCAATATTAGTGAAATAAAACGAGTGAATAAAAACGATGCAGTATCTTCCCGGTATGCAAGGATAAGGGACACGTAAGACTCGTCTATATATATAAAATTATATATAAAATTCAAATTATCATACCAGTATTCGGCATATTCGGCCTTTGAATTTACGTAGAAAAGTGGTAACGAAAATTGCGAGAAGAAGAGAGCAACTCCAATGAATTAAAGTAAACGAAAATGTATTGTATTGCGTCAACGATATGTGATGTTCAGTTTCTTGGTTTTCCGCTGATACCCAAAATGAACATGCTCTGATCCATTTGGAGTTTGCCAGTGGTCCACTTATTTACCACTTATTTTACTTCAAAAAATTCTAAGCATTCCGAAATTTTGTATTCCGCAATATCGTAGCTCTTTCCCCATTTCGAAATTCTTTCTAATATGTCTTTCAGAAAAAATTTATCAATACTCCACAAAACGGCGAAACATTAAGCAAATTTGAAATATTTTATATTTTACATATAAAAAATTGTAAATCTTTGAATTGTTACGATTATTTTGGAAACCTCGACGTAGTAGTTTTTGTATAGTACATTTGACAATATTCTCCAGAGTCTTAAGTACTAAAACGTAGCAGAATTTAACCATATGTACACTTATAAGCGAGAAAATAAAAATTGTAAAATGGTAAATGATTAAAATTAAAGTTTGAAGTTTGATTGTTGTTACTATATCCATTAAGTGGATCTAAATATAATAAAAAAAATTTTGACAACTGTATTTTGAAAAGTTGTCAAGAAATGTCTAGCCTACAACTGCTTTGAAGGGAGTTAGTTTCACTACAGTGAGCCTGAAAACGTAAAAATGTTTCAAATATGCTCGACGTTTCATGTGTTTTATCTTCTGAAAGACGTTAAAAAGGGTTATGAAATAAGGAAAAGCTACAATATAGTCGAAGATTGTAAATCAAAATTTCAAACTGCTTAGGATTTATTAAGTAAAATCGAAAAATGAGCCCTGCCCTGCAGATGAAATTTTGAGGCCCCAAATAATAAATTTCCAATTGCCACATAATGTATTGTTTTCATTTCGATGTCCATTTTATCCTCTCTCTTTCTCACTTCTAATGTTTTCCTAGTACTAGTTCCGAACATGGTACAAATATAATGGTAGATGCAGTACGACAACAAATACAACCCTCCAAAAATAACACGCATGTTGTTTTTGCTCAGTGTAAGCTGATAGAAAATTGATGAAAAATAAACAAATTTGGAAAAAGTGCCATTTATTATATGATTGTGTGTTATTTTATATTTTGAAAGTGTTTAAGTGTGAAAATTAAAACGTTTCTATGTGAATTTTACAGAGAAACATTTCAAAAACAGCAGTTACGGGCGGACGGGTGTTGCAGACAAACAAATGTTAACAATCTTTGACATAAGAGAAAAACTTACTCACACTCAGTCCAGAAAAGAGTTCAAATCAGCTGTGCTAGTGCTTGTACCATTTCTCTGCACCATTGTTCCGATGTATACTTGTCCGATTTCCTTTCCTTTGGTTCAACGGCATGGTATCTCATACACGATATTGCTTTGTTGTAGTTTTTCTATTGGTGTTTTTACGTATGAGTAAACCCCGTTTAGACTTGTATGCAGTGTTGCCAGAAGTGACGATTTATCGTCATTTGGACGATTTTTAGTCACAAAAACATAAAATGACGATTTGACGATTTCATCTTCTGGAATGACGATTTTTAGTCTATTCCAAAATTGAAATTGTTGGTAATGCAAGAGCGACAGCTATATACTATATTTAAACATAAACTTAACCCATCAAGGGATATTGGGTAGAAAAACTCCCCACAAATGGAACCATTTATGAAATAATAGAATTATCGAGATTACATTTTTGTAGACGGGCTGGGGAAGTATAGAACTATTAAAAACTTACGATATTAATGTATAAAACATACCGTGTCAATAATATACATACATATGTATGTAAATACCCTAAATATTATCTGTGTGACGTTTAATCAAATTCACACAATTGAATCGGGGGTCAGCCAATTAGGGGTTAATGAAAATTATTCATGAAGGACAAAAATTGCATCGACTCTTCTTTTTTACCCTATAAAATATAAATTTACAATTCCTGTTCACATTTCTTTCAGAAATCTCCAGTGTTGTTTTATTTTTGTATTAAGCCGCCAACATTCTGCGTCTTGACGCCAGGGAAATAAAAAGAATTCTAATTTTTGTCGTTTACGCCAGAAGCGACGTCAAATGCCAGCTTTTGTTTTTCTTCCATAAGAATACGTGTATAAATTTGTACCGCCTACGTTATCGCTCCGATTGTGTTCGTACACATATTTGTCAACTCTGTTCGTTGGTTGTTTGACCAATAGTTGAAGAGATTTCGGAATAGAGTTTAAATAAAGATATATGAATTTTAAAAATATTACTATAACATATTGATTTAATTGCTTTGTTTTACTGTTTTCCCCCCACAAAAATATTGATATTTGGTACAGCAATTGCAGTTTTTAATGTTGACGATTTTTTGACGATTTCGAAAAATTTTTTTGACGATTTGACGATTTCTGCACCTCCAATTTGACGATTTGTGACCGACTTTATCTGGCAACACTGCTTGTATGTAAAGCATATTTTCCCTTCGTTTATATTTGACTTTAGAGTCTTATTGTCAGTGAGTACAGTGTTGTACCCTACACTGTAAAAAAGTTTGGAGTCGTTTGTGTTGTATTATTGTTCTTCGATGATATGTTTTCGATTATTTCCTTCTTGTCGTATTCTGTATTTCGTTTCCTGTATAAGTTGTTGTGTTAATTAATTTGTTGGGGAAACTATTTTTCTTTAATACATATTTCGATAATTATTTTGGTGTTCTTTAGATGAAAGACTCTCTAGATGAGGATTTTCGCCGAATTAATTATCTGTGTCTTTGGTTGCATTGAGTTGTAGTTAATTATTCTGCTGGAAGCTGTTTCCATTTGATACCAGTTAAATTTTAACACACGTCCACAGTGGTGATTTGGGTGTCAAGATAAGCTAGGATTTTATTTTCTTCTATTTCCATTGTAAATTTAAGTTTCCTTTGACAGTTATTAATGGCTCTCAGGATCTCATCTTTGTTTTTCACTACTGATAAAATATCATCTACTTATAAATACATATTTGGCAATGTATTTAAAATTGCTGTCCTTTTTGTTTAATTCGGCTATTGCATTGTCCAGTAGATTGTCAAGAAACGATGTCCGCTGTTGTGGGTGACAGTGGATTTCCCATTGGCATTCCGAAAATCTGGCTGTATATTACCCCGCCATTTACAAAATAGTTGTTATCTATTAGACATAACAATTTTGTCTTGGGGATTGACGTACAAATGTAATTTAATCTTTTTCCAATGTCCAATAATGAAGCGTATGGCAGTCTGAATAGGAATGTTAGTAAAAAGGGAAATAACATCAAAGGACACAATAATTTCGTCATCTTCCAGATTCATATTCTGCATGCTGCGTTTTATGTTTGTTGCGTTCTTTATATTGCAGGTATTCGAAGGTAAGTTGTGTAGAATTTTGCCAACATGTTTAGACAAATAATAGCACGGAACATTAATGGACGATACAATTGGTCTGAGCGGAATGTTTTGTTTGTGAATTTTCGACAAACCATAAATTCGTGGAGCATTTTATGCCGAACAGTTTAAACGGTTCTTCTCCCATACATCAATAACGTTTATCCTATGGAGGTCAGAGACAAAATTTGCAAATGGACAATGGAAAATAAAATAACAAATTTTAAAAGAAACGTTAAAAATACCGTGACGTATAAATTCATTTCAAGAAAATTTCTGAAAACCCACGCTGAGTTAATCGTAATTTAAACTGACAAGGGAAACAAACCTGTGATAATGTACAGAACCGAATACAATATACGATAAAATGCGAGATCCACGAACCATCTATAATAGGCCAGATTTGTCTTACCCGTGTACCGTCTGGGTGCCTCGTCCAATTTTCCTGCATCCTCATGTAGGTTATGCACGTATATATTTGTTACCCATCTACCAGAGTCCGTTGTCAGAACCTTGTTATTTTGGAAAAAGTTTGATTTTGTGGCGCAGTGTAATTAGTTGATAGTGCCGCTATCACTAAAGGTGTTGACAAACTATCCAGTACTTGTAACTATATTCGAATTTAATCAGTACATTCGGACAGCAATTGTCTTGACAGATCTAAAACTAAATCAGATGAGAGTTGGCCTTGTTCATGTGTACGAAAGTATCATAAACCCATATAAAATCGAGACCAGATTGTTCAGAAGGACTACGACGATAACCGCCTTTAACGAGGTTCACTTTCTATGCAAGACTATTACGATATTCAACATGGGGTAATCAATGCGTATGCATGTTGTTCTCATACTTAAGTTGACGCCCTGGCTCTACATAAGCGTGATGAGGCCGATCCTGATTGATACATAGTCTTTAGTGAACTTTTTTCCGGAATGGAGAATAAGTGGACCACTGGCAAACTCCAAATGGATCAGAGCATCTGCCTTTTGGGTATTAGCGGAACACCAAGAAACTGAACACCACATGTCGTTGACGCTTGCTGGCTGGCAATAAAACTCCAAAATTTCGTTTAATTTAATTCATTGGAGTTGCTGTTTTCTCTCAATTTTCGGTACCACTTTTCTATGAAAACACAGTGCAACACGAAAAAAATAACCATATACGGACACCACTACGTGATAAAAGACTAAAAAAAAAGACCCGTGTCTCCCAATTTTTCCCAAAGTCATGCACTTTTTTTTTTATGGGCCGCCAAAGATTTGGGGCCTCGGTATCATTTTCGTAAAATGTGATCATTTTCTCAGGCTCATAACTTGCGTGTGCTGAGCTTACTGCATTGCCTGTGCTGCTGCTGTCGGTGCATGATCGCGTGATACCTAAGCGCTACCTAAATGGTGTTAACCCTTGGACAAACACATAGTTCTGGCCAGGCATATTTCATTTTTTGCTACCTATGGACCTGAACAGGAGAAAAAGGTAAAAAAAATGAAATTAAAAAATTTTCGGCAAATTTTTCACTTTTGCGTGCTACCTAAACAGTGTTAAGAATCATCTCTAGGAAGTTTATATGTTCTAGAAATTTGTTTATTGAGATCTTAGGTAAATTTTTGTAGTTGATTGTTTCCTTGAATTTTGAACGGTTTGCTACCTATGGACCTGAACACGGGAAAAAAGGTAAAAAAAATCGAATTTTTTTAAGTTTTTTGCGATTTTGATCTGGAAGGTGAAGTTTTTTTATATGTTCGCAATTTTTGTTCTTTATGACAAGAGCTACAACTTTGCCTCAGAGAGTAAATCGAAATTCTGAACGGTTTGCAAGATATGAGCCTGAGAAAATGATCACATTTTACGAAAATGATACCGAGGCCCCAAATCTTTGGCGGCCCATAAAAAAAAAAGTGCATGACTTTGGGAAAAATTGGGAAACACGGGTCTTTTTTTTTTAGTCTTTTATCACGTAATAGTGTCCGTATATGGTTATTTTGCCATGACTTAAAAAATTACACACAGTGAAATTCAAAGGCCGAATACTGGTATGATATATATAGACGAGTATCCCCTATCCTTGCATACCGGGAAGATAATGCATCGTTTATATTCCCATATTTCACCAATATTGAAAGCATGAATGAAACAATCCATTTGCACTTTTAACAATTTATTGTTTATTTAATGAATTTATAGAATTTTTTTATTAGTTCGCATTTTGAATTATTTAGTTGCGAATAGTTTTTTAATATCTTCTATCTTTTTCAATTCGATGTCTAAAAATTGCTGGAAAAGTTTTTTCTAAATAATACAAAAGAAAAGATGTGAATTGTAGAAAAGTTTAATAAGTTTGCACTCATGTCCAGGTATGACTACTTACATAATCAGGAAGAGTGACGGTTAAAGTTGGCTTCTTTATGTCAGTTGGCTTCTTTATTACAAGCTAAGGAAAAACGATGACAACAGTTAGTATTCTAGCAAACAGTTTAAATATATAATATTAGACATTGAATATTCGACATTTGAATATAAATTAATACATTTTCAATAAATTAAATCCCTAAAACTTACCAAGGGCTCAGCTGAACTTGGGCCGGCAAAAACGGCAAAGATTAAAACTACAGCGATGGCGAAAACGTTGAATAATTTCATTTTGGTTGTTGTCGATTTAAGCGTCACTTTAAAACTTAATAATCCCATTTGCAAACGAGCTTTTTTATAGCACTCTGGCACGCCCGCAAGCATTTTCACGTCGCATCGGAAACAATCGATTGAGGTAAATAGGAAATGCAAATGAATAAATACGAGTACACAAGTTCTTAATTGTATTGTTTTAATTTATTAATATTTGTACAGTTTAGTTTATTTTAATACAAGAGTGGGCATGGATACAGAGCTAGGAAATATGTTGCTTAGAAATAATATAATTGCGTGGTGTTATGCTACCTCGTGGCAGAAATTCAAGAACTATTTCCCGATAATCAACTAATGAATACAAGTATTGAAAGAAATCGGAACAAAAGATTAAGCTAATAGGAAATGCAAACGAATAAATACGACCGCACAAGTTCTTAATATATTGTGTTAATTTGTTAATATTTCTACAGGTTAGTTTATTTTAATACAAGAGTGGGCATGGAAACAGAGCTAGGAAATACGTTAGTTAGAAATAATATAATTACTATAATTAAACAATAATCAACTAATGAATACAAGTTGCTATGGAGTTTCAAACTCAATTATTCCTCAAGGATGCCTTGAAAGAAAGTATATTAAAGACTCAACTTGTTTTCATGTACTTTATTCGACTAGATTTGTTCCTTAGTATAGCTGGCTAAAACAACACATAGCATAGCACGCAACACAGAATTCAACGAGTCAACCAAAACGGATGACTTGTAGGGGTAATTGAAAGTTGTACAACATTCATTCCCATTGTGCCATGCAACTTCTGTAAGATTATCATTGAAATGTCGAAGCAAATGTTAAACCAGTGAAAACGAAATATGTCGGGATTAATAATATTTTTGATTCATGGCAAAGAAATCGGGATGAGCAAAGGTAAGCAGAAGTTATTGGATGATTTTTATTGCAGTAAATATAATTAAATATTTTACAGCAATTATTTGAGACGCACACTTCGCGATGACCAAAATCCAATTCGAAATAATGACCGACTAGCACTTTAGGGACTTGTATCGGTTCCCCAAACCATTGTTGAACTAATTCCATTTTTCCAAATTCGCGCCGTAAATATGGCATTCAAAGTCATATACTGAGTTCCCTCCATTTTTTGCCACTGGTAGCTTTCAACGAAGTGTTGGACAAGACAGTTTATCTGCTTTATCCCAAACATCTGTAAGTAGATGTGTACAAATGATTGCTACAGCGTTGAATAATATAACACATAGACATATTAATTTCCCGAAACGCGAAGAGTTCTTAGCTTTAAAATTAAAATGTATGTAGAAATATTATTTCCGTGGGGTAATTGGGTTAATAGATGGAACGCATACTAAAATATCAGCTCCAAAAAATATTATAGAGCACGTTTACTATTGTCGGAAGGGGGGACGTTCAAAAATGTGATGATCACATGCGATGCCGATACCTCGTTCTACCCGCTAGTGCTCAATTCGGTGGTACTGCCCATGACTCTTATGTGTGGCGACGTTCCCGAGCTTGCAGAGCTCTGGAGGACTTTTATGACGCAGGTGACAGAAACTTTTGGCTTCTAGGCGAAAGTGGGTATCCATTGCAGGTATTTTTTTTTAGTTTTTATAATTGATGATGTGAACCTAATTATACGTTAATTTTGAATTGCCTTGGCCGATGACTCCAATTAGTGTAACACCTAATACACCTGACGAACGCTGCAACATAGCGCACAAATCAACTAGATCTCTTGTGGAAAGATGTATTGGAGTATTAAAAAGCAGAGTTCGGTGTCTGTCAAAAAAATAGAATCAATGCTTGCATGGTTCTACATAACTACTTAATCCGAAGAAGATTGCCTTTTCAAGAAATATTTTCAGTGGACGCTGAGGAATCGGGAGAGCGTCTTAAGGTACGGTCAGATTAGGCAAATATTTGACGAAAAACGTCCAGTCTGACCACAAAATATTTTTGTGTGGCAAACAACAAAACAGCTGATTTTGGTCAAACAAAATTATTTGCCTTCAAATAAAAATGTGCTCAATGTGACAAAAGTGTGACCACTAAAGAGCAAATAGTTTTCTCTTTTTTGGGCAAACCTTTAATTGTGATCTTAAAAAAGAATTGTAAGAGCAAACAATGGTAAATAACAGGTGGTATAAGTACTGTTGTCAGCGTTTACGACTTAAATTATAAAATAAAAAAAATTACCAACATTAAACTAAAAAGAAGAAATGGTAAATATTATAAACACCTTTTCAAATATTTTGGTAATTTTGTTCAACGGGTATAAAAATTAACGTAGTTAAAAAGGGCCAAGTTTTAGCATTGTTAATCGACTAATTAGGATATCATAAGGTTAATTTGGCCATATTTAGAATTTTGAGGCTGAATATGTTGAAAATGGTTTTTTAATCTCCTCTACCAGACCTTATAAATATGCTAGGTGATTTTAGAGCAAGCATGTCAAACTCGCAATAAAGAATTTAAAAAACTTCAAAAATATTCGATAATTTTTCAAAATTTCAACATAGGATATCTCGATAAGTAATACAGTTCTCGAAACATTTCATTTAATTTGTTTTCTATATTTTGACTTTGTTTATAAAAAAAATATATTAGAGGTCCCACAAATCGCTTAAGGTGGCTCATTCAAAATAATATCTTCCCGTATATTCGAAAGTTGGAGGCCCATAACTCCGGAAATAAGGGCCTTCACTAAGTTTGGCATTTAAAATTGTTTGCTTAAAACAATGAGTTCTACCTGCATTGTAGTTATTTATTTATAATTTGTGGCAGTTTGTTTAAAACTTTTGGAAAAATAAAATCGTATTTACTGTCAACTTGTTTAAAATTTTTGAGAAAAAAAATTTCTGTTTTCTGTCAGGTTTGAGTTGTGACCACAGGGCAAATGTATTTTTCCTACTATTTATTTGACACTATTTGATACCTGTCTGATCAACCAAAAAGAGGCAATCAAATGTGCATAGTATGAACACAAAATCAACCCTGTATTGATTTGACAACATGATGAGCAAATAGAATGAAACATATTTTGATAAAATATTTGTCCAATCTGACCGCACCTTCAGTTCTTCGATTATTTCAAATTCTAGTATACTAAACAAAGTGAAAAGACAACGGTCCCAAATTGTTGAAGATGCTTTTACAAATAGCATTCAAACATAAATAAATACAAATAAGAATACACAAAAAGTAACTCATTGAGTCTTAAATACTAAAAGTTAACAAAAACTGATTGATGAATCAAAAAACCTTAAAAAATATTCATACTTTATGACCTTTGGACCAAAATATCAACTAAATCGCTTAGATTTGCCATCATATCTTTTTTAGCCTAGGAATCGGTTTCTATTGCCTCCGTTGACTTGTTTGTATTGGTTCGCTTCGTAACCACTTGTTGGACACAGTTTAGTTGAACTGTTCTGAAATACATATCATGAATCAGAAGATAGCTGGAGGCTAACATTTCTTTATGAAATCGGGAAAGTTTATCACGCCAATAATAAAACAAAGAAGTGAAATTCTAGAAAGACTCGATCGAAGTCATTTTATTATATCCTTATGCTAGGAGTACAGGGAAAATAAATTTACCATATCCTAACTAGAATTAATGGAGAACAAAGATAAATTACGCAAAATTCATAGGAAATGCGGAATACGAGCCTGGAAAGCTTGGTAATAAGAACTTCAGAATGCCCTAAGATAAAAATGGCGTTGTACATATGGTCTTTGAAGCAAACACAGCAACATTTACGATTTGGAGGCGAAGATTTACCAAACAAACCGATGTCGATCCATTCATACAAAAGTTTAATATCAGAATTAATTAAACAGCTTCATTTATCACCATATAAAATCTACAATGTCGATAATTCTGGTTTATTTTATAAAATTATGCCAGATAGAGCTTTTGTTAGTTTCCAGAAATCATCAGCCTGTGGTCGAAAATTCACGTCAAATTGTCTGCATGTACTAATTTACCTGGTGCCGCTAAGGTCAAGCCATTTGTTTTTAACAACAATCTGTCCTTTACAAGGCATGGAACTCACTTGCAATGACTTGGATGACTACACGGAATCTTGGGTGTTAGTAACAATTAGTTTATAACTCAAATTACAACTCTGTATTTAAACTTAATTTATCGCTATTCAGCACGTTTCGAGCAGCATTCCGGTGCGTTTTGGTTATAAATAGTCGATAACTTTTTTTCCCATTTTTAATAGATAAGTATATAAGTATGAAAGAAGAAGTGAAATTGATTTTTTCGGTGGTTGATTGCGAATATAGCTATTTCGATACCCAATAAGGCATCTCATCAGCTTCCTTCTCCACAAGTATATAGGAATATCATCCACAGTACAGGGATAAGCAATTCTCAAATTAACGAGAATTGTTACAGCAACGCCTACTAGTGCAATCTCAATAGTACAAATCAGTGACAGAAACTGGATAGAGTGAAAGAGTGTTGGCCATGGAAACCCATCCTCATTTTTGATCGAAAATACGAAAAATGTAGAAAAACCTTCTTCTATATCTCGAAATCGGAGTATCCAGTCGAAAGTATAACCACTGTTTGCGACTTTCTAGAGGTTGTGATAAAGTGGTCCAATCCATATGGAAGAATTTCTTTTCCCAAAAAATCGCCAAAATAAGAAAATCTATGATTCCTTATAAGGTAAAACTATGGAACATTTATAGGCTCCACAGAAATTGGTATGCGTTAACATAAATGTGATATATATGTGATGATGCTCGAAACATGGATGGTCGAGGTGTGCAGGTTTTGCACAAGACAAATTCGGCCGCCATTCGATATTATAAGTAGATATATTGGATGAACTGTTCGTCTCGACCTAGGTTCAAGGAATTATAGCTGGAGCAAGAGACTTAAGGTCATGGCAAATGTCTTTGATAGAAGCTGCTACGATATGGATGCACATTCTCGCTAGTCCATGCATTCAACAGCAATCAGCGGCTAACCTAGTTACCCACTCTGTTAGTTTAAATGAAATGGAATACTCAAGACTACTTCAGATGGAAAGAGCAGGGTAAGATTATATCAGACAAGGAAACATACGATATTTAAACTAAATCATGAATCATTTGTATTTGACTTGAATACATTTCGTTGAAACAAGATTACAACATATTCTGTTGCAAATGACGAAGTCGCTGTGGGGTCAGCATTTTTCTTACAAAAAGTGGACGCTGCTGAAGATGATGCTTCACAAACATCGAAACGATCGTCCAGCGAATATGAGTTCGAATCCCACCCGCGGCATTTACATTTATTTCACAAACCGGAAAAAAATTATCTGTTAGCCTCAAAGGAATTAAAATATTAAAAATAACTCGGATCAAAGACAATGAAAAGTTAAGAATTTAATTATACCTATGTCTGTCCTAATAAACTACACGGAATCTGGCACAATTTTTTAATGTGATGACAGCGACATGCCCGCAAGATTCAGGAAAATAAAATTCATTCATTACAATAAATTGAGAAACGGTATAAAAATTGACTGACCAATAAACTAGTCAATAGTTAATATTACAATTTCAGAGAGGCGGTGATTTAAGGTAACAACTATTATATGTTAGATCCATTAGCACGTTGTAAAAAATTCAATCATCCCAACATGTCATCCGTTTTGTTTGGAATATTCGGATTTTGTAACTACGTTGCATTGATAAATGAACAAACGTCCCACATCTTCCGATTAATAAAATATTAATGAAATGAAATCACACATTGAAATTTTGAAATTTTAGTACTCTGATACCAAAAACAATACCTAAAATATTATACATAAACTAACCTCCAAACAACTGTAACGTTACGAGAATGTAAGAGGAAAAGACGACACCCCTCTGCTCTAATCGTTTGAATAATTGACTTTCAGGTTGAGTTGGTGCTAAAGGATTTTCAATCGATAAGCATTCGAATATGCAAATTCCATTTAAAGTCGGCATATACGTATACGGTTGATGATCCACCCAATGGCACCAATTCATTCACAGTGAGTAGGCACCTGTTGATGATTTTGTCACGGAGTTCGAGACTAGTCATTCTTGAATTATCTATATCACTGGTATAATGCATGGTCCCCGAACTGGTGATTACACAGCTCACTATATGTCACTAGCGGCTCCTTGACCATCTAATTGGGTCACGGTATACCATGTGCCAGTCCATTAAAAAGTCCTACAATGTCGATCAATTCATTGACACTGACGTACCAGTCATTCATCTGGTGTGATAACACTGACTAAGATGCTGGTCCCCTCTTCCTATTGTATGACTTTAAATTGTAGCACAAAACAGTTTTCAACTGTCTTTCCTCTGCGCTATCATGGGCAACGAAAGTATCAAACAGCCCAGTAATAGATAAATGAAATTGACAGTCGTTAAAGTGCAGACCAGACAACTTTTGAACTGACTCGTCTCTGTAGCACTTAGAAACATAAAGGTGTAAGGTGCCTACAATTGATCATAAATGTTCTCTGTGTTGTCAATAGTGTTTAGCTTGACTAAATCATAGTAAAATATTTTAGCTTTTAGTTTAGCTTGACTAAATCATAGTAAAATATAAGTTATAGTAAAATACAGGGTGCCGCTAAAGTTACTATATGATGTAAAACAATTGTAACTTCTTTGCTTGCGAGTATTTAACTTTTTCTTTTTTCCTATTTCAGAAATTAAACTTGGGAGAATATTTAAAAATGGAACGCTATACAATTGCGCAAAGAACTAAGATTGTTTTTCTATTCATTGAAAATCATCGTTCGATAATTAATACTCAACGTGCATACAGAAGATTTTATGGTGTAAGAACTGCTCCAACGGGTCCAACCATTCGTTCGTTGGTGAATAATTTTGCTGAATATGGGACTGTCGGAGATTCAAGACGTACGGGCAGACCTCGAACTGGCAGATCGGCCGAAAATATTGTTGCACTCAACAAAGTTATGGAAAATGCCATAAAAAGAGCACATTTTTGCGTTAGAGAAAACGGTTCTCATTTAACTGATATTATTTTTCATAATTAATGTACAAAAATAACATAAAATAAACTTTCTTTTTATCATAAACTTTTTTGTTTTTTTCATTCCATTCAATAGTTATTTAAAAAACAAATCATATAGTTACTTTAGCCGCACCCTGTATAAGTGAGCGATTGCGCATCCAATGGTAGCAAAATGTTGAGCTTAAGTGTGGATTTTAATACAAAAGTTATGAACATTTTGTCAAAAATATATAAATTACATTCAGAAAAAGGTGTTGCACTTTGTTCCCATACAGAGTAGATCCCGTAAAACTTGGGGCAGTGATATCAAATCTAAAGTACGGCAATCAATAAGAAATGTCCGAATTAATTGGTTGAGACAGAGAAAAACACAGCTGGTTCTTTTCAACGAAGGGTATAAAGTACTCACCATGGCACGTATCACTTGCAACGGGTTTAAAATTAAGCTTGAAGACTGTATCAAATATCGAGCTTATTTTAAGGTTCAAGGCGGCGAAAAGACGACGATAGCCTTTTACACTCTTATTACTGATACTATGCGCACGACTGCCACAGAAGGGACTGAATTTAGAAAATGGAGCAAGATTAAAGTCGGTGTTAGATGGTCTTCCGAATATTCCTATATATCGAACCCGAATAAATTACACTTTACTGCAATCTTTTGCAAATTCAAGTTTTATAAATTCATTAGGCAATGTAGTAAAATATTTTGTTTGCAATGCACCTGTTTCCAATGGAAAAGTCAATAGTTTTAAAACTGCAGGATAGCAGTTCAGAGTGGTAAAAATGTATGTATATTTTTTTTAATATTGTTTTTAAAACTTCAAAGTACAATATTGCATTAAAAATGTTTATAAACGATTGTAACTAAAATGGAAGCCTTCAAAACCCACCCGCCACATGTCAACGAAATACCGACATGGTTAATACAGGAATTTTTCGCCAAAAGTGAAGAATAAGTGACAAGGATATAAAACTCATGTAGTTATGAATTGCGACGCGTCTGAAGATGGGGTGCCGACAAGACAAATTAGGCCGCAATTAAATATTTGATACGAGGTTGCCATTTATATTTCTGGTCCTGGCACTACTAGTGTTGTCAGATGAAAACTGGAAGTTCCATTGGAAAGCTTGAAACATAAAACATAAACATACATAAAACGTTTTCACTTACCAGCACTAATTGTTGTATTTACCTTGTGTTGAAAAATTCATCTCGGTCAAAAAATGGAATTAACCCGTGGAAATTTCACGTGCTTTGATTTTTTACGATCAATCAACTTGTTTCGACTCTTGGTGATGAAGCACCATCAAAAACCACTGTAAATCGCTGGTACCAAGAGTTCAGTCGCGGACGCCGTTCGCCCCAGGATGTATTTCGTGAAATTCGTCCAACTTCGGTCGTTTTGAAGGACACCATCGATGCTTTGCGTGAACTGATAAAGCAAGACCGACATGTGCATACCGTTAGATTGAGGCTTCCTTAGGCATTAGTACCACTAGCCTCAATAAGATATTGCATGTTCATTTGGCCGTGAACAAGATTTGTTATCGTTGGGTGCCACATAATTTGACGACTGCTCAAAAAAAGGCTCGTGTCGCTTGGAGCAAACAAAATTTGAAAAATTACAACCGCCGTAACTCAAATGCAGTGCATAACATCGTCACAGGTTACGAATCATGGATCTGTGCATATGAGCCCGAAACATAACAGCAATCGACCGTATGGGTCTTTCAAGAGGAGCTAAATGCAACAAAAGTTGGTCGTGGAAGAAGCACATCGAAGCAAATGATCGCGCTTTTTTTTCGGTAGAACCGGCATGTGGCCACAGTGCTTTTAGTGGAACGTTAGATGGTAAATTCTGAGTGGGATACCACCATCTGCTTGCCAACAGTGTTGGAAGAAATAAGGCAAAACAACAAGAGAATACGGATCGCATCAGAACAATGCGAGCTCTCACACATCAATTGAAACAATGGGTAATTTCAGCATTCAACATGTCGAATTGATGGGTCATCCGCCCTACAGCCCTGACTTGGCACCCAATGACTTCTTATTACAGTGTGGTCAACGTTTTCCGATGCCCGAAGCAGCTGTTGAAGCGTTTAAAAACCATATTTTTGAGGTGTGAGACACAATCTCGTTAGTCCGTGTATTCAACAGCAACCCTAACCCTAATCTAATTACCCTAGCTCTTAATTAATTTAAAACTCTTAATTAATTTAGACTTGGGAAGGGCAAGGTAAGATTTAGTAAGACAAGGGGACATACTACTTTTAAAATAATAAAGATCAGTTATAAGACTTGAATAGGTTTGTCTGAATCAAGATTATGACAATATATTCCCTTGCAAATGACGAATACTTTGGGCTGACGGTTTCATAATAGATTTAAGCGCCATATGGTCAGCATTCTTCTTAAAAAATTATAGATAGAAAATAGAGAGAAGTTTACTTACATCAAAATTGAAGATTTTAATTTTACCTACATGCGAAAACTTCAAGACAATAAAATACATTCGTTCTAAAAAATTTCGAAACAGTTAATATTACAACTCCAGAGAGCCAGTGATTTAAGGTCACAACTATGTTATATCCATTAAAATATATTACTTGACGTCATTTCAACGACAGATAAGTTGTACAACTTTCAATTATCCCTACAGATCATCCTTTTTGGTTGGCTCGTTGAATTCTGTGTTGTGTGCTATGTTATGGTTAGTTTTAACCAGCTATAATAAGGCACAAATACACTATTGAGTTAATGTAACTAAGGACATGAAAACAAGTTGGGTCTTTAATATACTTTCTTTGACAGCATCCTTGAGAAATAATTGAGTTTGAAACTCCATAGCATTGAAAAATGAAAAAGCGTATGACATCTTCCGATGTCTTTAAATACTTGTATTCATTAGTTGATTATTTTGAAATATTTCTTGAATTTCTGCCACGATGTAGCATAACACCACGCAATTATATTATTTCTAAGCAACATATTTCCTAGCTCTGTATCCATGCACACTCTTGTATTAAAATAAACTAAACTGTACAAATATTAATAAATTAAAACAATACAATTAAGAACTTGTGTACTCATATTTATTCATTTGCATTTCCTATTTACCTCAATCGATTGTTTCCGATGCGACGTGAAAATGCTTGCGGGCGTGCCAGAGTGCTATAAAAAAGCTCGTTTCCAAGTGGAATTTTTAAGTTTTAAAGTGACGCTTAAATCGACAACTACCAAAATGAAATTATTCAACGTTTTCGCCATCGCTGTAGTTTTAATCTTTGCCGTTTTTGCCGGCCCAAGTTCAGCTGAGCCCTTGGTAAGTTTTAGGGATTTAATTTATTGAAAATGTATTAATTTATATTCAAATGTCGAATATTCAATGTCTAATATTATATATTTAAACTGTTTGCTAGAATACTAACTGTTGTCATCTTTTTTCCTTAGCTTGTAATAAAGAAGCCAACTGACATAAAGAAGCCAGCTGTAACCGTCACTCTTCCTGATTATGTAAGTAGTCATACCTGGACAGGAGTGCAAACTTATTAAACTTTTCTACAATTTACATCTTTTCTTTTGTATAATTTAGAAAAAACTTTTCCAGCAATTTTTAGACATCGAATTGAAAAAGATAGAAGATATAAAAAAACTATTCGCAACTAAATAATTCAAAATGCGAACTAATAAAAAAATTCTATAAATTCATTAAATAAACAATAAAATGTTAAAAGTGCAAATGGATTGTTTCATTCATGCTTTCAATATTGGTGAAATATAGGAATATAAACGATGCATTATCTTCCCGGTATGCAAGGATAGGGGATACTCGTCTATATATATCATACCAGTATTCGGCCTTTGAATTTCACTGTGTGTAATTTTTTAAGTCATGGCAAAATAACCATATACGGACACTATTACGTGATAAAAGACTAAAAAAAAAAGACCCGTGTTTCCCAATTTTTCCCAAAGTCATGCACTTTTTTTTTATGGGCCGCCAAAGATTTGGGGCCTCGGTATCATTTTCGTAAAATGTGATCATTTTCTCAGGCTCATATCTTGCAAACCGTTCAGAATTTCGATTTACTCTCTGAGGCAAAGTTGTAGCTCTTGTCATAAAGAACAAAAATTGCGAACATATAAAAAAACTTCACCTTCCAGATCAAAATCGCAAAAAACTTAAAAAAATTCGATTTTTTTTACCTTTTTTCCCGTGTTCAGGTCCATAGGTAGCAAACCGTTCAAAATTCAAGGAAACAATCAACTACAAAAATTTACCTAAGATCTCAATAAACAAATTTCTAGAACATATAAACTTCCTAGAGATGATTCTTAACACTGTTTAGGTAGCACGCAAAAGTGAAAAATTTGCCGAAAATTTTTTAATTTCATTTTTTTTTACCTTTTTCTCCTGTTCAGGTCCATAGGTAGCAAAAAATGAAATATGCCTGGCCAGAACCATGTGTTTGTCCAAGGGTTAACACCATTTAGGTAGCGCTTAGGTATCACGCGATCATGCACCGACAGCAGCAGCACAGGCAATGCAGTAAGCTCAGCACACGCACATTTTACACACATTCACATTTTACGAAAATGATACCGAGGCCCCAAATCTTTGGCGGCCCATAAAAAAAAAGTGCATGACTTTGGGAAAAATTGGGAGACACGGGTCTTTTTTTTAGTCTTTTATCACGTAGTGGTGTCCGTATATGGTTATTTTTTTCGTGTTGCACTGTGTTTTCATAGAAAAGTGGTACCGAAAATTGAGAGAAAACAGCAACTCCAATGAATTAAATTAAACGAAATTTTGGAGTTTTATTGCCAGCCAGCAAGCGTCAACGACATGTGGTGTTCAGTTTCTTGGTGTTCCGCTAATACCCAAAAGGCAGATGCTCTGATCCATTTGGAGTTTGCCAGTGGTCCACTTATTCTCCATTCCGGAAAAAAGTTCACTAAAGACTATGTATCAATCAGGATCGGCCTCATCACGCTTATGTAGAGCCAGGGCGTCAACTTGAGTATGAGAACAACATGCATACGCATTGATTACCCCATGTATGTATGTTATCGTCGTAGTCCTTCTGAACAATCTGGTCTCGATTTTATATGGGTTTATGATACTTTCGTACACATGAACAAGGCCAACTCTCATCTGATTTAGTTTTAGATCTGTCAAGACAATTGCTGTCCGAATGTACTGATTAAATTCGAATATAGTTACAAGTACTGGATAGTTTGTCAACACCTTTAGTGATAGCGGCACTATCAACTAATTACACTGCGCCACAAAATCAAACTTTTTCCAAAATAACAAGGTTCTGACAACGGACTCTGGTAGATGGGTAACAAATATATACGTGCATAACCTACATGAGGATGCAGGAAAATTGGACGAGGCACCCAGACGGTACACGGGTAAGACAAATCTGGCCTATTATAGATGGTTCGTGGATCTCGCATTTTATCGTATATTGTATTCGGTTCTGTACATTATCACAGGTTTGTTTCCCTTGTCAGTTTAAATTACGATTAACTCAGCGTGGGTTTTCAGAAATTTTCTTGAAATGAATTTATACGTCACGGTATTTTTAATGTTTCTTTTAAAATTTGTTATTTTATTTTCCATTGTCCATTTGCAAATTTTGTCTCTGACCTCCATAGGATAAACGTTATTGATGTATGGGAGAAGAACCGTTTAAACTGTTCGGCATAAAATGCTCCACGAATTTATGGTTTGTCGAAAATTCACAAACAAAACATTCCGCTCAGACCAATTGTATCGTCCATTAATGTTCCGTGCTATTATTTGTCTAAACATGTTGGCAAAATTCTACACAACTTACCTTCGAATACCTGCAATATAAAGAACGCAACAAACATAAAACGCAGCATGCAGAATATGAATCTGGGAGATGACGAAATTATTGTGTCCTTTGATGTTATTTCCCTTTTTACTAACATTCCTATTCAGACTGCCATACGCTTCATTATTGGACATTGGAAAAAGATTAAATTACATTTGTACGTCAATCCCCAAGACAAAATTGTTTTGTCTAATAGATAACAACTATTTTATAAATGGCGGGGTAATATACAGCCAGATTTTCGGAATGCCAATGGGAAATCCACTGTCACCCACAACAGCGGACATCGTTTCTTGACAATCTACTGGACAATGCAATAGCCGAATTAAACAAAAAGGGCAGCAATTTTAAATACATTGCCAAATATGTATTTATAAGTAGATGATATTTTATCAGTAGTGAAAAACAAAGATGAGATCCTGAGAGCCATTAATAACTGTCAAAGGAAACTTAAATTTACAATGGAAATAGAAGAAAATAAAATCCTAGCTTATCTTGACACCCAAATCACCACTGTGGACGTGTGTTAAAATTTAACTGGTATCAAATGGAAACAGCTTCCAGCAGAATAATCGTCACTTCTGGCAACACTGCATACAAGTCTAAACGGGGTTTACTCATACGTAAAAACACCAATAGAAAAACTACAACAAAGCAATATCGTGTATGAGATACCATGCCGTTGAACCAAAGGAAAGGAAATCGGACAAGTGTACATCGGAACAATGGTGCAAAGAAATGGTACAAGCACTAGCACAGCTGATTTAAACTCTTTTCTGGACTGAGTGTGAGTAAGTTTTTCTCTTATGTCAAAGATTGTTAACATTTGTTTGTCTGCAACACCCGTCCGCCCGCAACTGCTGTTTTTGAAATGTTTCTCTGTAAAATTCACATAGAAACGTTTTAATTTTCACACTTAAACACTTTCAAAATATAAAATAACACACAATCATATAATAAATGGCACTTTTTCCAAATTTGTTTATTTTTCATCAATTTTCTATCAGCTTACACTGAGCAAAAACAACATGCGTGTTATTTTTGGAGGGTTGTATTTGTTGTCGTACTGCATCTACCATTATATTTGTACCATGTTCGGAACTAGTACTAGGAAAACATTAGAAGTGAGAAAGAGAGAGGATAAAATGGACATCGAAATGAAAACAATACATTATGCGGCAATTGGAAATTTATTATTTGGGGCCTCAAAATTTCATCTGCAGGGCAGGGCTCATTTTTCGATTTTACTTAATAAATCCTAAGCAGTTTGAAATTTTGATTTACAATCTTCGACTATATTGTAGCTTTTCCTTATTTCATAACCCTTTTTAACGTCTTTCAGAAGATAAAACACATGAAACGTCGAGCATATTTGAAACATTTTTACGTTTTCAGGCTCACTGTAGTGAAACTAACTCCCTTCAAAGCAGTTGTAGGCTATACATTTCTTGACAACTTTTCAAAATACAGTTGTCAAAATATTTTTTATTATATTTAGATCCACTTAATGGATATAGTAACAACAATCAAACTTTAATTTTAATCATTTACCATTTTACCATTTTTATTTTCTCGCTTATAAGTGTACATATGGTTAAATTCTGCTACGTTTTAGTACTTAAGACTCTGGAGAATATTGTCAAATGTACTATACAAAAACTACTACGTCGAGGTTTCCAAAATAATCGTAACAATTCAAAGATTTACAATTTTTTATATGTAAAATATAAAATATTTCAAATTTGCTTAATGTTTCGCCGTTTTGTGGAGTATTGATAAATTTTTTCTGAAAGACATATTAGAAAGAATTTCGAAATGGGGAAAGAGCTACTATATTGCGGAATACAAAATTTCGGAATGCTTAGAATTTTTTGAAGTAAAATAAGTGGTAAATAAGTGGACCACTGGCAAACTCCAAATGGATCAGAGCATGTTCATTTTGGGTATCAGCGGAAAACCAAAAAACTGAACATCACATATCGTTGACGCAATACAATACATTTTCGTTTACTTTAATTCATTGGAGTTGCTCTCTTCTTCTCGCAATTTTCGTTACCACTTTTCTACGTAAATTCAAAGGCCGAATATGCCGAATACTGGTATGATAATTTGAATTTTATATATAATTTTATATATATAGACGAGTCTTACGTGTCCCTTATCCTTGCATACCGGGAAGATACTGCATCGTTTTTATTCACTCGTTTTATTTCACTAATATTGAAAGCATGAATGAAACAATCCATTTGCACTTTTAACAATTTATTGTTTATTTAATGAATTTATAGAATATTTTTATTAGTTCGCATTTTGAATTATTTAGTTGCGAATAGTTTTTTTATATCTTCTATCTTTTTCAATTCGATGTCTAACAATTGCTGGAAGAGTTTTTTCTAAATAATACAAAAGAAAAGATGTAAATTGTAGAAAAGTTTAATAAGTTTGCACTCCTGTCCAGGTATGACTACTTACATAATCAGGAAGAGTGACGGTTAAAGTTGGCTTCTTTATGTCAGTTGGCTTCTTTATTACAAGCTAAGGAAAAAAGATGACAACAGTTAGTATTCTAGCAAACAGTTTAAATATATAATATTAGACATTGAATATTCGACATTTGAATATAAATTAATACATTTTCAATAAATTAAATCCCTAAAACTTACCAAGGGCTCAGCTGAACTTGGGCCGGCAAAAACGGCAAAGATTAAAACTACAGCGATGGCGAAAACGTTGAATAATTTCATTTTGGTAGTTGTCGATTTAAGCGTCACTTTAAAACTTAAAAATTCCACTTGGAAACGAGCTTTTTTATAGCACTCTGGCACGCCCGCAAGCATTTTCACGTCGCTTCGGAATCAATCGATTGAGGTAAATAGAAAATGCAAATGAATAAATACGAGTACACAAGTTCTTAATTGTATTGTTTTAATTTATTAATATTTGTACAGTTTAGTTTATTTTAATACAAGAGTGGGCATGGATACAGAGCTAGGAAATATGTTGCTTAGAAATAATATAATTGCGTGGTGTTATGCTACATCGTGGCAGAAATTCAAGAAATATTTCAAAATAATCAACTAATGAATACAAGTATTTAAAGAAATCGGAAGATGTCATACGCTTTTTCATTTTTCAATGCTATGGAGTTTCAAACTCAATTATTTCTCAAGGATGCTGTCAAAGAAAGTATATTAAAGACCCAACTTGTTTTCATGTCCTTAGTTACATTAACTCAATAGTGTATTTGTGCCTTATTATAGCTGGTTAAAACTAACCATAACATAGCACACAACACAGAATTCAACGAGCCAACCAAAAAGGATAATATGTAGGGATAATTGAAAGTTGTACAACTTATCTGTCGTTGAAAGGACGTCAAGTAACATATTCGAATGGATATAACATAGTTGTGACCCTAAATCACTGGCTCTCTGGAGTTGTAATATTAACTGTTTCGAAATTTTTTAGAACGAATGTATTTTATTGTCTTGAGGTTTTCGCATGTAGGTAAAATTAAAATCTTCAATTTTGATGTAAGTAAACTTCTCTCTATTTTCTATCTATAATTTTTTAAGAAGAATGCTGACCATATGGCGCTTAAATCTATTATGAAACCGTCAGCCCAAAGTATTCGTCATTTGCAAGGGAATATATTGTCATAATCTTGATTCAGACAAACCTATTCAAGTCTTATAACTGATCTTTATTATTTTAAAAGTAGTATGTCCCCTTGTCTTACTAAATCTTACCTTGCCCTTCCCAAGTCTAAATTAATTAAGAGTTTTAAATTAATTAAGAGTTAGGGTAATTAGATTAGGGTTAGGGTTGCTGTTGAATACACGGACTAACGAGATTGTGTCTCACACCTCAAAAATATGGTTTTTAAATGCTTCAACAGCTGCTTCGGGCATCGGAAAACGTTGACCACACTGTAATAAGAAGTCATTGGGTGCCAAGTCAGGGCTGTAGGGCGGATGACCCATCAATTCGACATGTTGAGTGCTGAAATTACCCATTGTTTCAATTGATGTGTGAGAGCTCGCATTGTTCTGTTGCGATCCGTATTCTCTTGTTGTTTTGCCTTATTTCTTCCAACACTGTTGGCAAGCAGATGGTGGTATCCCACCCAGAATTTACCATCCAACGTTCCACTAAAAGCACTGTGCCCACATGACCGGTTCTACCGAAAAAAAAGCTCGATCATTTGCTTCGATGTGTTTCTTCCACGAGCAACTTTTTTTGCTCCTCTTGAAAGACCCATACGGTCGATTGCTCTTATGTTTCGGGCTCATGTGCACATGTTTCGAGCTCATATGCACAGATCCAGATCCGTATTGTAATCAATTGTGACGGCGCCCATTTAACCGATATCATCTCTTCAACTTACCCAATAAAATTCTAAAGGTTCAAATAAACATAATCAAAAACAGAATCGAAGTTTTTCATTAGGAAAAAAAATGAGAGCCAAATAACTAAACTGTTATACACAGTATAAACATTGAATAGTACAGAATTTCATTAAAACCAGTTGTGGTTTACAAGCGATAGAGTGTTGATTGATCCGCCCTACTTTTGTATGGGAGGTGCCGAATGGGCGTGGCAATCTCGCCCATTTTCTTCTGTTAAGTAGACATTTAGAGATTATTAACCAATGTGGGAGTTGAAGCTAACCAGAAGAAAGTTTTAGAAGAAATAGGATGTTCTACTAAATGTTTCAATTTGTTTGGGAGGTACCAGAAGGGGTGTGGTCAAAACGCCCATTTTCAATGCCAAACTAAGTTTGGACAAATAATGGTCACCAACACAATTTCCTTGTGATCGGTAAAGATTTGCGGCAGTTACCAGTTGACCAGCCAGACAGACGGGCGGACATGGCACTGTCTAGCACACTTAGGCTAAATAAGCCCATTGGGATGCCTGCAGTTTCCGCCATAGCAACTACTGACTAGTCGTCCAGCCAATTTGCCCTTTCAATAAATTTGTCTATAAGACCTACAGGAATATCCTGTAGGGCTACGGTGCTAACTAGATGTGGTCCGAATATCCTTCTTCTCCGTCCTGCCAGAGCAGGGCAATCCAAGACGAGGTGTTTCGTGGTTTCCTCGTCCTCTTCCATGCAGCATCTACAGAGAGTGGAGTTTCTATGTCCCAATCTTAGGTCGTGTTTTCCTACAAGACAATGTCCCGTAAGTGTTCCTATCATTGTGGATAACCTGCCTCTCGGCAATTTAAGTAGTTGCCTAGCCTCTTCCTGTGTACCTGTGGCCTGGGGACCCTGGCTTGTTTGCAAGTTGAAGTAAGTCTCCACTTGTCCTTGGACATATTATAGGCCCACTGCATGATCTGCAAACGGCAGGTAGAGATTGGCATACCAACACCTTCTTTTGCCGGAAGTACCTGTGCCGTAGTGCCCTGTCTAGCTAACGCATCCGCTACGCAATTGCCTGGAATGTCGCTGTGTCCCGGTACCCAGATGAGCCTGATGTCAAAATACTCTGTCATCACCCTAAGTGAAGAGTGGTATTCTTTCACCGTCAGGGACATAGCAAACATGGCTTCCAGGGATTTTATGGCAGCCTGGCTGTCTGTGTAGATACATATTTTCCGGAGGGTTGTGGCGCTACTTTTCAGTAGTTCAGCAACCTCCAGTATGGCGGTAATTTCCGCCTGAAATACACTGCAGTGATTAGGCTGCTTGAAGCAGATATTTACATTTAGACCCGGGAATGGACCCCATAGCCTACTTGCTCGTCCAACTTTGATCCATCCGTGAAAAATCTGATACTACTGGTATCCCCTTCCAGTGATTTTGCCCAGGTATTCCCGTTCGGAATAGAAGTCCTTAGATTTGTCGCTGGTAGAAGGTAGGGGATACAGTAGTCCGTTTTTACGGGAATAGAGTTGATCCTTTGTAGTAATTCAGCCTGTCCGGAATGCCCCGATATCATAACACCACAATCTTTGATTCTCACCAGGGATGTAGCGGCTGCCGATTCGGCCATGATATCAGGAGTACAAATGTTCAGGATAGCACTAAGTGCAGTACCTGACGTCGAGCCCATTGCCCCACTAACGCTAATCAGTGCTGATCTTTGAATTTTCATCAAGGAATTCAGAATATATTTCTTTTAGAGGGACCTCCACCAAACTGCGATACCATAGAGAAGTATTGGTCTGACTATTGCAGTATAAATCCACATGGTGATCTTAGGAGACAGTCCCCAGCGCTTTCCTATCGCCCCTTTACAACAGTAAAGAGCAACAAACGCCTTTTCCGCCCTCTCCTCCACCTTCGGTTTCCAAGACAGTTTTCTGTCGAGATTTATCCCCAGACACTTGACCTTTTCCGTCAACTGTAATTGCACCCCATTAACTGACGGCAGTTCAAACGCGGGTATTTTATATTTCCGAGAGAGCAAGATAAGCTCGGTTTTAAGTGGGTTAAGTGATAGTCCGTTGTTAGCGGTCCAGTTCGAAATCAGACTAAGTAGGCTGGTTGTACGAATGCTAAGTAAATTGAGGTTTCTACCCGTACAGATGATGGCAATATCATCAGCATAGGCAAAGACCTGGCATTCGGTCCTGTCCAATTCAAGAAGCAGTTCATTGATAGAAGTCATCCAAAATATTGGAGACAGAACTCCCCCCTGCGGTGTCCACCTGTTAACGATCCAAGCAATTGTAACTCCACCCCATTCAGCTTTAACGGATCTATCCACCAGAAGCTTCCCAATTAGGCGTGGCACTAAGCTGTTGACTCCTAGATTCTGTAACGACCTAAGAATTGCCGAAGGTTGAATGTTATTGAAGGCTCCCTCGATGTGCAGGAAGGTCCCTACAGCGAAGACCTTATTCTCAAGCGAGTTTTCTATTATGCTGACTATAGAGTGGAGAGCAGTCTCAGTTGACCTGCCCTTGGTATAGGCATGCTGAGAACTCGATAGTAGATTCTGTGGAAGATTACTTCGAACGTGAATGTCCAGTAACCTATCAAATGTCTTAAAAACAATGGATGATAGACTGATTGGTCTAAAGTCCTTTGGTTTGACATGAAAGCATTTGCCCGCTTTCGGGACGATAACCACTTTGGTTTGCTTTCAAATGCTAGGAATGACTCCCAGCATAAAGCAGGCCTTGAAGATTGCCTTCAACCAACTACAAGATAGGTATAGTGCCTCTTTTAGTTGTGCGGGAATTATCCCATCAGGTCCGGCTGATTTATAGGGCTTTATGAACCACTTGCTTTATGTTCAAACCAATATTAAAAACTATACAAAACAGTGTTGGTAAAAAGTAACTTCTGAAATACGTTAATTGTGATCATATTCAGGAATTAGATACTTCTACACTTAAATGTAAATGCATTAGTTAAACAAATTGTCGTTTTTAATAAATAAATCAAATAAACTAAGCCTCTTTATGCAGGAACAAAATTTTATCTTAAAGAAGTTTACCTCTTATTACCATTCTTCCAGACGGACAATGGAACCAATTGCAAAAGAAGTGGTAATAATATTAGAAATTCCAAATTATTGGTCAAATTATTTTAGAATGTACTAGGTATTTATAAGGGCGAAGTCAGGCTTTCAGAATAAACGAAATCTGTTTCAACGGACGTTTTGAAACTTGTAACCAGATTTTTGTTTTTGAGATTCTACACTGAACGGAAAAGCATCGTCACAGGGATGCAAATGTTCATCACTCCAACAACTTTCGTCATCGAAATTGAGCTAACGAAATTGAGTTTCATTCCCGCTACGAAAATGTGTTCATCAACTGCAAATTGTTCGTTGTTGCTGCAATGAATTTCATTCGTTACTGCACCGAATTTGTTTCGTTGCTGCAATGAATTTGCTTCATTACTGCAGTGAATAAGTATCGCTCAAGCAATGAAATTAGTTCATTGCTGCAATGAATTGGTTTTATTACCTCAATGAAGTTGCTTCATTGCTGCAATAAATTTGTTTCATTATTTATTGTTTATTGTACATAAATACACTGTTATTAATACATTGCAGAAGTTCTGATAAAAAAAATTTAATTTTTCTTTCGAAAATGGTCTCAATTTGCTAAATTATTATATCCATTCCACTCGTCTGGAGAAAGATTATGGTAGTCGAGGGGTTGAGTGGTATTGTGGGGCTCAGTGAATAAAGGCCTAACGAACTAACGCCTAATTTTTCAAAATGAAAGAATGCCTAAACAAGAACGCCTAAGAAGAAAGTGAAAGAACGTCTAACTTTAAAAATGAAGGAAAGTCTAATTTTAAAAGTGAAAGAAAGTCTAAATTGTTAGGGTTTTTTCATTATGAATTAACACCTAATGAAAGAAAACCTAACAACTGGAATTTGGAATTGTTTTTATAATTTTAAAAACTAATAATTTTCCCTTTTACAGAATGTTTACAAGATAGTGTATGCATTTTGTAAAAGGGAAAATTAATACCATTATTTTAACATTTTGTAAAAGGGAACTTACCTTTCGTAACCATTGCTTTTCATAGTAAATCATGAACAATCAAAAATGAATAAAACAATCAAAAATGAATAAAAATCAGACTTTTAGCAAAATGAAAAATCGCCTAACATTAATGAAAGAAAGCCTAACAATCAAAAATGAATAAATATCTAATTAGGCGTTTTTTCATTTTTGATTGTTAGGCTTTCTTTCATTATGAAAAATCACCTAACAATTTTAATGAAGGAATGCCTAAAATATTAGACATTCTTTCATAATGAACAACCGCCTAATTCCTATATAATTTTTTGTTGCAATTTTTAGGCATTATTTCATTTTTTTTTAGGCGTTAGTTCGTTATGCCTTTATTCACTGAGCCGTATTGCGGCCGTTGTACTCTGGTCCTGGAATTAAAAACAAATATGGGGAATTTATTATTAAGATTTCTATTTATTATCCACGTATGTCTGTACTTACAATGAACAAAAGCTCTACTCCCGTATGGATTTCATCACACCAATTGATCCATGTTCAAAATCCACATCATTGTTTCTTAAATTATGCAATTGTTGTTGTGTTGAGGGTTCTGTCATTCAATTATAGCGCCACATCTCCTCGTAATTAAGCCACTGATCGCTCTGTAAGCATTTTCTTCAACTGCTATTTTATTTATTTTAACCAAATTTGGTAAAAGTTGTATTTCATTGTATGTTAAATTGTTACTTTTTATGATCGTCTTACTTGAAACTAGAGATGGGCACGTGAGTAAGTTTTGACTCACGTTCAGGCACGCTCACGAAAGGAAGACAGTCACTCACGCACGATCACGCACGAAGATTTTTTGGGTACTCACGTTCACGCACGCTCACCTGAGCAGAATTTGGTCCTACTCACGTTCACGCGTGATTCACGCAAAAATTACCGTAAAAAATTAAACAGGTTTTTTACATGAACCACTTGCAATATATTCAAACCAATATTAAGAATATATCTAACACAATGTTCGTAGAAAGTACGTTGTTAAATACGGTAATTTGGATCATATTCAGGAATTAGACACTACTACACTTAAATGTAAATCCCTAGGTTAAATTGAATGTCGTTTTTAATAAATTTAGCAAATAAACTAAGCCCTTTTACACAGGAACAATATTTTATCACTTTTATCTCAAAGAATTTTGCCTCTTAATTCCATTAGTATTCTTCCAGACGGACAAAGGGATCAATTGCAAAAAAAGAGTGGTAATAATATCAGAAATTCTAAATTATTGGTCAGATTATTTTAGAATCTAAAAAAAAGAAATGGTGTCCCATAACATCCCATGAAGGGATTGAGGAGAGGTTCTCACAATCAGTGAGATGTGCGCTTTCTAGTTTTACACTCACTGATTGGAACCTACAGTTTTACAGCGGTTCCGAACGGTATTTTTGGGAAGCTTTTTCATGGCTAAGTACTCGATAGTGTCGCCATTACTATGTGAGGTGACCGTCGTCGAAAGGAATGTAAGGTGGTCTGAGCAGGGATCGAACCCACGTTCTAATGTACAAGAGCCGCGCACCCTAACCATTCCACCACCGACGGCCGAATATACTAGGTATTTATGGGGGAGGAGTCAGACTTTCAGAATATTATATCTAAATGCTTCCTGTTTAACGCACGTTTTGCTACAGAGTGTGAGAGCGTTGGTGATGTTCAAATGCTCACGGCATGTAACTTCGAAACTTGTAACCAGATTTTTTGTTTTTGAGATTTTAATTTTTAATTCTACGCCAATTCGATTAGAATTATAAACAATGTAATACCGCAATCTTGTATTATATCCCAATAACACTAGTCAACAGTCAAAATGTACTCCGCATGCCATAATTTTTTCTGTGTAGATAACCTTGACATGAGCTCGAAAAATGAAATAAAATTTTTTTTTTCGTTTGGTTTTTTTTTTGTTTTTTTTTTAAATTTTAAAAATTTTTTTTTGGTTAATTTGTTTTTGTATGAAAAATTGTTTCAGCAACTAACAAATCTCGTCAAAATATATACTAAATGGATGGTAGTAGACCCCAAAACATAAATAATGTGCGTCTTCATTCATCGGCTAGCTACGGCGGTCGTAATCGGTTGTTGAATCAGGAATTTTACAAAATTTTACCGAAAATTTACAAGTGAAATTTTATTTACACAACCTCATTGGAGGTTGACACAACCTCATTAGAGGTTGACACAACCTTTTTCATCATTTTTTCATTTGATTGACTAGTGAGATAATTTCAAAGGTAAAATGCAATGCTCGAACTAAAAAGTAGATTCTGAGGGCTTTAGCGAAAAAATTCACAACTTCATTATTAATTCATGGATTTTCTTAAGAAGTAGCTTGTTTGATTTCTAAAACCTGCCACATTGCGTATAAAATACAAAAAAAATGCACTCTGTGAATTAATATTTTTTTAAAATGCTTTAAGGGGCTTTCACTTGTAAATTTTCGGCAAAATTTTGCAAAATTCCTGATTCAACAATATATTTTGACGAGATTTGTTAGTTGCTGAAACAATTTTTCATACAAAAACAAATTAACCAAAAAAAAAATTTTTAAAATTTAAAAAAAAAAAAACAAAAAAAAACTAAACGAAAAAAAAATTTATTTCGTTTTTCGAGCTCATGTCAAGGTTATCTACACAGAAAAAATTATCGCATCCGGAGTACATGAAATCTTTTTCATTTTGTTGAGTAGTGTAATTGTTTAATTTAATGCAAATAATATCACTTGACAAATAGTGACGCATGTGTGGCATTTTTAGTCCCAAAAAATCTGTTATGAAAATTCGAGTTTGTTTAAAAATTGAGCTTTGCTGATCAAGATTATGCGTACGATAATTTTTGTGTTTTGCTTTGCAGTTAACCTCATTTCAGTCTAGAACTTGGTTTAAACCCAGTACATAAGTTTCAGTCGGGTGAACCGACTTAATTATACCCTCACCATACCATACCGTACCTCATCCATTGCGTGGGAGTTCTGTTAAAAAACGCCCATACTCAAAAGTGACCACATTCAACAGCAGATTGACGACATTGCGCTAAATATTATTGAATACCCAAATTAGTTAGATTCCCTCCCAATATTTATATGCGAGGTAAAAAATGGGCATGGCAAGTTGTTGCCATAATTTTGATCAGTACCAAAAATTTTATTAAGATCGGTTATGATTTATTGGAGATATCGAGTCGGCAAACCGGAAATACGCCTAACTTTTGTTTTGGGGGTACGAAACTGGGCGTGGTACTAGTACCGAATTTTATTAAGATCGGTTGTTGTTTATGAGAATTATCGTGTGGATCAACCGGTCATCCGCCCAACTTTTATATGGGAGGTACCAGAATGGGTGTGGCAAAACAGCTCATTTTCAAAAGGAGAGCTTTATTTGGCTAAACACTGACTAGTACAAACTTTCATAAAGATTGGTTTGGTTTTGCGGAACTTCTCATGCCGAACAACCAGACGCCCAAGCAACTTTTGTATGGGAGGTACCACAATGGGCGTGGCAAAATCACCCTTGTTTTAATCGGTGATTAGCTTTTAATAACGTGAAACCTTATACCTAATTTCATTACGGTCGGAAGTGTTTCACGCGATTTATCGGATTGACAATCCGGTCGAACACCCTGTTTTGTATGGGTGGTACCAGAATGGGCGTGACAATCTCGCCCATTTTCTCCAGTTAAGTAGGTATTTACAGATTATTAACCGGTGTGAGAGTTGAAGCTAATCACATCTACCAGAAGAAAGGTTTGAAAGAAATATCAGAAGGGGCGGGGTCAAAACGCCCATTTTCAATCCCAAACTCAATATTGGCAAATAATAGTCACTGTTAAAGTTTCATTGTCATCTGTAAAGATTTACGGCAGTTATCGTGTTGACCAGCCAGGCAGCCGGCCAGACAGACACACAGACGGACATGGCTCAAACCTCTTAAAAAGTCCTAAAACGAATTTCGTCCATAGATGCTAAGGGTCTAATTTGGTTCCTTCTATGTGTTAAATTTTATTCCGTATTAAATGCTAATAAAAATCAACAAGCGAAATTTTCCCAAAGTCAAAAATTTAAAATTTTGTTCAAAAATCATTAATTTTCTGCCAAGGCTGGCTTGTAGGTAGGGTGATGGCCAAACTATATTTTAAATTACATTAAGTACCTTGGGCAAGGCCTTGCTTACAACATATTATATCTTTCTTACAAAAATTTTCGAAACTATTGAAAAAATTGATGGTGCGTAGCTTTCCTAAAAAATTTAGTTTTTTTTCAGTTTGAAAAAATTTTCAATTTGAGTTGTCGTTATCAACCGGTTTTAAATAATTTAAAAATATTTTCAACTTACGTTTGCTTGAAGTCTTCCCAATGTAGCTGTGTTTTTATAAATATATTTTGACTCAATATGACCAGTTATTACCGAAAAACTAAAGATAGTGCGAATGTTTACATTCTAAACTTTTGATTCCAAATATCTTTGTAACGGGTAGAGAGACGACACATGACTCTGCATGTTTTTGGTTTGTGCGGCTTAGTAGAATTTCAAACACAAGTTTGGAAGTTACATGCAATGAAAATGTTGTCACCCTGACACCCTGTAGCGAATCGTACGTTGAAACAAGGTGTCTCTAAATACCAGATTCTGAAAGCCTGACTCCTTTTCTACAAATACTTAGTACATTAAAAAATATTCGAACCAATAATTTAGAAATACTGATATTATTGCCACTTTCTGCCAATCGGTCCCACTGTAAAACGTATAAAAACTCCTTCATTTGTAGCCGAGTTTCTTGAAATACAGAAGATGATTAACGACGCTTTCTTGGAGGGGAATGTTATTACAAGCCTTCCAAAAATACTTTGTGTAACAAGTAGCAAGAAAATCGAAATTATATAATATCCACCATTCGGAAATACTCGTGACTCACGCGAAAATAGTGCTCACGCACACACTCCCGCAAAGATTCGACTCACGCACGAAGATTTGTTCATTACTCACGTTCACGCCCGCTCAAGTTCACGCGTGATTCACGTCAATCACGTGACCATCCGATGGATGCAGGTATAAACACATAATAACTATTTATAACCAAAACGCGCCGGGATCCTTCCCGAAACGCGCTGAAAAGCGATAAATTAAGTTTAATACAGTGTTGTAAATTGAGCTACAAACTACTTGTTAAGGCCATGACTCACTATCAGATTCAGTCTTTGGATCTGTCAAAAATCGTATGTGTGCTGAAAAAATAGGATAGTCTGGATTGTATGCGAATAAGTATGAAAGAGAAACGTAAATAATTTTGACAGGTCTGTTAGATTAGCTCATGTTTTGAAAAATTGCAAAAGATTAATATTTTCTCTGCGATCAGGGTTGTGTTTTGGGAGACAGCTGTTAGAATAACAATAACGCCAGCTGATACAAATATAGACGCGCTATTATTCTGTTAAAATTCTCTCAGTTTTCGTGAGGTAGTTGTGCAAAAGAATAAATAATAGTTGTGCAAAAGAATAAATAAATGAATATGTCGAAAAATATTAAAGTGAGTATATTGTAAATACAAACGAAATCAAAATATCATCAAAAGCAATCCAAAGAACCAACGTGATGTTGAAAACATATGGTTTTGCATCATTTTTGTGTGATGGTCTGGCATCCACAGCACACTTGGATTGGATTTTTTCAAGTGTGATGCGATTTTCTTCAAGTGTGATGAGATTGTGTCAGATTATTTTTTCAATAAATCGCACCACTATCTAGGATAGTGAGTCACGGCCTTTAGTAACACCCAAGATTCCGTGTAGTCATCCAAGTCATTGCATGTGAGTTCTATGCCTTGTAAAGGACAGATTGTTGTTAAAAACAAAGGGCTTGATCTAGAAGACACCAGATAAATTAGTACATGTACATACAGAAATTACACAGGCTGATGATTCCTGGAAACTAACAAAAATTCTATCTGGCATAATTTTATAAAACAAACTAAAATTATCGGCATTGCAGATTTATCTGGTGATAAATGAAGCTGTTTAAGTAATTCTGATATTAAACTTTTGTATGAATGGATCGACATCGGTTTGTTTGATAAATCTTCGCCTCCAAATCGTAAATGTTGCTGTGTTTGCTTCAAAGACCATATGTACAACGCCATTTTTATCTTAGGGCATTCTGAAGTTTTTATTACCAAGCTTTCCTGGCTCGTATTCCGAATTTCTTATGAATTTTGCGTAATTTATCTTTGTTCTCCTTTAATTCTAGTTAGGATATGGTAGATTTATTTTCCCTGTACTCCTGGCATAAAGAAATAATAAAATGTCTTCGATCGTGTCTTTCTCAAATTTCACTTCGTAGTAAACTTTGCCGATTTCATAAAGAAAAGTTAGCCTCCAGCTATCTTCTGACTAATGATATGTATTTCAAAACAGTTCAACTAAACTGTGTTCAACAGTGGTTACGAAGCGAACCAATACAAACAAGTCAACGGAGGCAATAGAAACCCATTCCTAGGCTAAACAATATATGATGGCAAAGCTAAGCGGTTTAGTTAATATTTTGGTCCAAAGGTCATAAAGTATGAATATTTTTTAAGGTTTTTTGATTCATGGATCAGTTTTTGTTAACTTTTAGTATTTAAGACTCAATGAGTTACTTTTTGTGTGTTCATATTTGTATTTATGTAATGTAAATTGAAATGAATTAAAATATAAATTTACAGGTTATAAAAATTTGTGTTTGAATGCTATTTGTAAAAGCATCTTCATCAATTTGGGACCGTTGTCTTTTGACTATGTTTAGTATACCAGAATTTGAAATATTCGAAGAACTAAGATGCTCTCCCGATTCCTCAGAGTGCTCTGAAAATATTTCTTGGAAAGGCATCCTTCTCGGGATTAAGTAGTTATTTAGAACCATGCAAGCATTGATTATAACACCCGCTTTAGGTGGGCTATATTAAAAGGCTCTTTTTTTGGCAGACACCGAACTCTGCTTTCTAACACACCAGTACATCTTTCCAACAAGAGATCTAGTTGATTTGTGCGCTATGTTGCAGCGTTCCTCAGGTGTATTAGGTGTTACACTAATTGGAGTCATCGGCCAAGGCTATTCAAAATTAACGTATAATTTGGTTCACATCATCAATTATAAAAATTAAAAAAAATACCTGCAATGGATACCCACTGTCGCCTAGAAGACAAACATTTCCGCCACCTGCTTCATAAAAGTCTTCCAGAGCTCTGCAAGCTCGGGAACGTCGCCATACATAACAGTCATGGGCAGTACCACCGAATTGAGTATTAGCGGCTGGAATAAGGTAATCTGCATCGCATATGATCATCACATTTTTGAAGGTCCCCCTTCCGACTATAGTAAACGTGCTCTATAATATTAACCCAATTACCCCAGGGAAATAATATTTCTACATGCATTTTATTTTTAATGCTAAGAACTCTTCGCGTTTCGGGAAATTAATATGTCTATGTGTTATATTATTCAACGCTGTAGCAACCATTTGTACACATCTACTTACAGATGTTTGGGATAAAGCAGATAAACTGTCTTGTCCAACACTTCGTTGAAAGCTACCAGTGGCAAAAAACGGAGGGAACTCAGTACATGACTTTAGTTCATCAATGGTTTGGGGAACCGATACAAGTCCATAAAGTGCTAGTCGGTCATTATTTCGAAATGGATTTTGGTCACCGCGAGTGGTGCGTCTCAAATAATTGCTGTAAAATATTTAATTATATTTACTGCAATAAAAATCATCCAATAACTTCTGCTTACCTTTGCTCATCCCGATTTCTTTGCCATGAATCAAAAATATTATTAATCCCGACATATTTCGTTTTCACTGGTTTAACATTTCCTTCGAAATTTCAATGATAATGTTACAGAAGTTGCATGGCACAATGGTAATGAAACACGATATTCACAACAGAAACGAGAATCGCTAAATAGGTATTTATGAAAAGACAAAGTGAGAACTTGTTTTTTTTTATTTCACTGTTTCATATCACCAGAATCTACACCTGTACGATGCTTTACTAGAGCAATGATTTTTTCGATCTTTCTTATTTATAGGAGGACCTTTGATTCCTTAAGGAAACACTCATGCTCTAGCCTTCTTTTTCAATTATTTAATAGGACGTAGATATTCTCGATTGACGTTGTCAGATTTTATTGGGGCATCTTTGATGCCTTATGAGAACACTTTTGTGTTCTACACTTTCCTCACGAGAGAATTAGCTAGACTGGACCTACCCTTAATTAGCCCTTGACTTAATGGGACTTCCGGCGAATTTGCTTATGGTAAATGTTGAAGCTCTTGATGAAGAGATGATACTGTTGCTGCGGCTTATAGGTGGTGTTTGCCGGAATGATGCTGTACTGGTGGTACATGCAGCCTAATAATGAAGCTGTTGCTGGCGCAATCGCCAATCCTCGAGGTGGTGTGGCTGACGCAAGTTGTCTGTTGCGGTCTTGTGGCGTCCACCCGATAATTGTTGGTGCAATCCTTTGAGGATTGCATGCGCTCTCCCAGCGTTTACAGCTGCTACGCGACCTTTCTTTTCTTTATTATGGTTTACTCCTGCACAACAAGAGTAAATCTTATAGTTACAGTACAGGAATTTTAATTAAAATTAAAATTAACATTTTCCACAAAAAACTAAGTTGATTTAAATTTAATATTATAATAAGCACACAAACATATATAAATATAAATATAAAAGTAACAAGGAGGTTAAACAAAGAAAAAACACAAATTGAAACATTGACTAAAAATAAATACAAATTACTAATTTAAACCATTATACCGGTAAATTTATTAAATTGAAGTACTTATAAATATTGAATTGTGAACATTAAGATTAAAAATTTAATATTAAATAAAATTAATTTCTAAAAGCACTTAAAAATTTAAAAATATGATTTTTTAAACGTGTTTGCATTATCGATGAGCTGAATACGGTGTGGTAGCGTGTTCTAAACACGTACAGCATGTACGAAAAATTGCCATTCTGAAACTAGACTACATCGCCTAAACGGTATAATTTCCGTCCTCTGTTACTTCTATTAAAGTTTATCAAGTGATATAAATAAAACGGTTTTCGAGTGCAAATAATTTTATGTAGAAGTAAAAGAGCTTTTGTATTTAAAAGATTTTCAATTGACAGACCATAAAGTAGATTTGAGAGATGTGATACGTGGTCAAATCGTTTCACGCCATACACATAACGGACAGCACTATTGAAAACCACATTAAGTTTGCGCTTACTTACTGAGTTACAATTAGCAAAAAGTTCACAGCCATATAGTAAGCTTGGCAAGATATACGTTTATGCCAATAATAGTATAATATTTCGTGGTACAAAATTCTGAGTTTGCCAGAGCGTTCTCAGTTTAGCATACGTCTGTCCAACAATGGTATTAATGTGATGTGACCAAGTTAATGAGTTATGGAAAAAGATTCCAAGGTTTTTACAGTGGGACACAATTTCAATTTGTTTATTGTCCAACAAAATGTTCAGCTCAATACACTGAGGACGAAGTCTCTTCTGAAAAAACAGGCATTTAGATTTTCCAGGATTAAGACACAGACCATTTGCACTTGCCCAATCATATATTTTGGAAAGGTCCTCATTTAGTTTTCCTACGTTTTCCGACAAAGCTATTAAAGGAAAACCAAGTACCAGTTGTACATCATCGGCGTACGTATGTACAAGGTGTTCGAAAAGAAGTCATCCGATGTTGTTTGGCTCCCCTTTTTTTCCAAATGAAAAACTTCGATTCTGTTTTTTGATTATGTTTATTTGAACCTTTAGAATTTTATTGGTTGAGTTGAGAAGATGATATCGGTTAAATGGGCGCCGTCACAATTGATTACCATATGGGCTCGTTTTATGGCATTTTTGTTTATAATGATTGGAATATCATAATGAGCGATGAGGCTCATTTCCACCTCAGCGGGTATGTGAACAAGCAAAACTATCGCTTCTGGGGCACCGAAAATCCACGAGTGATGCATGAGGAGCCATTACACCCGCTCAAAGTGACTGTATGGTGCGCTGTTCACACTGGAGGAGTCATCGGGCCATTTTTCTTCGAGAACGCAGATGGTCAAACGACAACAGTGGACGGTGCGCGCTATAGGGCCATGTTAACCGAGTTTTTTCTACCGCAATTCGACGAATTAGTACTGGAGGAAATGTGGTTCCAACAGGATGGAGCAACGGCACACTGCGCTAGCCACAACCGATATTCTGAAGGCGGCGTTCCCGGGTCGCCTCATCTCTCGTTTTGGCGATTTGCACTGGCGCGCAAGATCGCCCGATTTAACCGTTCCAGACTTTTTAGAGGGGTATTTTGAACCTCCGTGTTTGCGTGAACAAGCCCGTGACCCTGGAAGTCCTCAAGGTCAACATTCGCCACGAGTGCGAGAATCTGTCGCCCGAAGTTCTCGCCGAAGTGATGAAAAATGCCATAAAACGAGCCCGTATAGTAATCAATTGTGACTGCCCCCATTTAACCGATATCATCTTCTCAACTTAACCAATAAAATTCTAAAGGTTCAAATAAACATAATCAGAAAACAGAATTGAAGTTTTTCATTTAGAAAAATAATGAGACCCAAACAACATCGGATGACTTCTTTTGAAACACCTTGTATGTGATACAATGTGATAGCTGCAACGGAAGGTCATTAATATAGATTGAAAAGAGTAAAGGACCCAAGATAGAGCCTTGTGGTAGACCCTTGGATACAGGAAGAAATTGTGAAAAGGTATTGTTGAAAAAAAACTGTTTGCA
This sequence comes from Phaonia tiefii, assembly GCA_963931995.1. Classification (NCBI taxonomy): domain Eukaryota; kingdom Metazoa; phylum Arthropoda; class Insecta; order Diptera; family Muscidae; genus Phaonia; species Phaonia tiefii. The sequence continues at coordinate 82,820,091 of OZ008367.1, read as the reverse complement.
TGCGCCCTTTGAGGTATGAAAAATTTAAAGCTTAGCTGTTGATGAGAAATTAAAAAAGTTTGACAATTTTGAACAGAGAATATCATGTTCAACAGAGTCAAAAGCCTTAGAGTGGTCTAGGACGACAAGAAAAGACACGTTGCCATCGTCTAAGCTCTGTCGAATTTTTTCCGCAACTTCAGTTACCTGCTAAATATAAAAGGATGGTTAAAACGTCCACCATACCTTCGAAACGCCTCCGCATGCTTACGTTTTTATCCGCTCCGGTGAGATTTAAGTGTTTTTAGCGAAATTATAGCTGTGGAAACGGACCACAAATTCCTCCCAAATGCCCAAAATGGATGCAGTGCTTCTGCGCATGACCTTATCCGTATCGTATGATGTGTAATAACTGTCTTGAGATAGGTAACTTAATCCTGGGTTTGCTGGTTTAACACTTGTATGAAGATACCTCAGTAATTACCCTCCGCAAATTCCTTGTTTATGGTCACTAGGACTAGCTAGTTCGAGAGACTTGGGCCGGATTCTTGTTCCATTTACTGACCGGTAGACGTACAATAAAAAAAGATATCACGCGTGATTTGGATTTGGCGATTTGGATGTATATCCAAATAAATATCATGGAATAAACTTTCTTTGTTAGAAACAGAAAAATACACAAAGTGCAGCAAATATAAAACAAAACAAAAAAAAACTAGAAATCGACAGCTCTAATCAATGATTTTATTAAAACACTCTTAAGAAATAACAAGTTTGACTTACAGTACGTATTTCGCTCCATCGTTGCTGAAGGCCTTCTGCATGATGATGAGGATGATGACGTTTTTGGTAGTACGATTGTTTTGTTCTCTTTTTAGTATTATAATGGTTTCCTAAAAAATATAGAATTGACAGTTTACGAATCAAGTAACATGAATTTTGGAAAATTTGATAATAAATCAAGGAAATGACTTCAATTTACGATAGAGGATTTGATTTTTTTTCGTCTCTTTTTTTCAAAGATTTGTGTTCACGTGTAAGAACTGAAAAATTAAAAGTTCTATACAGATATGTATATACTTTTTTTATGTTTTTTTTAAGGGAATTAATTTGTAGGCTTACTTAAAAGATATAAGAAAAAAATCTTATATTTTAAAAAAAATTTTATTTCTTATTTTTCTTATTGAGCAGTCAAATAGAGGCAAGTTACGTTCAAACCTTAGATAAAATGTAGGGAGAAAAAAAAACAATGTAGTGGAGGGGTGGAAACTGTTATGTTTCTGGATTATTTGTTGAGAGAGTGGTCCCTCTGACAATTGCCTTAGTAGTTGCCCTCGAGGTACTTGATGGATGGTCGAGGAAATATGATGGAGCTGCTCCAGTTGTTTTCCTTCCACGGAACTTTACTGAATCTTTCTGTATCCTGAGTGACGTGATTCGCCTGAGACTCCCAATTGAAATAAAAATTTAAATTTCAGGATATCCTATTAAATTTAAGAATTATTGCAGGCTTATTCAAAAAAAAACTCATTTTACCTTCTCGTTTTACAAAGCTGCCTGTATTATAGGAGGATGGACTTCTCTCTGTATAGGTCTTTATGGGTCTTCACTGTCGCTTATTATTTTATCCTCTGGGTTGTGTGGGTTTTTTCTTTTCACTTCGATGTAAATATATATTTCCTGCAGGCAAATTTTAAGTTTCCATTTCACTTTCAATGCCTCAAAATAAGCTCATATAAAAACACGTTGTCGGAACACTTGTCTTTTAACTTAGTTTCAGGAATAACTATACGATTCAGATGTTGGCAAAGTTAAAAAGAACTGTACTGGTTGATTCTCCATGAAACCTGTGAGGAAATATTCTGATTTGTCGCCGACAGGAAAAACACAGAGAGCAACTGCGTTTTCTGTACTACTCATCATGTACATATGTATACCGCTCCAAAAAATATACATGATCTGCGGTACTGCACTACTAATGGTGTCTAACCGTTTTACGCAAGAAGAGATAGAAGATAGCTCGCGAGTAATACTCTTAATACAGGTTTGTGTTTTATTGGCCCTTTACAGTGGCTCAGAGGAAACTTAACGTTGATTTGGCAAAAATCATTGCTTTTAAAGCAGATTTAAATGTGGAACTTAGAAAATACAATGAATAAAGTGTTGAAAAAAAATTTAGAAAAAAAAACAGAAATTACAGATGAGATTACTACACTTGTTAGGAAACGTGGTTTTCCTACACTTTTCCACTAATCACTTCTACATATATACATATTAAAATAGCTACCGCTGAACTTTTAAGACATTTACGCTGTTGAATGTTTTACAACCAAATAAAATTACAATGGCGGATGGCCTGACAACGCGTTTGCAAAAATCCAATTTCTAACGCAATACACGAAAATATGCAAACACCATTGTTCTACCCAATATTGGTGACTTCTCTTGCAATAATTTATGATACAATAATTATTGTAAACAGCAGCGATGGTATCGACGTGTGAGGGTGGATAGCGAAACTGATGCTGTTTACACGATGCGTGTTGTGACTTGCCGTCGTATGGCGCCGCATTCCTTGAAAATTAAATTCTTATTTTTGGAAAGTTACGAAAATTGAGTCCGATTTATTTTCAAATCGTGTTTAAAAAAATCAAGTAATTGGGTTCTTCGAGGTTTGCATTCGCCGAGGTCATACGTATTATCAATTGTTTGCAGGCGCACAATCATTAACAAATTTAATTGGTCGAACAAACGTTGCAGTTGCATAGGATTTGAATTATTGTCTGTGCTCTTTTCTCAGCTCTTTGCGAATATTTCGTAACCGATAATAGCGTTTTACACTCGTATTGCTGATACACTTCGCACGACTGCTACAGAAGGACTGAATGGCCGGGGTTCACTATATGGAAGGAGATTGTTTCTACATCTGACATCAGTTAAGGCAACTTTGAAAATGTAGCAGGATTAAAGTCGGTGGTTGAGCAGTGTTGGATGGTGTTCCGAATATTTCTATATATCTCACCCTAACAAATATCGATATACTGGGTCTGCAAGGTTAAAAAATGTATGAATCTTCTAAATAATAGACATATTAATACTGGAATTTCTCGCCGAAAGAGAAGTGCAACTGACGCCAGATTTTTACAGCGGATGGAAATGGGTACCAAGGATATTAAAGTCATGAAATTTTGAGTTTCGACGCTTTCGAAGATAGGATGCCGACTATACAAATACGGTACCAACATTCAATGGGAAATATCATACCCTCAGGTAGTGTACGCACAAGACAAATTCGGCAACTATTCGATATTTGATATATTGGATTGACTATTTGTCTCAACGTTTGGACTGCTCGACATCCTGATTGGTAGAAATGGGGCGAGAGTGAACGTCATGGCAAATAGCATTTGTTGAAGCTGCAACGACATGGATTGAGTTAGTTCAACTAAGGACATGAAAACAAGTTGGGTCTTTAATATACTTTCTTTGACAGCATCCTTGAGAAATGATTGAGTTTGAAACTCCATAGCATTGACATATGAAAAAGCGTTGACATCTTTCGATTTCTTTAAATAATTGTATTCATTAGTTAATTATTGTGAAATAGTTCTTGAATTTCTGCCACGAGGTAGCATAATACCACGCAATTATATTATTTCTAAGCAACATATTTTCTAACTCTGTTTCCATGCCCACTCTTGTATTAAAATAAACTAAACTATACAAATATTAACAAATTAAAACAATAAAATTAAGAACTTGTGCGCTCGTATTTATTCATTTGCATTTTCTATTTACCTCAATCTTTTGTTTCCGAAGCGACGTGAAAATGCTAGCGACGTGCCAGAGCTCTATAAAAAGCTCGTTTGCAAGTGGGATTATTAAGTTTGAAAGTGACGCTTAAATCGACAACTACCAAAATGAAATTATTCAACGTTTTCGCCATCGCTGTAGTTTTAATCTTTGCCGTTTTTGCCGGCCCAAGTTCAGCTGAGCCTTTGGTAAGTTTTAGGGATTTAATTTATTGAAAATGTATTAATTTACATTCAACTGTCGAATATTCAATGTCTAATATTATATATTTAAACTGTTTGCTAGAATACTAACTGTTGTCATCTTTTTTCCTTAGCTTGTAATAAAGAAGCCAACTGACATAAAGAAGCCAACTGTAACCGTCACTCTTCCTGATTATGTAAGTAGTCATACCTGGACATGAGTGCAAACTTATTAAACTTTTCTACAATTTACATCTTTTCTTTTGTATAATTTAGAAAAAACTTTTCCAGCAATTTTTAGACATCGAATTGAAAAAGATAGAAGATATTAAAAAACTATTCGGAACTAAATAATTCAAAATGCGAACTTATAAAAAATCAAGAAATTCTTTAAATAAACAATAAATTGTTTAAAGTGCAAATGGATTGTTTCATTCATGCTTTCAATATTAGTGAAATATAGGAAAATAAAATAAAAAGCTTCTCAAAATACCGTTCGGAATCGGTGTAAAAACTGTAGGTCCCAATCAGTGAGTGAAAAATTAGAAAGCGCACAGCTCTCTGGTTGTGAGAAGCTCTCCCCAATCCCTTCATGGGATGTAATGGGAAACGGTTTTTATAGGAAAATAAACGATGCATTATCTTCCCGGTCTGCAAGAATAGGGGACACGTTAGACTCGTCTATATATGTATATAAAATTCAAATTATCATACCATACCATATTAATCTACATGAGGATGCAGGAAAATTGGACCAGGCACACAGACGGTATACAGGTAGGATAAATCTGGCCTATCATGGACGGCATTCTTCCATGAACCTTCTATCTCTACCTAGGCCCAAGTTGTTAATATTTGTCTCAGTTTTGAAGCGATACTGTCTGATTGGTAGACATGTCGTGAGACTAGAGACCAGGACAAATAACCCTTTAGAAGTTGTAGCGATGAGGAAAAGACAGCATTCACTCAACATCTTCTATGCATTAGCCGGCAGGAGAATGTCTACTATGGGTTCCCACCTGGAATCGCAGAGAGGCGAAGACAAGATCCTGAACTTCTTAGACCAATAGTCCTAGTCGTTCATCCACCGCCACCAAAAACTGACATTACCATAAACATTTTTCTAACTCAACCCATTGCATTATAAGATAATCGTAGCGAGACACTTGGCGTCCTAAAATCAACACAATATTATTCATATTTACTTAAACCTTTTGTTTTAATCCCCTCGAAGTTTAAGGCCAGAATTCTTAAAACCAATAAAACATTTAGTAAGAAAATGATCGTCTATCACCATATGTTATGAATTTGTTATGTTATTTAATTTAATTTTCTCAACTCAAAACTTATTTATGTCTAGAAAGCGTATTTGCTTTCTTGTATACACGAAGTTTATGCCACAGACAAACAAAATAACTAGACCAAACACAGCTGTTGGGAAATTCCACGGTTGATGGTTAATTTTGTATGTGACTCTGCTTGCAACTGTGCTTGCTATTTGGCATTTTGACATATGAAATATATATCTCACATTGTTGAGTAAATGACAATTGTTGAATAACAATCGCATCGTTTTAAATTTTTTCGCTATTTATGATTTTGGGAAATTGACGAGAATACCAACGAGCGTCCCAGCTGTACAGGACGACATTACTTGGTGCTAGTACTTCCTAAGGTCATGCTGTATCTGGTTATTTGATTTATCTAAGCCATAGATATATATAAGCCATAGATATATATAAGCCATAGATATATAAGCCACAGGTATACATAACGGGGTTTGCAGTAAGAGCGCTACAAAAGTTTTTTTAAATAAAACAAAACCGGTTTTAGATACCAATGAAATTCGTTATTCCTGTGAAAGTACGTTCGATGCCATTGTGTATGGAACTCGATTTCTTTTGCATGGCCACAACGGGCACGCTTGCAGAAGTCCAGACGGTGAACCCAATTTCGACGGTTTTCAAGCATAAATCGGCCGATACTGCTGCAATTTCACGTTCGATATTCGTACGAAGTTCATCAATCGTCGCTGGCTTGTTGGCATAGACCATAGACTTGACCTGGGCCAGTTCGTGAGATAACCAATCGACCTGGGCCAGTTCGTGAGATAACACGTTCACCAAACTTGGTTTCCAATAAATTGATTATGGCATTCGATGTGTCACAGGCGATGTGTTAACACCTTTTTGTTACACGGTACCTATTCGATTTCTATGTACACATTAGTAAATGTTACATTGGAAATTAAAATACAGCGTTCAATCATATTATGACGTTACATTTAAATAATATTAATACTTAAGATTATTTAAAGACCAATGCAAGCACATGTGTCACTATTTTCTTGCTTAATACTTTTTGTTTTATTCCCACAAGGAACAAAGAGAATGCAAAGCAACAGACACATGTACATACATACATTGTTATGTTCGTACATACGTTACACAAGTTCACACAATTTTCGTTGCTCTCTTGCTATCTCATTTTTATATACGTATAACCACGTCATTATTCTCTTGTGCCTGAGAGTGCAATGCACCTACACAAGTCAACTATACGCTGCCGCTACATCATTGTGTGTTTTTTTCGCAGTCTGACAATCTGTGTTTCGCAGTCGGACAAATCTGCGTTCTATATAGGGGTGGGTCACTCCTATCATTTAGGGGTATGAAGAATAGATGTTGGCCAATTCTAAGACCTACCCGATATGCACACAAAATTTCATACAAATCGGTGCAGCCGTTTCGGAGGAGTTTAACGCCAAACAATGTGTGATCGCAGTCGGACAAACTGAGTTTGGATGTGTTCACTTTGTGAGTTTAGTCCCTACCCGCGCCTATAGATGTTAACACATCAATAAATAATTGAACTACCGAAACTTAAACTGATTATCACAGATCTGTTATTGCAAATCTATAGCTGGCGGTGATGTTGTCTTTATCAGTCTTAAAATATTATTATTCTCGCTTGTTGTTGTTGAATTCTCAAACTTTCATTAAGATACCTCTTTGTTTCTTTGTTTTCCCTGTCGAGTAATCTAACTTTCTCAAAATCTAGATTATGTCGACAGTGTAACATATGCTGTGATAGAGCTGTCTTCTCTCTTTTCTTTTCGATGTACATTTTATGTTCTCACATTCTCACTTCTAATATTCTCTTAGCTGTTTTGATGTCCACATGTCCACATTCCTCCCATTTGGTTCACCGGCATGGTATCTCATCAGGGTTGTCAACATTAAAATATCAAAAGGCACCAAACCCAAAAAAAACGCGTAATTTTCAAAAAAAGCACTAAATTTTAAATTTTTTATATTATTACTCGTTATTTATATACATATATATTTTATATTAAAAAATTAATTCACATGAAATCAAACTAAAATTAAATAACATAAAACAAAAGATAAATAAACACATTAAAGTTAAATATTAAGTAAAATATTAAAATATGACTTTTAATTTAAAATATCACATACTAATATTAAAGTCTATTGTTTCCTCATCATCACTTTTATCCGGCAATAAAACGGTTTTAATTTCCTTCATCATTAGCTATTTGATAACTTTCGCAACAGGAATTTTTTTAGAACGCAATCAATGGTTGTATTTTTAGAACATTGTGTAATATGTGCCTACATACTACAATGTGTAAGTAGCGACAACAATCACCCTGCACACAATCGATAAATGTCTTCGGTTAGTGAGTTACACACCGCAGTGGCTTAACGGGCTAGTCGCTGCTGAAGATGATGCTTCACAAACATCGAAACGATCGTCCAGCGAATGTGAGTTCGAATCCCACCCGCGGCATTTACATTTTTTTCACTAACCGGAGAAAACATGATCTCTTGCAGCCTTAAAGGAAATTACATCTGTGTCTTTGGTTGCGTTGAGTTGTACTTAATTATTCTGCGAAAGCTGTTGCCTTTTGATACCAATTAAATTTTAACACCTGTCCACAGTGGTGAATTTGGGTGTCAAAATATGCTAGGATTTTATTTTCTTCTAATTCCTTTGTAAATTTAAGTTTCCTATGACAGTTATTAAAGGCTCTCAGGATCTCATCTTTGTTTTTAATTACTGCTAAAATATCATCTACTTATAAATATGGATTATGATTATAAATATGGATATGGATTTCCCATTGCCATTCGGAAAATCTGGCTGTATATTACCCCGCCGTATATAAAATAGTGGTTATCTATTAGACACAACTTCAAGATTTCGAGAAATTTTGTCTTGGGGTTTAACGTACAAATGTAATTTAATCTTTTTCCAATGTCCAATAACGATGCGTATGCAAATCTGAATAGGAATGTTAGTAAAAAGGGAAACAACATCAAAGGACACAACAATTTCGTCGTTTTCCAGATTCATATTCTGCATGCTGCGTTTTATTTGTGTTGCGTTCTTTATATTGTAGGTATTCGAAGGTAAGTTGTGTAGAATTTTTCCAACATGTTTAGACAAATAATAGCACGGAACATTAATGGACGATACAATTGGTCTGAGCGGAATGTTTTGTTTGTGAATTTTCGACAAACCATAAATTCGTGGAGCATTTTATGCCGAACAGTATAAACGGTTCTTCTCCCATACATTAATAACGTTTATCCTGTGGAGTTCAGAGATAAAATTATTGTTGATACGTTTTAATTTCTCCGTTGGATCTATTCTTGATGTTCTGTATGTAGTTTTGACCTCCAGAAGATCTCGCATTTTGTTATCGTATTCGGTTCTAACAACAGAAGACTACCCGTCATTTGCAAACAAGCAAAACCATAGAGTAATACTTAAGAGTTTCCATTACTCTCTTCGATGCCTCTTCATGACGACGAGGTAGTAGGCCATTTCATAGAGTTTTATTTGCTGCTGTATTTTACCAATTTTTCACTTTCCTTGGACATGAAACGGACAGAAATCAGAGGGAATACCTATTTTCGTTCAATGCAAACAACATAAAACATAATTTAGCTGTAATTAGTATCAATAAACAATATTTAAAATTAGTTCCTGTCTTCTTTGCTCTCTCATTCTCCATCATCGGCCTAGTACCTTTTTGATCAGCTGTGCCATAGAATCCCCCTGGCAAAACAAACGGATGTAGGCAATAACAACAAATATCAGAGACACAAAAAGGCCAGATTAATACACTTAAGAAGCAACTTTCTATAAATATGGATTGGTATACTTATAATAAAGAGTGGTTAGAGAATAAGACCAAAGTAGGTTTTTGAAATGAATGTAGATGGATCTTGTCACTGGGGAAAAAGTTTTATTTTCCTATAAATAGGACCAATTTCTCACCACTGCATGTACCCCAAACATAGAGGAAGAAAAGGACGAGGAAATTTGCAGAACGAAAATGGGCAATAAAATAACAAATTTTAAAAGAATCAGTAATAATACCCTGAAGGAAAAACCACGCTGAGGTAATCGGAATTCAAGCTGACAAGGGAAACAAACCTGTGATAATGTACAGAACCGAATACGATATACGATTATATTCGAGATCCACGAGCCATCTATAATAGGCCAGATTTATCTTACCCGTATACCGTCTGGGTGCCTCGTCCAAATTTTCTGTATCCTGTAGGTTCATGTAGGTTATGCACGTATATATTTTTTACCACTCTACCAGAGTCCGTTGTCAGAACTTTGTTTTTTTGGAAAAAGTGTGATTTTGTGGCGCAGTGTAATTAGTTGATAGTGCCGCTATCACTAAAGGTGTTGACAAACTATCCAGTACTTATAACTATATTCGAATTTAATCAGTACATTCGGACACCAATTGTCTTGACAGATCTAAAACTAAATCTGATGAGAGTTGGCCCTGTTCATGTGTACGAAACTATCATAAACTCATATAAAATCGAAACCAGATTGTTCAGAAGGACTACGAAGATAACCGCCTTTAACGAGGTTCACTTTCTATGCAAGACTATTACGATATTCAACTTGGGTAATCAATACGTATGCATGTTGTTCTCATACTCAAGTTGACGCCCTGGCTCTACATAAGCGTGATGAGGCCGATCCTGATTGACACATATCTAGTCTTTAGTGAACTTTTATCCTGAATGGAGAATAAGTGGACTACTGCCAAACTCCAAATGGATCAGAGCATCTGCCTTTTGAGTTTTAGCGGAACACCAAGAAACTGAACACCACATGTCGTTGACGCTTGCTGGCTGACAATAAAACTCCAAAATTTCGTTTAATTTAATTCATTGGAGTTGCTGTTTTCTCTCAATTTTCGGTACCACTTTTATACAAAAATTCTAAAGCCGAATACTGGTATGATATATATGGACGAGTCTAACGTGTCCCCTATCCTTGCAGACCGGGAAGATAATGCATCGTTTATATTTTCCCATATTTCATTAATATTGAAAGCATGAATGAAACAATCCATTTGCACTTTTAACAATTTATTGTTTATTTAAAGAATTTCTTGAGTTTTTATAAGTTCGCATTTTGAATTATTTAGTTGCGAATAGTTTTTTAATATCTTCTATCTTTTTCAATTCAATGTCTAAAAATTGCTGGAAAAGTTTTTTCTAAATTATACAAAAGAAAAGATGTAAATTGTAGAAAAGTTTAATAAGTTTGCACTCATGTCCAGGTATGACTACTTACATAATCAGGAAGAGTGACGGTTAAAGTTGGCTTCTTTATATCAGTTGGCTTCTTTATTACAAGCTAAGGAAAAAAGATGACAACAGTTAGTATTCTTGCGAACAGTTTAAATATATAATACTAGGCATTGAATATTCGATATTTGAATACAAATTAATACATTTTCAATAAACTAAATCTTAAAACTTACCAAGGGCTCCGCTGAACTTGGGCCGGCAAAAACGGCAAAGATTAAAACCACAGCGATGGCGAAAACGTTGAAGAATTTCATTTTGGTAGTTGTCGATTTAAGCGTCACTTTCAAACTTAACAATTCCACTTGCAAACGAGCTTTTTATGGAGCTCTGGCACGTTGCAAGCATTATCAATTCGCTTCGGAAACAAACGATTGAGGTAAATAGGAAATGCAAATAAACAAATACGAGCGCAGAAGTTTTTAATTTTATAGTTTCAATTTATTAATATTTGTACAGTTTTGTTTATTTTAATACAAGAGTGGGCATGGAAACATAGCTAGGAAATATGTTACTTAGAAATAATATAATTATGTGGTATTATGCTACCTCGTGGCAGAAATTCAAGAAAAATTTCACAATAATCAACTAATGAATACAAGTATTGAAAAAAATCGGAAGATGTCACCGCTTTTTCATTTGTCAATGCTATGGAGTTTCAAACTCAAGTATTCCTCAAGGATTCTTTCAAAGAAAGTATATTAAAGACTCAACTTGTTTTCATGTCCTTAGTTAGACTAACTCAATAGTGTATTTGTGCCTTATTATAGCTGGTTAAAACTACCCATAACATAGCACACAACACAGAATTCAACGAGCCAATCAAAAAGGATGATCTGTAGGGATAATTGAAAGTTGTACAACTTATCTGTCGTTGAAAGGACGTCAAGTAATATATTCTAATGGATATAACATAGTTTGCGACCCTAAATCACTGGCTCTCTTGAGTTGTAATATTAACTGTTTCGAATTTTTTTTAGAACGAATGTATTTTATTGTCTCGAAGTTTTCGCAGCTGTCGCTGGCATCATGTGCAAAAATTTCCTTTATTCCGTGAAGTTTGTTAGCACACATGTAGGTAAAATTAAAATCTTCAATTTTGCTTCAATTTTGATTTAAGTAAACTTCTCTCTATTTTCTATCTATAATTTTTTAAAAAGAATGCTGACCATATGGCGCTTAAATGTATTAGAAAACCGTCAGCCCAAAGTATTCGTCATCTGCAAGGGAATATATTGTCATAATCTTGATTCAGACAAATTCGTTCAAGTCGAATAACTGATCTTTATTATTTTAAAAGTAGTATGTCCCCTTGTCTTACCAAATATTACCTTGCCCTTACCAAGACGGAGCCTTCCGTTTTAAATTAGTTAACAGTGAGGGTAATTAGATTACGGTTGGGGTTGCTGTTGAATACACGGACTAACGAGATTGTGTATCCATGTCGTTGTAGCTTCTACAAACTCTATTTGCCATTACCTTCATTCTCGCCGACATTCTAGCAATGATGACATCGATCAGTCCAAACGGACACCACCTTCATAAACAACTATCCTGCAGTTTTAAAACTTTACTAAAATATGGACTTTTCCGTTGGAAAAGGTTGCATTGTAAAACAAAATATTTTACCACATTGCCTAATGAATTTATAAAAACTTAATTTGCAAAAGTTTGCAGTAAAGTGTAATTTATGAACTGTGTTCATTATTGAATCGAAAAAATCTGATAAGGTCGTGGTGTTTTTTTTTTTACAGTTTTATGATGTCATATGTATATCACCAATTTTATTTAAAGGAGCTAACATTTTGGTACATATTGATGTCATATGGCATCATAAAAACATGAAGTAACATCACAGAATGTAACATTACAATAAAAAATAATTTTATTACACCAACTAGTAGAAATGATGTCTTGTGGTTTCATTCCAAAAACCCCTTTCGGGGTCAACTTCTATCAAAAAAAAAGATCTTTTGGCGTAGAATACGTCTTACCTTACGGTATAGGGAGTCATGTCAGATTGTTATTGTTGTAATCTTTATTTCATTGATTATGAGGAAACGGCGAGATAACTTTTTTTAAAAAATTTTTTGTAGGTAAATGAAGATGTTATCTTTCGTTTGATATACATTTCATAGTGGTTGATATCTTCCTAATATTTAAATTTCTCAAATGAAAATTGTTTAAACACATACACTCAAACATATGTGTGGTGTTTGGTTGAGTGTTTGAGTTTGTAGCGTGGACACAAACTATGCTGCTGTTTCAGTGTGGACACAAACCTTCGGCTGTTGTTTTGATTGATGAAATATTGAAATTTCGTATATTTACTTATGTATTTAAGTGAAACAAAATGTTAAATGTGAATTTGAATTTAACATGGACATATAATTATAAAAAATATATGAAAAAATTAATTCATACATTTTCATGTTAAATGAAAGTGCTGCCAAGTAAGCAAAATAACAATGCTGTTTGACAGCAGCTGACAGTTGGCGTTTAGTAAATAAAAATAAAAACTACTAATCAAAATGGCACCTACAAGAAATACAAGAAAGCAACGAGTGGTTGTTATGCTGAGAAATAAATACTCAGGTAAGTTTTGTGTTCCCTTGTTTATATATATTTTTATTAAAAATTAATTTGTAGGCGCAACATCAACAACAAATATGCAACAAATGGCAACAGCAGCGGCAGCACCCAATATCAATCAAATAGGTAAGTTTTATACCTACATACATATACATATGGCAATGTCTTTCGTGACATACGTAACATTCGCAGAGTTTTTACAACATTCAAATTATTCTATCTCGTGAACTGTTGAACATAGAGCTATAATTTTTTTTTGGAAAAATTATTTAGCTTAAGCTTAATTAAAATCAGTGATTTAATTGAAAAAAAATTACTGAATTCTGGCTGTAAAAATTGTGTAATTTGTCGTGACTGACGTAACGCATTTTTTCACCAATAATTCAGGTCACTTTTCCAAATGGCATTTCTCTAAAAGTTTCAATGTGAAGTTTATTTTTTTTGTCCGGATATCTTCTTCTATGTCTATAGTTTAGAATACAATCAGTATAAATGCGTCAAAAAATTATGATCAAAAGATGTTGAGGTTTGAGCGAAATAAGTTCCGTGACTGACGTAACGTGACTGACGTAACATTTTTGGTATTGAACAATTCTAATACGTTAAGATACATTCTGAAGCCGGTGTACATGTAATTGTATATCATTGTGTTTGATTTTTTGTTAGTTGATATGAGTTCCGTATTTTAGGGTATGTTTGGGCGGATGATCACCATCATCATCATCTTCGTACGCTATTGTAAATTGTACGAAAATGAGGAATTATAAAAAGACATTGCCATATGTACATATGTATATATTAATGTAATGTATGAATTCCTAATAATGGATTTAATTTACAGTTCCTATAGCGGCAACAACAACAAATGGTCGATTTAAGTAAATAGATATAGGTAATAGTAAATAGGTATAAGTAAATAGATATAAGTAAGTAGGTATAAGTAAGTAGCTATAAGTAAGTAGGTATAAGTAAATAAGTATAAGTAAATAGGTATAGGTAATACGACAACAACAACAAAACAAAACATGTTTATCCTATTTTTCCTACCATAAGCTTATGTATATTATCAAAAGTAACTATCACATAAATAAATTCATTTGCTTATGTTATTTATCATTGATTGTTATATATGATTTCTGTCTTATCGGATGGCGTATTCTACGTTAAACTTAATGGCCGTTTCTCTGACACAGCTTGCAGGGATAGTCCGTGGCCGAAGGCCTCGGACAACTGTCTGCTGTTTTTTTTTTTAAATATTAAAGACCAAATAAGAAGAAAATTGGATTTTTAGGGTCTGAATCTGAAAACATGTACCGAAAGGGTTACTACATATGTATATTATTGAGAAATTTCATAAATTTTTTAACCTTGCTTTAATGATGCTTTTCCATTCAGTGTATTAAACTCTTGTCAATGTTGGTGTCTTTGCTTCAAAAACCACATATAAATCATAATTTTTATCTTAGGCAATTTCGAATTTTTTATTGCCAGGCGATCGTGGTATGTATTCCGCATTTGCAACTAATTGCGTAATTTATCTCTGTTCTCCTTTAATTCTTGTTAGGATATGGTAGATTTATTTACCCTGTTCTCCTGGCATAATGATATATGAATAAGGCCGTCACGGCTTATCTTAAGGGTAGATGAGTCGACTGTATCGAATAATAACTTTCAGGGATTTTTACGATTTCTCCGCGGAGAAAATCGAATATGACGATTGCGCTTAAAGAGGAAGAAAGTCACAGAGAAGAATTAGCGTTGGAGTTTAGAGAGAGAGAGCACCAATGGAAGAATATTACCTTCGTCAGGAATACCGCTGACAAGCAGGAGGAATAAAAATTAGGAGGAATAAGAACAAGGTACGTTTTAAAAACGTTATAATATTTCATGTATTCAAGTATTAGGTTAGAAATTAGGTTCAAGATTTAGGTGTAAGTAGTTTAAAATTTCAATCTTAGGTTTAGCTTGAGGATGGTGAATGTGATGTGGATGGTGAAAAGTCGACTGAAGCAAAAACCCTTTTGTGCACTTACCCTGCCGTTTCAAAAGTAGCAATTGGCCCTATGTAGTCATTTATTACGTTAGCGAAAAGCCTGACTAGCTACTTGAGTGGGAACAGGTAATGCTGGAGTTCGCCTTTTGATTATTAGTCCCTGGTCATACAGGGAAACATTTGGAAGGGAAACATCTGGAATTCTCTTTTGTATTTTCCTTCGCGGTCATACAGGGAAACATTGTTGTCGGAAACATTCCAGTTTATATTTGTTTTGTTGACATTTGCCTAATTGCAGTGTTGTTTTGTTTTTAATTTATATTTATACATACGTACATATGGAGACACAAATAGAAAATTGCAAGATTGGAAAAAAGAGAAAAACTCACCCTAATTGATGATATTTGGGACAGTATTGTAATTTCTTTTGTATGTATATTATTTTAATTTATAATTCAATTTAGTATATTTAATTTTCCTTTTTACCGGGCACTTATTATGAAATATAAAGCAGAGAAGCAAAGCTCGCCGAAAAGAAATAAAGCAAATGTCAAAAACCAAAGCAAATATGACAATAAGAATGAAAGCACAAAGCGTGTATCCGAGAACAGTCAACAAATTTCATATTCTCTTCCCCACCCGCCCTTCTCTATCAAACAAAATGTTTCCCTTCCAAATGTTTCCCTGTGTGACCGGTGACTTATAAGTATGAAAACTAGGGAAAAATAATGCCCTGAACCGTTATGATTTGTTGGTTGCTTGGTTATTTTTTTGCGTTGGCATCAGTTGCTATTAAACGTTCGTAGACGTATCATCGTCATTCAGCTTCAGCAGAAAAGACAAATACAGTCCAACTGTATAAAAAATAAATATGTATGTGTTATTTACATACCAATTTCTACTAATAAATTTTACCTTTTGTTGAATGAAGACAATTTAATATATTTTAAGTTCATTTTAAATAAATATGAATAAAATTATTGAAATATGATATATTTCAATTTATTTATGGAATGCAATTTTTATGGCCCCGCGAATTCATCAAGAGGATTGTACTAGTCAAGTAGTTAGTACAAGGTTGTTAGATATTTCGTCAATTCCATGTAACTAGCGATCTGCATGGTATGTGGTAGTGCAGAGGGTAGCCACTGACTACCGTCAATGACATCCCCATGTTAAATTCGTCAGTCTAAAGCATTGCTGGTAGTCTGGCGGGTAGTTAATGGTAATTATTGGTAGTTAGGGAAATAACCAAAAATTCGTTAGCTACGTCGACTGCAGGGCCCTGCAGTTTCAAAAGTAGCTAGTGGCTCTGTATAGTTAGTTATTTCGTTAGCGAAAAGCCTGACTACCTACTTGAGTGGCTACATGTAATGCTAGTGTTCGCCTTTGGATTATTATAAGTATGAAAGCAAGGGAAAAAAACAATGCACTGAAACGTTATCCCGTTATGTTTTATTGGTTGCTTGGTTATTTTTTTTTGTGTTGGCGTCAGTTGCTATTAAACGCTCGTAGAAGTAGTGAATTTTAATATTTAGAACCGTAAAATGACAAGCAAAAGACAAATGAAACTATTAGTTAGTTAGTTCGAAAAGGGGGGCGTGGTGTTGAGTGTTCAGAAGGAGCACTCTAAACCTTCCCATGTCAGTAAAGACATACACTTAAGCCGCTAAGTTCGACCTGTTGTGCGCTCTAAGATTATCCTACTACTTCACTATGTCCCTTATAGGAATTCGGTGCTATTCACGAAATTCCTTAGTTTATTCCAGTCCATACCCATAAGTTTGGTCATGTCCGGTATCGTACTATCCGAAAGATATCTGGATCTAGCTTGTGTGAAGGCCGGGTAGTGGCATAAGAAGTGCTCCAACGTCTCATCGTCCTCCATGCATGCCCTGCACTCACTGTTCGCCACTAGTCCCATACGGTACAGGTGGGCTCGTAATCCCGAATGCCCCGCTAAGACTCCCATCATTTTGCCCATTTCGGCTTTTCCCAGTTTCAGCAAACCTTTTGTCCTCGATCCATCTGGGTCTCCCCATAGGATCTTTGTCATCCTGCCTACTGATTCCCGGTTCCACTGGGCTATATGTGCCGACTCCGCCCATTTATTTAACTCAGCCTTCGTCACCCCAAAGGGTTTCGCTCCATCTAGACTCACCGTTTGGAGTTCCCTGGCTTTCTTTGCCAGGAGGTTCGCTTTCTCGTTGCCGAATACCCCGCTGTGCCCCGGCACCCAGATGATGTTGAGTCTGCCGTGCATAGAGTAGTCGTTTATCACCTTCTTACAGTCAAGGACCGTTTCTGATGATATTGCCTTTATTGCCATTTGGCTATCCGTGAATATATTTGCCTCGGCTGGGATTGTATTATCGCCGAGCCATTTGATACACTCCGTAATCGCCCGAACTTCCGCCTGAAAGTTCGTATTATGATCCGGGAGGCGTAGGTGAATGAAACTATTAATAAAGAAAGAAATTGAACAAATTGTGCAAAAATTTGAAAATGTAGAAAAAGAATGTGGTGAAGGTAATGAAAAAGATTTATTCATAACATTAATTCATTATGGTCCGGCGAATTCATCAAGAGGATTGTACTAGTCAAGTAGTTAGTACAAGGTTGTTAGATATTTCGTCAATTCCATGTAACTAGCGATCTGCATTGTACATGGTAGTGCAGAGGGTAGCCACTGACTACCTTGCGCTCTAAGATTATCCTACTACTTCACTATGTCCCTTATAGGAATTCGGTGCTATTCACGAAATTCCTTAGTTTATTCCAGTCCACCGTCAATGACATCCCCATTTTTAATTCGTCAGTATAAAGTATTGCTGGTAGTCTGGCGGGTAGTTAATGGTAATTATTGGTAGTTAGGGAAATAACTAAAAATTCGTTAGCTACGTCGACTGCAGGGACGTATGTGTTGGATTTGACACAACGTATGTGAGAAGCAAAAACAATATGTATGTTGTTGTTGCCATCAGCTACAACAACACCTCCTGCGTCTACCATGAGTATTTTTATCGTGTGTGTACTTTTGTTAACAATTCAGCATATTTTACGTAGCATAAGATAATTCACAATATGCTTGTGTTTAACCCTATGCGGGTGCAAATTAATATAAAAAATAATTTGAATTATCAGTTAATGGATTTCCAGTTACAATTAAGTATAAACTACGAGTTTATACATTCTCCCACCACCAATTATCGTCTCGGGTGCTTAGATGCCGCAGCTGTGGAGGCACACAGGACAGAGTCCGCGTGATTTAATGTGGTTCTCGACGTGAAGTCCTTAACCACAGGTGAGCACCGCCCCATCAAGAACATGTTTGATACGACTGTTAGCGCCGCCCGTCAGATATCCGTGCTACCCCGCATAGAGGGGCAGCCAAGAGATCAGGAATACGAAGCCTTACACCATTGGTATACACGATTACGTGGGAGAACAAACGCCCCGTATTCGCATATCTGCCAGCGCGACTTCTTTCTTCCGTCCACGAGCTACCAATTGAGCAAACTCTCTGTACATGAGCTACTCCTCCTTGGTAAAGAGTGAGGTACTATCCAAACCTCTTCCGTAATAAGAGCCACGGATCCCATATTTCGAGGATATGCACCTGCCTAGCATACTTCGTTACAAGTAACTGATATACAAGGCAACTACATAGCCTCTACCAGCGATTTTGGTGGCAACCACAGCCAGCACGATCTCCCACAAGGGGGCCAACACCACCCGTGCTACCAGATAGGCATACTCTCTGTTCCGAGTTTCGCAGTGAAGCTGCTTCCAGTTTTTACTTTGTACTAAGTAGGGGACTGGTCACACCCGGCGACAAAGGCATCAATCGCGAAACAATTCTACAATATCAACAACACCAACACGTGACATTGCCATTTAAATGCTAAAATTTGCAATTTAAACGGTCTAATAACTACAGTCAGACGGCTGCAGCTTTCTCACCGTAGGAGCAATACTGTTTCCACCTCTTCCGGTCAATGACAGCGACCGGCAGCAAAGGCATCAATCGCGAAACAATTCTACAATATCAACAACATCACGTGACATTGCCATTTAAATGCTAAAATTTGCAATTTAAACGGTCTAATAACTACACTCAGACGGCTGCAGCTTTCTCACCGTGGGAGCAATACTGTTTCCACCTCTTCCGGTCAATGACAGCGACCGGCAGCCAGTCTTCAGGCTTCGCCCGATGATGCCCCCGTGGGTCACAACAACAAGACACAAACTGAAAGGGCACGAGTTCGAGACCTTCCACGTGTCAATCCCAAACAGCACACGGTACCAGAAACTGGCCTCTGGTCAGACCTCGCGGCTAATCCACTTCCAAATTCGACTCCGACGAAGTCCGGGACTGGCAATCCCTGTGTTCGCAGGGTTCAGCAGTACCGACAACGAGATCCTAAACGGCTGAATAACTAGCTTGAAAAAGCCAGGATCACGAAAAACGTTTAACCACTACAAAAGGGAGACACCGATAGAGACCAGTGAAACCCACAACAACAACTAAACCGTCCTAGCGCGCCGACTCGCGAAAACACGAGAGGCACACCGCGTTGCCACACACAACGCATCCGGAGACAGAAGCATACTACTCACATACCACGCACCACCGGATCTGGTGACACCCATGCCGACTAAATCCCTAAAAGCCCCGTAAAGGGGACACTCGCACAAAACATGGAGCCAATCTTCGATTGGCCCTTCGCAATCACACGACTCCCGATCCGCATGTCTCATTCTGTGCAAGAATGCATTTAACGACCCGTGACCTGTCAGTATGAAACCAAGGCTTAGGTTGAAGCTAAACTCAGGGTTCTTCCCGACGAAAAATAAAAAATCTATGAGTTCAAATTATTTAAAAATTTTAAATCTTTCAATTTACATACTGATTAAAAATGTTCAACTTTCTTAGATATTTTATGCCTAAACATAAGAAGTGTTTCTTCAATCAGCAAATTTAATAAGTTTAAATACGAGTTAAGTAAATTTTCAAAACTCCCTGATTTAATTGCAGTTCAGGAAACCTGGTTCAGTCAGAAATTGGTAAATTTATATAATATTCCTGGTTATGAAGTTGTTCATTGTTGCAGGAAGGATGGATATGGTGGCACTTCGATCTTTATTAAGTCAACTTTAAAATTCTTAGTTCAAACATCAAGCAGTGATGAGTTCTTAGATATTGTGTCAATAAAACTTCCTGACATAAAAACAATGAATAATTCATTAATTATTACATCTATTTATAGATCTCAAAAATGTTCATTTGATTCATTTTTTGCCAAAGTTGGAAGTATGCTAACTGAATTAAATGGTATGCCATGCTTTTTGTTGGTGATTTTAATATAGATAATCTCTCTGCTAATCGTAACCGAAATACTTTAAATAACATTTTTGCTGAATATAATTTTAATAGTTGTCACAGTCTGATAACAAGACCTGAGAGTGGAACATCTATTGACTGTGTTTTTTCAAATGTAACTGATGGAACTATTGTCTATTCAATTGAAAACAATCTAAGTGACCATAATATTATCTTTTGCAGGTTTGAGTCAGATTCATTGGACCAAACTATACAAAGTGAAAAGTTTTCAGTGGTAAATTATGAGCAGTTAGGAACGCAGTTGGATGATATATTTCAAAACATACGTTTATCAGACAATTCCTCAGACATGTGTAAAAATATGATGAATAGTATCATGGATGCTACTTCCCAATGCACAACATCGATGGTAAGGAGTGTTAATTCAAAGGAAAAATTAACTCCATGGGTGAATGATAATCTTCGTTCATTAATTTACTATAAAAAGAATCTTTTGGCTATTCGAAGAAAAAATCGTGATAATGTTTCCATAACAGAAAGGCTTAAACGAATAAGTAAAATCATAAAGATATGTAATAAAAACTTAATGAACCAGTATTATATAAATAGCTTGAAATCATGCCTTGGGGATCCTGGGAAAACATGGCGTTTTTTAAATAAAGAGTTTGGCCGTTATAATCGTTCAAAAAGAAATGTTGTGACTGAAGATGGAAATATTTTAACGAAAGATGAGGAAAATGCAACGGCTATAAATGACTTCTTTTATGGTGTGGTCGAAAGTATTAGAGGGGAAAACGTTTGTGATCAAACAAATTTTAATTTATTTCGAACATTAATGCTCCAGAGAACAACATTTAGCTTGCATGAAGTGGACATGACAATGGTAGGTAACATCTTATCAAATTTAAATGTAAGTAAAAGTCCTGGTTTTGACAGCATAACTGTTAAAGTTCTTCAGATAAGGAAAAACCCAATAGTGGATTTGTTAACCAATATTTTTAACAGAATGCTTAGTGAAGGAAGTTATCCAAATATTTTAAAGCTACATAAAATAGTTCCTATACCAAAAGTTAGCCGGTCTGATAAAATTACTGATTTAAGACCAATTTCCTTGTAGCCAATAATAGACAAAGTTTTCGAAAGAATTATTTTTGACCAGGTCTCGAAATACTTTGACTCAAATGGATTATTCTTCGAAAGACAGTTTGGATTTAGGAAAGGAGCTGGAACAGAGCAGGCAGTAGTAAGTGTCATTGATCACATTTGTGATGGACTTGACGCAAGTTATACTGGTGTCGCTGGAGTTTTTTTTGACTTCTCTAAAGCGTTCGATCTTGTTGACCATCATAGAGAGAAACTTAAACTTTACGGGTTCTCGCCCAAAACTTTGGATCTCTTTCGTGATTTTTTGTCAAATTGGATGCTGTTTGTTCAGGTAGGTGATGCGAAAAGTACCACGCTACCAGTAAAAGGCAAGGCAGTGTACTTGGCCCACTCTTATTTAACATTTACATGAATGATGCTAAGAATACCGGCTTCAACGGTAAATTGTTTATGTTTGCTGATGATTTGTGTTTGATTTACAAATACAATTACTCACAAGTTCTTAAAACAAACATTGAATATGATGCGGCTATTTTGGCAGAGTTTTCGGAAATCAATAAACTTAAAATTAACCCTGACAAAACGAAATTTGTAATATTTAAGCCATATCATTATAGCAATGATGTAAGAATGGTGGTTAATATTCAGGGCATTCCTGTAACAGAGTGTGATATGGTCAAATATCTGGGAATTGTTTTGAATCATAATTTGTTATGGAATGAACACATTGAAAATGTAAGATCAAAAATTTCTGCTGCTATTGGAATTCTTTATAAATTTAGAAATAAATTTAACACGTCTACAAAATTGCTTATTTACCAGTCATTAGTACACTCTCATTTGACATACTTACCTTCAATATACGGTTGCAGAGAAAGTAATATACTAAAATCACTTCAATCAGCACAAAACAAAGCCTTAAAACTTGTTTTTAATCTGCCATTACGGCATTCCACAATTTACACAATAAATTTTTCTCAAAATATAACTCAATCCCAAAGAAACACTAGACAAGCGCTTAATTTAAGATCTGTAAGATGCCGACTTGAGTTAACTAAACAGCGAATTTCCTACGCTGGACCACATGAATTTAACATGTTACCATATAATTTGCGAAGTGTTCGTGTTCTTTCAACATTTAAGCATCAATTAAAAAAATATCTGTTTGAAAACCTAGAAACACTTCTACTGTAGTTATGTAAATAATTTGCATTTTTTTAAATTTTTTTTATGAATATTCTTGTAAATTCTCCTGAATTTTCATCTTAATTTTATAATATAAACTTTATAATATTAATTTTATATACATATGTATATAAGAGGGTTGTCATCTTTGTTGCCTCTATAATGCCTTAATGGCGCTGAGGCTTAAATAAAAACATTGTAAATATTATAACATATGAATTAAATAAATAAATACAAAAAAAAAATTCTACATCCGGTATAAATCTATACGTTACTCGACCATTGGTACTGGAATTCCAACGGCCCTGCCACTCAGATGTGACTAACGCATCTAACCGAGCCCGCCGCTCACTTCTACCTATGCTATCTGCTCCAACTATGAGCCAATCTGACTCACCAAGTGCGTACCCCCTCTTGATTTTGAAGTCCATGCTACGACGCATCACCTCTAGATCAAGAGGAGTGGCACCCATCAAAACTTGTAGGGCCTCTGTAGACACCGTACGACATACTGGCATACATGCCAATAACATTAGTCTCTGAACAGAGAATAATCGACGTTGCCCGAATACGCTTCTAGCAGTTTCGCACCAAACAGAAGACCCAAATGTTGCCATGGCAACAAAAAGGCCCCTGTACACGGTCCTGACTGCTTGACGACTCAGACCCCACTCACTCCTCATAACACGCCTAACCTTTCCTACAACGCTCGTCAGTTTCTCGCGAAGTCTCCCTATATGAGGCAAAAAGTTCATCCTTTCTCCCATGGTGACTCCGAGGTACTTCACCTCAGTGGAGTAACGGATTGTGCCACCACCATTCAAACGCACGATTGGAAAATGGGACTTGAAACTACTCTTCAGCAACATGGTCACTGTCTTTTCCACCGATAAACTAACTCCTACACGCTCGCCCCACCGAGTGACAATACTCATCATAGCCGAGGATAGCTGTTCCAACTCGGAACGAGAACTACCCTCGACCATGATAAGCAAGTCATCAGCGTAAGCACATATCTTGTATTCGGCCTCAAGCTCATGCAAAAGCAAGTCCATCCTCAGATTCCACACAAACGGTCCACAAATGGAACCCTGTGGACATCCTCGGACCACGTCAACACACTCAGAACTATTTGCCCCGACTATCACTGCTTTTCTATCAGAGAAGTAACTTCTCCGGAGTGCTACTTCCTGACACCCTAGCCCCGCTAGTCTTTCTTCCACGCTCGCCCAACTCAGATAATCAAACGCACGTTTAAAGTGGATGAAAACACCCAGAAGATACTTCTGAGTACACTCTACAACAGTTCTCCTCACGTGCGCCCAGGCATCTTCGACACTTCGGCCCCTTACAAAGCCGAACTGCCAACGGCACATGCTGTCAGCGACTCTCTCATTTAGTCTCTGCACCAGAATCCTCTCCAGTACTTTTCCAAATACTGGTAAGAGACTGATACCCCGATAAGAACGAGGATTACTCCTGTCCTTATCGATTGACTTCAAGAGTACAATGACACGGGCTACCTTCCACTCGCGTGGAAAATATCCCTCATGTACACACCGCCCATACAAAGCCTCTAGGTATTCCGGAATAGCCTTCCAGACGCTTTTACACATCTCTCCAGCTATTCCATCCATACCAGGTGACATTCGCGACTTAACTAACGCCATGCTTTCTGCGATCTCTGATCTTTCCAGCTCGGGTGCAACAGTCTTAACTTCCCCAGAAGAAGAAGAAGAGGCCACTGCCTCCGCTCTCGGAAAGAACTCCCGCAGCAAAACTTTGACGCAATCACTCCAGGAAGTAAGAATGGCATCGCCATCTTTCAACCCGGAGAGATCTGTCCTCCTACCTCTGCCAAGGCAGATTCTATACACTTGACCCCAAGGATCATTCCTATGGCAGGCAACAAACTGTCGCCAATCTTCCTCTTTCACGTTTACAAGCATATCCTTGTAATCGCTGAGGCAACTTTTGTACGCTGATCTGAGCTGGTCAAGATCACTAGCTTCGTTCCGTTTGCCTCTCTGGAAACGTTTCCTGAGACGGCGCACTTCCCTCCGCTTGAGTGTCAACTCACGTGTCCACCATCGTAATCTTCTCAAAGTTTTCTTGCGACACCTTTCAAGGAGATCGTCGTTAGCCCTATGAACAACTTCGCGTAAACACGAGACTTGCTCATCTACGGTCCTACGACGAAAGACTTCTATTGGAATCTCGCTAGCCTCAGCTGCGATGAATTCACCATAAACATCCCAGTTCACATCCCTGGTGCGCCACCGCACGATGTCTAAGCTGCTAACTTCAGTCCGTTCGTAAGTGAAATCAATTACAATGTAATTGTGATCACTTACGGACGGTCTGACCCTCCAACTAAACTGAAACGTACTCACAGCTGCGCTATTCGCAATCGTCACATCTATATCGCTAACTCCTCTACCATTATCAAAAGTGTACTGCTCACTCGGCTCATTCAAGGCATGAAGGCGGCCCGAAACATCACTTAGCATCTCTCCCCGGTAATGGTTTTGCGACCCAGTCGAAAGTCTGGGTGTTTTGCTAAACCATAGCGGGTTTGATGCGTTAGCGTCTATCCCTAGGACGAGAGGGTTACTACTCGCAAGTAGTAGTACCGTGTCCATATAAGCCAAATACGGCTCTAAAGGCTCAGAAAACTTGAAGTAACTGCTACACAAAAATATCCGTCCGAAACCCCCTTCTACACACACGCAAACCCCCAAGTCGGTCCTAGAAACCACGGTACACTCTACGTTACCGTCATTCACGACCACCGCAGAGTTAAGTCTCAAATCAGCGAAGACCCGCATACTCGCAGGCAAACCTGTAATGACACCATGGCCACTAGCAGGTTCCTGAATGAGAGCAAAACTACACTGTCGTTCTACCATTACCTCTCCTACCTCGCACATTGCCGACATTGCCCTACCACAATTTATTTGTAGAATTGTGTGTCCCATACTTAATGTCTAGCCCTCGCTCTAGCCAGCATAACGCTATACATGGGACAGTCCTCAGTCATCATACGATGAGCCGAGGGTCTCCCCTGGAAAGCGCAGTTTCTGCAGTGAATTGCGTTACCGCAATCCCTTGCACAGTGACCCTGCTGACCACACCGAGAACAGGCATTCTCTTTCCATCTGCAGTGATCAAACGACAAACACCTGAAACAACTTGGTATCGGATCAAACGGTCGTACGCGGAACGAAAACCATTTCACGTAACAACGACGCGATGCCAGCAAGGGCTCAAGGGCCGAAGACCGCCCTTCCAAAACAACGTTCGTTGTTCCGGTCTTGGTACTGTCCCACGGCCGACTAGTGAGCCGGACACCACTCTTGAACTCATCGAACGAGATCCTGTCTTTGAGGTTTTTCTCGAAGACGTCACCCATGAACTCGTCATGAGTGATCTTCGAGTCGACCCCTTGGACGACCACCCGCACAACCGAGCTATCAGGCACCGTAACGGTGAGCCCAGCCTCCTCAAACTTGATATTCTTGGCAATACCCGCCCGCTCCGCTACAGATGGTGTGCGTATTAATACGCCACCACCACGAAGCGCCCTAATCTCATGGACCCGCTCTTTTAAAGTGGGCCCCACCTCACTCACCACCTTGCTAGCCACATCCTTGGCAGTTTGGCCCTGACGGCCCCGCACCACCAAGGACCAAGTCTCGACGGGCTTCACAACCGGTGCAGCGACTACCGAACAACCTCCTCCCACAGCTACAGGGGCAGTCGCCACTGGAGCCGGTGCGAGGAATGTTGCCGGCGCGGTGGGAACCGCGGGTCGAACGGCACTCCTACTGCTCTCCCTGGGCTTGGCATCAAGACGGCCCCGAAGGCGCTCGTTTTGAGCCAGCAATGCTACTACGAGTGCCTCGTACTCCGAAGAGTAACCGAGGACCCTCGCAACCAATTCGTTACTAACATTGGCCTCCATTAAATCGGAGACAAACCTACGGGTGACCGCCTGTGTCCGCTCTACAGCAGCACTGACGTCACCCAGTCCACTAGGACCTACGCGGCTACGGCCGCGACCACCATCGCTACTGGCGGGGGCTGCCGTACCAACAGGTACACTTGGCAGCTGACCCTTCAAAACTTCACTAACCTTGCTAATCGTACTCCTCATCTCCTCAGCAAGATTCTTCGTACCGACACCACTGGTGCCAGCAACCAACTTGGCGCTGCTACTACCAGCAGCGCCCCCTCCACTACCTGCCTGGGCACCACTTGCACCCCTCTTCGGACTGCCTTTAGAAGGCACACCAACCACTCCTGAGCTGCTGTCAAAGTCAGCGTCAACCGGCTTCGACCTACTCTTCACTTCTGCCGACCCCAGCTGCACCCGTTTGGGAACGGTTGAGGACGTCGATGACTCACCATCCGTCATCGAACCAGACATACCAGCAGCGCTGCCGCTACTACCACTCTGGCCCCGCCGCTTACGGCGCTTAACCATTCCCCAACAACAAGTTCAAGTAAGAATTCAAAAAGTAAACACTTACCAGAATTTGCAGTTACTTACTACAAACAACAAGTACTCTAATGAGCACTATAGCGACTTGTTTACAAAATTGGCGAACCAAAAGTTGTAAACAAGTTACCGTTTCGCACAACGATGCTATGAACAAACCAGTTACCGCACACAAACTCACTAACACTGTCGCAAAGATGACCACTATAGAAAAATCTATCACTGACTATCCGAAAACACGTCGGATCGCAACGAATGCTCACAAACCAATGAGGCACACAGGACAGTAGCAAATGACCTGATAGCCTCAGAAATTATAGTTTGGTCTGGAGTGACTACCTTCGGTTTCCTCTCTGTCTTCTTCTTCCTTCGCTGTGGCTGGATTTTCTAGTTGGAGCAAGGTGTAGTGGTAACGATTGCACTTTCGACATGTTCCCCGTGATTGCCAATCGTTTGCGGTGTGGCTCTTCGCCAGACAGTTCAAACAGTATCGGTGCCTGCGGATGACAACATTCCGCTCCTTGGCATTCATTTTAAGGAATTTTCTGCATTACCGGATAGATTGGAAGTGCTCGCATAGCCCGCACTGATATGTATCAGAGTCCCTTCTGTTTCTTCGTCTAGCGATGGTTAACTCCCGAAGGTTGCTTTGTCTTGAAGGTCTAGATAGGTGAGATATAAAATAAATAAAACGAGAACGCACGTTATTAGTGATAGTCTAATAATGTTAATGAAATGAAATTTGAATTTCAATTCCCACATAATTACGATGGTTCTCAACTTTATTAAACGTTGGGCAAAGGAATTTTCAGATCCCTACGTTACGAAAAATCTTTTAACTTCACCAGTTCGCGCAAGTCTCTAATATGGCTCTGTTGTGTGGGACCCTCAGTACAATTTTTTTCAGTCTGATTTTTTGTCTGCGAAACTTTCAATGGAACCCAAACCATAATCTTCCTTCGTAAAGCAGTAGACTAGCATTGATCAGATTGCAGACTCTTAGTAGTAGACGTACTATGATAAACTCTATTACAGTTTTGAAGATAATTGATGGATGTAAATATGTGTTCTAAATTTCTGTTATCAAAGATTTTCATAAATGTCCAATTGAGACGTACCACGACGTACTATAAACTTACTATAAACTTATTCACATCGAGTTTCAACGTTCGAATTATGCGTCCTTTGATCCTATTAGGAGAATGAGTTTTGAAAATAAAATAGACATATTAATATTGGAATTGTTGTCGAAAGAGACATGTAACTGACGCCAGCTTTTTACAGCGGATGGGAATGGGTACCAAGGATATTAAAGTACAAATTATACAAATGCGGAGCCAACATTCAATGGGAAATATCACACCCTCCTTTAGAAAGTGGCTTATTTGAATAATCCACATAACTGATTCCTAACTCAGTGGTCCGTCTTTTTGAATTCTCAAGTGCTAAGACTTTGGAACACTTTACAGGTTCAACAGAAATTAGTACGTGTTAACGTGTCCCTAGCGACTTTTAAATATATACTTCGCGAACCCTTATATATGACGATGCTGGAAACATGGACGAGGGATATAAGTTGTGTACACTCAAGACAAATTTGGCAGCAATTTGACATACTGGATGAACTGCTTGTCGCGACCTAGGTCCACGGAACTGACGCTGGTGTCTGTTTGTACTACTCGACTTCCTGATTGAAAGAAATGCGGTGATACTGAAGGTCATGTCAAATAGCGTTTGTTGAAGCTGCAATGACTCGCTAGGACACATATTCAACAGCAACGGTAACCCTAATGTTAGTTAATCACTGTTAGTTAATTTGAAACGGAAGGCTCAAGACTACATAGATTTGGTAAGACAAGGAGACATACTACATTTAAAGTAATAAAGATCAACTACTTGACTTCAATAGGTTTGTCTGAATCAAGATTATGACAACATATTCCCTAGTAAACGACGAATACTTTTGGCTTACGGTTTTATGATACACTTAAGCGCCATAAGGTCAGCATTCTGCTTAAAAAATTGAACCGCAAAATAAAAACAAAATTGAAGATTTTAATTTTACCCACATGTGTGCTAACAAACTTCACGGAATAAAGGAAAATTTTGCAATATGATGCCAGCGACATCTACGATAACTTCAGGACAGTAAAATACGCTCGTTATAATAAATTTCGAAACAGTTAATATTACAACTCCAGAGAGCCAGTGATTTAGGGTCACAACTATGCTATATGCTTTAGAATATATTACTCGATGTCCTTTCAACGACAGATACGTTGCACAACTTTCAATTATCCCTACAGGTCATCGTTTTGGTTGGTTCGTTGAATTCTGTGTTCTGTGCTATGCTATGGGTGGTTTTAACCAGCTATTATAAGGAACAAATCCAGTCGAACTAAGGACATGAAAACAAGTTGAGTCTTTAATATACTTTCTTTCAAGGCATCCTTGAGGAATAATTGAGTTTGAAACTCCATAGCATCGACAAGTGAAAAAGTGTATGACATCTTTCAAAACTTGTATTCATTAGTTGATTATTGTGAAATAGTACTTGAATTTCTGCCACGAGGTAGCATAATGTCACTCAATTATTTCTAACATATTTTCTATCTCTGTTTTCGTGCCCACTCTTGTATTAAAATAAACTAAACTGTATAAATATTAACAAATTAACACAAAAAATTAAGAATTTGTGCGGTCGTATTTATTCGCATTTGCATTTCCTATTAGCTCAATCTTTTGTTCCGATTTCTTTCAATACCTGTATTCATTAGTTGATTATTGGGAAATAGTTCTTGAATTTCTACCCCGAGGTAGCATAACACCACGGAATTATATTTTTTCTAAGTAACATATTTCCTAGCTCTGTTTCCATGCCCACTCTTGTATTAAAATAAACTAAACTATACAAATATTAATAAATGAAAACAATAACATTAAGAACTTGAGCGCTCGTATTTATTCATTTGCATTTTCTATTTACCTCAATCGTTTGTTTCCGAAGCGAATTGATAATGCTTGCGACGTGCCAGAGCTCCATAAAAAGCTTGCAAGTGGAATTGTTAAGTTTGAAAGTGACGCTTAAATCGACAACTACCAAAATGAAATTCTTCAACGTTTTCGCCATCGCTGTAGTTTTAATCTTTGCCGTTTTTGCCGGCCCAAGTTCAGCTGAGCCCTTGGTAAGTTTTAAGGATTTAATTTATTGAAAATGTATTAATTTGTATTCAAATATCGAATATTCAATGTCTAGTATTATATATTTAAACTGTTCGCAAGAATACTAACTGTTGTCATCTTTTTTCCTTAGCTTGTAATAAAGAAGCCAACTGACATAAAGAAGCCAACTGTAACCGTCACTCTTCCTGATTATGTAAGTAGTCATACCTGGACATAAGTGCAAACTTATTAAACTTTTCTACAATTCACATCTTCTTTTTTTTCATAATTTAGAAAAAAATCTTCCAGCAATTTTTGGACATCGAATTGAAAAAGATAGAAGATATTAAAAAACTATTCGCAACTAAATAATTCAAAATGCGAACTAATAAAAAAATTCTATAAATTCATTAAATAAACAATAAATTGTTAAAAGTGCAAATGGATTGTTTCATTCATGCTTTCAATATTGGTGAAATATAGGAATATAAACGATGCATTATCTTCCCGGTATGCAAGAATAGGGGATACGTTAGACTCGTCTATATATATAAAATTATATATAAAATTCAAATTATCATACCAGTATTCGGCATATTCGGCCTTTGAATTTTCGTAGAAAAGTGGTAACGAAAATTGAGAGAAGAAGAGAGCAACTCCAATGAATTAAAGTAAACGAATATGTATTGCCAGCCAACAAGCGTCAACGATATGTGGTGTTCAGTGTCTTGGTGTTCCGCTGATACCCAAAAGGAACATGCTCTGATCCATTTGGAGTTTGGTAGTAGTCCACTTATAATCCATTCAAGAAAAAAAAAAAACTTCACTAAAGACTACGTGTCAACCAAGATCCGCCTTATCACGCTTATGTAGCGGCAGGGCGTCATCTTGTGTCTGAGAACATCATGCATAAGCATTGATTACCCCTTGTTGAATATCGTAATAGTCTTGCATAGAAAGTGAACCTCGTTAAAAGCGGTTATATTCTTAATCCTTGTGAACAATTTCATTTCTATTTTGTATGGATTTATGATACTTTCGTACATATGAAAAAAAATCAATGAGTGTTCGAACTCACGGATGATGTGTTAACACCTTTTTGCTACACGGTACCTGTTCGATTTCTATGAAACAGTAGTAAATGTTACATTGGAAAATAAAAAATAATAGTTTTTTGTGTACATCGGGCAATGCTGAACATCAAATGACTCGCTTTGTTTGGCCATAGCAACAACAACGAAACAACCAAACACACAACATCACACATACTTTGTACGAAGTAGCTGACGTATTAGTGTGTCACATAACCACATGTTTACCATATCAACAGCAACGAAACAACCAAACACACAACATCACACATACTTTGTACGAAGTAGCTGACGTATTAGTGTGTCACCATAACGTCGACTGCGCAAGCCCATGGGGTTGCAAATGAAATTTTGCGTGGCTATGCTTTATATCTCCGTTCAACAAAAGCAACAGACACATGTATATACATACATACATTATTATGTTAATACATACGCTATAGACACAATTTCGTTTGCCTCACCCCTGCCACACCACTCTTTCATTGCTCTCTTGCTCGCTCATTTTTGTTTAACACGTCGCAGAAAATCTTTCGCAGTCGCAGAAAATCTGGTTTTAGCAGCAGCATAAAATCTGACTTTGATAGATTTAGTCCCTATACGCCGCTATAGATGCTAACACATCAACAAGGCCAAGTCTCATTATCAGATTTGGTCTGTGGAGCTGTCAAGACCATTTGCTGTCCGAATATACTGATTAAATTGGAATATACTGGATAGTCTGTCAACACCGTTAGTGATAGCGGAACTATCAAGTAATTACACTGCGCAACAAAATCAAACTTTTTCCAAAATAAAAAGGTTCTCACAACGGACTCTGGTAGAGGCGTTAACAAATATATACGTGCATAATCTACAAGGATGCAGGGAAATTGGACGAGGGACCCAGACGGTATCCTGGTAAGATAAATCTAGCCGATCGTGGATGAACCTTATATGTCTACCCAGGCCCAAGTTGTAACGAGGAGGAAAAGACAGCATTCACTCAACACCTTCTCTGCATTAGCCGGCAGTAGGATGTCTACTAGGGGATGCTATCCGGGAGAATTATCTCAGACAGCCGTAGACAAGATCTTGAAGTTCTTAGAACAATCTTAATGGTTCTCCGGTTGAGCTAGGCCAATAGTCCTAGTCGTTCATCCACCGCCACCTAAAAGTGACATAACCATACACATTTTTCCAACTCAACCCATTGCATTATAAGATAATAGTAGCGAGACAATTGGCGTCCTAAAATCAACACGATATTATTTATATTTACTTAAACTTTTTGTTTTAATCCCGTCGAAGTTTAAGGCCAGAATTCTTAAAACCAATAAAACATTTAGTAAGCAAATTATTTATACAATAGTCGTACATCATCATACGTTATGAAGTTGGTTCGTAGTCTTTAAAAATTTAATTTAATTTTATCAACTCAAAACTTATTTATGTGTAGAAAGCGTATTTGCTTTCTTGTATAGACAAACAAAATAACTAGACATAACACAGCTGTTGGGAAATGTCCCACTTGTTGGGTAATTTTGTATGTGACTCTACTGGCAACTGTGCTTGCTATTTGGCATTTTGACATATGAAATATATATCTGACATTATTGAGTAAACAACAATTGTTGAATAACCATCGCATCGTTTTCAATTTGTTCGCTATTTAATTATCTGGTTATTAGATTTATCTATGGCTTATGACATAGAGTATGTGTATATCTTACCTACTTTCTTACATATGTGGCCCCAACCAACCCAGAGAGGTTAGGAACCTTATAAACTGCCGATAACGTCTCTCTCCAACCGGATCGACATTTCGCTTTTCTCTTCCATTTATTAATGTCATTCGAGTACGCCTTCAGACTCCTTTTACACTGGTTCATTCTGATCCATTCTACTTTATTTTGATTCTTTATTTAAATTTGCGAATAACTACGTTCAGGTCGGGATACAGTTTACACACCACGCGGTTTATAGGTCGTCGATATTCGCAGGTCTCTATTATAGGACCATATATAACCCGGAGAATATTTCTTAAATCGAATGTACCATAATGGCCATACCATGATGGGCGTGGCAAATTCGTCCGTATTTAGTTAGGGAGTATAATTTGAAAAAATATTGCTCAGTAAATTATTTCATTCAGATTGCTTGTGTTTTGCGTGAGGTTATCGTGTTGACAAGCATACCAGGTTGGGTACAAGGACTACAAATTCAGGTCGAAGTATTGTATAAGTTGCCTGGACTTGTTGAACAACCCTAGGTAGATATATTATACATGGTTGAGAAGATTATTTCTTCTTCTACTGAATTCTATCTAGATATGCGTATGTTTCAAGCAGTTCTTGAACATTTTTGGAAAAAATTCGACAAAAATTTAGAAATAATTTTTAATAAATTCATTTTGAAGTATAAGTATATAAATATTTTCCCACATTGTGGTCCAATATCTGCTTAATTTAAAGCGATTAACATTAGTTGAGAAATAGTGAAAGAAGTGTATGGTATTTACTCCCAAAGAAATCTCTTATGAAAATTCGAGATTTTTATCACAAATTGAACTCTTCTGACCAAGTTTATGGGTAGGATCAGTATTTTTTTTTTTTGGCAAGTCATTAACAACAGTTCAGTCTACCACTAAGCTGGCAGACAATTTTGAAAATCCATAATCGAAACTTTTCCCAGGCTCGGAAATGGGAAATTTGGTTCGTAAATCGTTCACTTTCGAAAAAGGGTGTATGTCCAAAATGTTGCTTTACATTTGGTACCTTTATGAAAGCGTTTGCTTTCCAAAAAATGGATTATTTTTATATCATTATTACAAAAACTTTAAAAACTACTGAAAGAATGGTGGTATCTTTTCAAAAAAAAACAATTGCTTTTTCCGATTTGAAAAAAAATGTTTGAGAAATTGTCGGAGACAAAGAGTTTGAAATAATTTACCGGTTTTTTGAACATACGTATTTCTGAGGTAAGTGCTTTAAATCATTTTTAAACATTTTAAATTCAAAGATAATGTTGATTTTAAATAGAATTTTTAGTGCGCCTGAGTGAGATTATCATAGAAAAATGTATACTCCTCTGGAATTAACGCCTTTAGATCCTGTAAATGTTTCCATTTGTTTTGCGAGATTGGTAGTCGAGCGGTTTGCAATAGCTTTGTTTCTATGTGTCCTTCATATTGCTTGATTCTAGTTGGTAGTTTAGAATAATTATGATAAAAATTCACTTTAACCTTAATGGTAGCACTTGGCGAATATAAAAGAGATCTTAGTTGGGATACTGTTGCATCTTGTTTTGCTCCACCAGGTCTAATATTTTAAAATCAAATAAGATTAGTATCCTTATAGTTTTTAAAAAAATCATAATTCAAATGTAATGCATCAAATGGTGCTTTAATAATTTTGTTGCTTATCTGCTGATGTGTTGTTTTTAACTGATCTGCGGGAATCTTTCTGGTCTGGGGTTTCAACTAAGCCTCTATCCTTGCATGAGCACTGTCACACTCCATATGTGTGTGTCCTTCCTTTAAGTACTTTTGTTCTATGATTTTCTTCTTTTCTATAGATAAATTCGACAAACAGTGGTTACTTATTATTGGTAGAGGATCTGTAAGACAGTTTATAGACAAATGGCGTATTATACACGAAATAAACGTCGAAGAGAAGAAATCTCCATCAGTTTCGTTCCACCAGTAATTTTTACATTGATGGGTGGCGAGATTCTTCACCGTGGACATGTAGGCGTTGTTTATAATAAATTGCTGAATTGCTGAGGCGTTAATGTCGGGACAAAGCTTTACTGCTGGTGCATCCATGGGGAAGGCGTCGTCCTTCTTGAGCTGCAAGTTTGTCTTTTTGTTTTTGATGTGTTAACATCTATAGGCGCGGGTACGGCCTAAATTCACAAAGTGAATACATCCAAACACAATTTGTCCGACTGCGCTCACACAGATTGTCCGACTGCGACTGCGATCACACATTGTTTGCCGTTAAACTCCTCCGAAACGGCTGGACCGATATGTATGAAATTTTGTGTGCATATCGGGTAGGCCTCAGAATCTGCCAACATCTATTTTTCATACCCCTAAATGAGAAGGGTGACCCACCCCTATATAGAACAGATTGTCAAACTGGGAAAAAACACACACACTGATGTAGCGGCAGCGAATAGTTGTATTGTGTGGGTGCGAAGCACTCTCAGAGCAAAGAGAATAATGACGTGGTTATTCGCAGCGATGCCAACTTAGTGTTTTTAGCACTAGATCTAGTGCTTTTTAGAGTGTCAAAACGCGAAAAATATGATCCAGCGCGTAAAAAAGAAAAGGCACTAAATTAGTGCTTTTCAATATTTTGGTTTGGTGCTTTTAGTGCTTTTTTTAATTTAACGCATCACAAAAAATTTTGTACTTTTGTAGGCAGTCTGGCAACTCAAAAACATAAAACTCACTGTCTGTTGATAACATATGTATGTATATCTTCTGCTTAGATGAACAGGCAGTTACCGATATTACACAAAAGTAAGAACGTAAAGATACAACTGTTACCAAGAAACGCTTAAAATTGAAAAAGAAAGATTATAAAAAGTGCTGTGTCAATTACATTTTTGAGGTATGTATATGTATATATACAAAATAGAAGTGTTTCGGAGAATGTATTTAAAACTTTTTTTAATTGCAGATGGATCAATATACACAAAAGTACAGAGATGTTTGGAAAAAAGATCCATTGCTCAAAAAGTGGTTATGTCCCGCGAAGGATAAACCCAAAGCAAAGTGTGAGTACTGTAGAACTGAAATATCAGCACGTTATACGGATTTACTACGTCACTCGCAAACCAAAAAGCACCAAAGAATCATGGGGAATATCAGTGAAGTGAGTCAGATTCAACAAAAAATATCATTTAAATCATAAGAGGCAAGTGCAGCTCAAATGGCTCAGGGAAGACTTTGCCTTTTTATTGCCGTACACACTTCTTACCAGACTGTTAACCACTTGGCTGAAGTGTGCAATACGGAATTTGGAGACAGTAAGGCTGGAAAGTTTAGCTTACATCGGACAAAATGTATCAACATCATAAACAATATTTTGGCTCCTCACTTTGTTAGTGCCCTTCTAACTGATTTACAAGATGCATACTTCAGCTTAATTTTGGATGAAATCACAGACATTTCTATGCAAAAAATATTGGGCGTAGTTATTCGATATTTCAGTGCAACAAAACGTCAGTTTGTGACAACATTCCTCGGTCTCGTTGATTTGGAACAAGGAAATGCTAGCGCAATCCTAGAAGGATTAGAACGTCTTATGGATCTCTTCAGAATTGATATGAAAAAGCTTATAGCAATAGGAACAGATAATGCCGCAGTTATGACGGGAGTAAATAACGGATTATACAGAAAATTTAAGGACAAATATAAGTCAAAGAACTTAATATTAATCCGCTGTGTGTGTCACTCCCTACAACTGGCTGTGTGTTCCGTTACCGACAAACATTTCCCAAATAACTTAGAGTTTTTGATAAAAGAAACACATAATTGGTTTTCTCACTGAACTATTCGTCAGAAATCTTTTGCCAACTTTTTCAAATTGATCAACAAAGATGTAGAAAATCCCTACAAAATCCCACAAGTATCAAATACTAGGTGGCTTTCAATAGAAAGAGCGGTTAAACGTATTTTAACTATATGGCTTGAACTTCAAACACATTTCAATATTACTAACGATAATGGATATGTTTCTAATATACTACAAAATATGTATAATGACGATAAAAATTTCATTTATTTAACATATTTATATTCTGTTTTGTCCGAAGTACAACGTGTTAATTTAGCATTTGAAGCTGAAAATATCAAATTACACGGCGATTTGCACCGGTTGCTTATGAGTTTAACTAATAAAATTATCATTAGCTCTGACAACATTAATTATTTAGAAGATCCCATAGACAATATTTTCGATGAGTTTTTCTATCTAGGATATAGTTTCGAAAAGGCCTGTGCTGATTATAAGGTGTCTGGAAATGACAAAAAAATTATTAAAAAGAACTGTGTTCATTTTACGAAGCAACTTATTTATGAAATTAGAGCCCGAATTCCAAGCAACTGGGAAGAACTTCAAAAAATATCATTATTTAATGTTGATAATATTCTTAATAATCCAAATAGAGAGGAAATAATGCGTTTTGTTCAATCATACATTACAGATGTAGGTAGACATTATTTCTGATATCGAACAATCTTTTAAAAACATAAAGCTATGCGAATGGAAAAATAAAAATCAAACAACTCTTTTTTGGATAGAAGTTAATGAATTTAAAGATGCTTTAGGGAAAAACCCATTCATTGAATTATCTATTTTTGTTCTACGACTTTTAAGTATGTCATATTCAAATGCAGATGTTGAAAGGTACCATGAATTTGTTGAAATCAAAAATAAGGAACAGATTGTCCTTAAATTCAGTCAATTCTTTACTACATATTAAATTTTGTGGCCGAATATCACAAATGAAGATGAATTGACTGATGTTGAAGATATTTTCTTTCCGGAAGAAATCAATCTTTTGTAAAACTTAAACAAAGAACGGTGAAAATCAATTTTGTGGCAAAAAATCAGCAGCAACTATTTTGGAGTTATATTTAATTGTTCTACAGAAACCAAATATGTATGGATTTTTATTTAACTGACGAACGATTTTTATATAAAAGCACAAGACCGGACCAAGAATAATACACAGTACATATTACTATAAAAAAAATAAAACTGTGCATATATTTTTTTATATTGCTGTAACTATTTATATGTTATTTTTGATTACTTTTTTATTTTTTTGAAGTCAATGAAATGTAATGAATGAATTTACATATTTTTTTAGTTGCTAATAAAATTTTATGTTCTCTTAAATTCTCATTTCAAAGCAAACATTACTCTTTGTATGCGAAAAAAAACTTAGTGCTTTTTTACGCGTTTTTAGGGGGGAAATGACGCGTTTTTACCCTTTTTTAATTTTCATGACGCTTTTTGCTCTGGGAAAGTTGGCATCACTGGTTATTCGTATATAAAAATGAGTTAGCAAGAGAGTAAAGAAAATTGTGAACTTGTGTAGCGTATGTACCATTGAGTAAATCTTAGTAGAGAAAATATTTGGCTCATCTGACGTTTCCTTTCACACTCTTCGTGATGCGGTCGGTGTGATAGAGAGATGTTTGACGAAAAGTGACATACACCAGGTGTAATTACAATAACTTCTTGCTTTAATTTTTCATGTAATTTTGGTGAAAAACTGTAAAATTTAAATGTGTTTTATAGCTTATTCACATTCACCGCGTTTCAGCTGGGACGCCGGCGTTTCGCTCTTTTGAGATCATTTCGAAACCATGGTGTTCACATTGTGCTGTTGTTAACTACTGTGGTTTCATGTGACATTTCTCATTTCTGTTTTGTGTTTTCTGTATTGACTGTAAACAACACAAACGCACATTTGTGAATAAAGAAATATAAAATAATATCAAAAAATTAATGTAATTTTTATAATATTAGAATTTATATCATTGTATCATAAAGCAATGAATGCATTCAAAGATATAAATGATTATATTCATAAATCACATTGCAATAAGTACTTACCACCACAAAGCAAACTAGAAATGTAAACAAACAGATTTGTTTTCCCTCATTTTTCTGACATTTGCTTTGAACCAGCAATGGAAATTTTTCATTTTACTCCTTTTTTTAACTACTATTGGAGTACAACACTGTGCTCTCTCTCATTTTTACTGTGGTTTCAAACAAACTACAGTAAAAAGAGAATAATGTTTGCGTTTTTTTTTTGTATGGAAATAAGTGCCAATTAAAGTGTGTTTCGCTGAAATCATCGAAAGAGAGCGAAACGCCGGCGTTTCAGCTGAAACGCGGTAAATGTGAAAAGGGTATTACACTTTTTTATTGACTGTTATTGTTAGCATACATTTGTGTTGTATTTAACACAATAATTTTAACGCACAAAACGAAATGCCGTTGTTGTTATTTTGTTCGTTGTTTTGAACCATTGCCTCTATCTGGTATTAGTAAAGCAATTTTTTTCAACATCAAACGTAAATATCACACCAGGCCAAATGTCATAAATTTGGTGGGAGAACTATTAGATCTACTATAAGTATTAAACTATGGTATGTACGAACATTACAATGTATGTGTATGTATGGATGTACATGGGTCTGTTGCTTAGCATTCTCTTTGTTTTTTGTGGGAATAAAACAAAAAGTAATAATCAAGAAAATAATGACACTTGTCTTTAAATATTTTTAAGTGTTATTAAGTATTAATATTATTTAAATGAAACGTCATCATATGATTGAACGCCTTTTTAAATTCTTTATATTAACTTTACCTGTCTACATGCATGTATGCCGAAAAAAAGTTGGATTGATTTTTAACCCTTTTCCCATGATCCAATCGAGCTGAAACTTCGCAGGAAAACTAATGGCGACGACAGAAATAAACTGTCAAAATATGGGCGGGATTGGATAAAGGGGCGTGGTACCTCCCATACAAATCACAAATAAAAAATCCATTATTTCTGCTCCTGTTAACGGTATTTGAACAAAATTGGGTATGTTGGTTGGGTGTATATATTGTAAGATCTGCTGCAAATATGGGCGGGATTGGACAAAGGGGCGTGATCACATATAAAGAATTTATAGTCAAAAATATGTTTTTACGGGTTGGGTTTTTATTATTGTGAAATTGAAGTCAAATAAAATGTGGGGGCGGAGCTCTGTCAGAGCAAAGAGAATAATGACGTATTATACGTAGATAAAAATGGGATAGCAAGAGAGCAACGAAAATTTTGTGAACTTGTGTAGCGTATGTTCGAATATAAGAATTTTGTGGGAATAAAACAAAAAGTATTGAGCAAGAAAATAATGACACATGTGCTTGCACAGTTCTTTAAATAATTTTAAGTATTAATATTATTTAAATGTAACGTCATCATAAGATTGAACGCTGTTTTTATTTTCCAATGTAACATTTACTAATGTGTTCACAGAAATCGAACAGTTACCGTGTAGCAAACAGGTGTTAACACATCGCCCGTGAGGTCGAACACTTATTGGATTTTTTTTAAGTTGAGCCTGTTGTTTATCCACAATATGTGCATCGTATTCTTCAATTGATATTTATTTGACCTTATCGCTAATTGTTGTTTGCCAAAAACTGTAGAAAATGTAAAAATAGAAACGGGCTTTACTGCCTTCTTTGAACATTTTCCAATGTAAACGGTGGTGCAATGGTTGGAGTGCGCGGCTTCGTAACCGGAGTAAAACTGTAGATCCCAATCAGTTAGTGTAAAAACTAGAAAGCGCACATCTCACTCATTGTGGGAAGCTCTCCCCAATCTCTTCATGGGATGTTATGGGACACCATATATAAATATTTATGTATAATCCTTAAAAACATCTGCCTTGGTTTTAAATGTGGTTGCAAAGTATTTTTAGTGGTGTCCTTGCGACAGTAATGGCTTTCCGTCTTATCTAAATTCTGCAGGTATGTAGACAAGAAAATTTTACAACCATCCGTCTCAGAATTTGTTTTTGGTACAAGTGACGCCGAAATTGGTTTATCGTTCGACTTAATCCATCCTTTAACCATGTCAATACGTAAAGATAGCGTTGATAAGAACATGGGTCGACATACCTGCTACGAAAATTGGTTGTGTGGTAGTTTAAACATAAAGCTGTTCAGTTTTCTACTGTTTTTTACTGTGTTCTTTTTTTTGATAATCATTGTTACATAGAGCTTTACAAACTCTCGCTTCGCTTCCCAAGTCCTGTTCCAAAATTTTCTTCTTGTTGTCTTACTTAAGTCACTCATTACACTTAAGTCACTCATTACACTTCAATTTCAATTTTTGCTAACTCTCTCATATATTTGCTTATGCTTGCCTTTGTTTACTCTCTAACTCTATTGCCACTGCGATGCATACGTATGTATTCTTGCTCAAACTATCACATATTTGTCTATGCTTGTTATTATAATTCTTGCTAAAGTCAAACATTTGTTCTGTAATAAAATTAGAGTAAGCTGAACTATTCAACGAAGCAGTTGGGTTTTTATTTCTTCGCACGTTTGCTGAGGCAACATATATACACAACAT
Organism: Phaonia tiefii; assembly: GCA_963931995.1. Classification (NCBI taxonomy): domain Eukaryota; kingdom Metazoa; phylum Arthropoda; class Insecta; order Diptera; family Muscidae; genus Phaonia; species Phaonia tiefii. The sequence goes on along the minus strand of OZ008367.1, from coordinate 82,778,343 downwards.
ACACATACAACACCGCACTGTCCCTCTAACCCCGGTATTTATATTCAAAGTTTCTAAGTTAGCTGACTTTACTTATTCAGCCCATGACTTGGATCATCAAATTCTTTGGTCCAACACTTGTCCCTTCATCCAATTTTAGGCAGTGTCTTATTTTACTTTTCCTACATATGACCGATGAATAGGCCCAATTTTGTGTTATGCTTTTGGGGAGGTTTGTTTGAATAGTCAATCAACCGTTGAAAATCCTATATATTGTTGTCCATGCATCCGGTTTCTACTATTTACACTTCGTTTATTTGACGTAGAGTTATGGACTGGTTCAGATCATTTTGGATAACATTTTCGTTTTCGGAATCTGGTTACAATTTTGTGTAATTTGATCAATTACACTGTGAGACAAAATTAGATTTTTTTCAAAATAATGGGGTTCTGTCAACGGATTCTGGTAGAAAGGTCTAAAAAAAAATATACGTGTATCGGCGTTTTGCCAGATCTGATCAGAATTTTTTTGTAGGGCGGGTCAAAGTTTCCGCCCCTAGGAACTTTCCTGCAACATATTGGCATGCAAAATTGTGTGTTCCTTACTTCTGAGGTACAAACTATGTTCAGAAGTTTCATAGAAACGATTCAGATAAACATTTTTGTGGAACAAATTAACCCTCTAAATGTCACGTATAACCATAATTTTTACTTTTTTCTTGACAACTTGCAAAAAACTGCTCGAAATTGATGGAGGGGTGGTCATAATGCTCTACAAAAATGATCGCCATAAAATTTCACTATATGTGTCCGAACAGTCCAAAACACAAATTCTAGCCCACAAAAATGTTTATCTGAATCTTTTCTATAAAACTTCTGAACATATTTTGTACCGCAGAAGTAAGGAACACACAATTTTGCATGCCGATATGTTGCAGGAAAGTTCCGAGCGGCGGAAACTTTGACCTGCCCTAAAAAAAATTCTGATCAGATCTGGCAAAACGCCGCTACACGTATATTTTTTTTAGACCATTCTACCAGAACCCGTTGACAGAACCCCATTCTTTTTTTTGGTGTCGCACAGTATTGGCACATATTTTCATTTCGTTTGACTTTACTTGCAGTTGCGAACCTGTAAAGTATACTCCCTCAATATCTTCTAGAATTGGGAATTTTAGTTCATTCAAGTGATCGCTCTTTTTAGTTCAGCTCAACAGAATGAACTAGTTCATTCATTTAGTTCACTAGTTCATTGTATCATTTCAGCTTAACAGTTCATATGAGCTGGTGACCTAACGAGCTCATTTCAGTTCAACTTGTAGTTTTATTTCAATCGTAGCAAATAATCGCGAAAATGATTTGATTTTTGCAAATTTCTAGTGTTTTTAATACTGTGATATGTGCTTATACCACTGGTCGTCAAATAGAGAATACTAATCAAATGTGAATGCATTGGTGTAGCCCCCAGGGGCAGAACACGATCGGCTTTTTACACGTACACAACACGAACGTCAACAAAAACAATATCAAAGAGAGTATGAGAGAAGAAAATTGCATTCAGTAGCAGTGTTGCCGTTTGAAAATTTTTTTTCCGACCAAAATTTTTACAAAATCAGACCAAAATCGCCTGCTTCCGACCAAATTTGAAAATTTAATTAATATTTGGGTTTTGTGATGTACATTTTATTGAATATTTAAGTAAAATAAACATTTCAGATATAACATATTTGCATTAAAGAATTCAGGCATGTAAATTAATATTTGTGTAATGTAATTAATAATTAAATACATTAAAATTGTAAATTGTAAGTAAAAAATTTTTATTCAGTCTTTTTAACATATGTTGTTTTGATTTACTTATGTTATAATTCAGGCATGTATTAAATACATCACATTAAAATTAAAAAGTTAAAGTTCTTGATTTTACATTTAGGTCCCTTTTGGCTGACCAAACATAGTGCGGATTATTCATTTTGATAATTTCTTTACACGACATAATACCGTTGACAGTATTTACTTCTAGTTTATTCCTTAGTTTAGTTTTTATTAGCGCTAGTGTGGAAAATTTGTGTTCAGCGGCGGCGCAACTATGTGGCAGAGATAACAAATTAAAAATAAAATAAGAAATATTTGAGAAACTTTTCTCATTTAATCCGTTTTTTATAGAATCTATTTTTTGCCAAAAAAGCATTAATGTTTAAATTGGATAAAGTTCTTATATGGCTGAGCCGCAGCAAATTCCACTCAGTAACTATTAAATCGGGATTAGAGTCAACTAACTTAGGGAATTTTAAAACAAGATCCAGAATTGCTAAGTCGTTGTTTGAAAGTACCTTATCAGGAGTTATAATATTTAAAAGTTTTATACTATTGTGTTTGAAATCTAATCGCTTGTTGATCTGATCAAGAAATTCTATATAAAATTCTAAAACAGCAGATTTTATTTCATATTTTTCAGTCTTATTTAAATAAGTTTCCGCATATGTTTCTGCCTTAGTGCCAATAAATATTTTACAAGTATCAAGCTGATACTGCTTATTTTTGTAATCAATTTCTATATTATTTATTAGTTCTTTTTTAATAAAATTGCTTAATATTAAAAGTAAATTCGATTTTATGCTAGTGTATAAATACGGTAAACGTGAACTTTCCGCTTGAAATTCTTTGTTAAGATTATTTTCCAATGGCTGGAAAATATGTCAAAAATAAAAAATAACATTTCATTTGGCTTGTCATATCCTCCGCAATAACACCAGCAGAAGTTCCTTGAACTTCATATACACAGGAAATGAAATACAATTTTAGGCTATCTCATTGCTCAACGCCCTCCAGCGAAAGCCAACGGGTGTTGCATATATCTAAAATTGTATGCGGTGCAACTGAACAATACTCTTGGAAATCTTTGAGTTCGCTGACGCGTTTGGGACTACGAGAAAAAAAAGGTGTATATGTTCCGACACAATTTTTCGATAGACGATGGCAATTTTTTTGTGGCGTAACTGTGATGTAAAGCGTGACAGGAACATTTAATGTAAAATAATTCTGGTTACTTCTTTTTCAAATAACGCCTTAAGCCCTCTAACATTACTAGACATAGCATTTTCTCCGTCTGTTGACAATCGTATTAGGTTCTTGAAAGGAATTTCACATATCACAAAAAAATCTTTAATTTTTTCAAATGTTGACTGCGCGTCTGACTTAGTTAATTCCAACATTGTCACAAACTTATCTTGGATTTCAAACGCTGAATTTACATAACGCGGGATTAAAACAAATCATTTCTTCGTAGAAAGGTCGGTAGTTCCGTCCACAATTAAAGAAAATTTAGTTTTTTGTAATGTGGATATTACATCATTTCCAATTTTGTCTGCTATTTCTGTGGCCTTTGTCCTTCCGCAATGCACTAGTTTTGCAATTGCAGAGTCCGGGCAGCACTCAACCAATAATGCAGGAAGATAGTCCATCAATATGAAAGGCAAATTGTACGTAATGCAAAACATGACCAACGTGAATTCTACATGTTTTACCTCTTGCGCATTTCTTTGTTGTTCGTTGTTAAAAATTGTGACTTGGAGCATGCAGTACAAAATGGAGTACCATCCCTTCGAAAGTACACAGAAAAAAATATTGACCTTTAAATTTCAATTAAAAATATAATTGAATTGTTTCAAAAAGTTCAACTAAAAAATTAATTGAATCAATTAAATTTTTAATCATATTTACAATTTATTTTTTAAGATTACAACAGAACTTGGAGTTGGCAAGGCGCAACTCTACGGCGATAAAAACGTTTCATTTTTGAGTGCGTTATCGAAATTTTGCGTGAATCTTTCTAAATTTTGGCTGTGAATCTTTCTAAACGTTAATATAATCAATTTTTATAAATAAAAATTGTTGTGATGAAGTATTTTACAGAAAGTTGAATTTTACAGGGCCGTTGGGCCCTGGTTGAGCTTGAGCTCCTTGGTTGAGCTATTGTGATATAAGAGATAGATTATATCAAAGATTTAGAAAAAGAAGAAAAAATTCGGGCAAAGAAAGAGCGTACAAACTTTTTAATAACAAATTAAATTTGTAATACGCTATTGAACTATAAAAGAATTGTATTCTTATTGTTCTCCCATCGAAAATAAACCAATAAACTAAACTAAACTAAATAATAACACTCGCCAAAAACGACTATCGTCGTAGAGAATTTATAAAATATTGGTAAAACATGAGAGGAACTTGGCCACTAATTAATGAGATTATTGGCAAAACTTTAAAAATGAGTGCTTCAAAACGGTAGCTAAAAACTTCGCGGTGAAGTTTAAAGAAATTGTTGTAAATCTAATACACGACTGCAACATAAGAACTTTGGCAACTAATGAGAAAAGAATTCAATATTTATTGAACAAACCAATGAACTGGAAATCTTTAATATCTTAAAGTCTCTAAATTTAAAAAAGGGGCAGGTGAGGATGGCATTCGACCTAAAGATATCCGAAATAACGCTAAAGCCCTTGCTACGGCCATTACATCTCTAATAAATACAAGCCAAGATGAATTTATATTGCCTAAGCTTTTCAAGACCGCGTTAGTGAGACCGATATTCAAAAGTGGGGTCAAAAATGATTAGAACAACTACAGGCCCATGTCCATTTTAAGGTAATGAAAAAGGTATTAGAAGAGATTATGGCGAGAAGGCTAAACAATTTTCTCGAAAAGTATACCATAATAAATAAATATCAGAAGGGTTTTCGAAAAGGTAGAAATATTAACAAACTGCTTGGCCATTTTTCAACACACATCAATCAGTGTTTGGACCGAAATCTGCAATGTTTGGCTGTTTTCATAGATTTTAGCAAGGCATTTGATACGCTGTCACCCAAAAACCTAATATCGATGATGGACAGATGTGGAATCCGTGGTAAATGTCTGAATTGGTTAAAAAATTACCTAGAATGCATCGTGTTAAAATTTATGGAGTTTTAAGCAAAGAAATAATACAGCAAATGGTGTTCTACAAGGGTCGAAACTGGGACCAATCCTATATTTGATTTATGCCAACGAATTAATAAGCATTTTAAATAAAAGCACGGCTTTCGCCTACGCAGAGAACAAATGAGAACATTGATGTAGCTGCCCAAGTAATGCAATCTGAACTAAATCTAGATGGTGTCATCACAATGGCCTAATAATAAACGCATCGTAGACAAAAATAATGCACATACATGTTTCAGATAATTATGCTAAAAAGCATTAAGCATCATGTTTCAAAAAAATTATGCTGACGGCAAAAAAAAAATTATGCTAAAATAGCATTAATTATGCTAAACTGGCAACACTGGTGCGGAGCACTCTCAGAGCAAAGAGAATAATGACGTGGTTATACGGACATATATAAAAATGAGATAGCAAGAGAGCAACGACAATTGTGTGAACTTGTGTAGCGAATGTACGAACATAACAATGTATATACATATGTATGTACATGTGTCTGTTGCTTTGCATTTTCTTTGTTTTTTTGTGGGAATAAAACAAAAAGTGTTAAGCAAGAAAATAATGAGACATGTGCTTGCACTAGTCTTTAAATAATTTTAAGTATTAATATTATTTATATGTAACGTCATCATAAGATTGAACGCTGTTTTCTATTTTCCAATGTAACATTTACTAATGTGTTCATAGTAATTGAACAGGTACCGTGTACAAAAAGGTGTTAACACATCGCCCGTGAGTTCGAGCACTCATTGGATTTGTTAATGTACTTTTAAGCCGGAATCACAATGCAAGCAACATTTTCAATAGGCTTTCGCAATGTAAGCTACAGTTTACTTCGAATCGAGATATTTGTTCTAACAGGTGATACCAGTATTACGGCCAATATATCAAGGCAACAATCAAATATATTTTGTTTTCGTGTCAAAATTAACACAAATGTATGTCACGAATAAATGTAAGCCAGAAATTAAAAAAAACCAAATACATTTGAATTTGATTCGTCATGTAATGAACAGAATGAAAAGCAAATCATTTAAGTTGTTCTTACAACAGAACCTCTATTAGTTGCATAATGATTAAAATGTCACAAATGTCGAATCCAGGTTTGTATTTTGAATATTAAAAAATGTTGATGGATTTAAACATATTTGCTATTAAAAGATTCTACGGATAAAATTACGTTTTAGAATGCATCGTTTAACACAAATGGTTTCAATTTTCATTGATGTTTTAAAGTTTGAAAATATAATTCGAAGTACAGCGCCATTTATCGCTTAATAGTATATTATTTATTCGAACAAATATGTTGCTGGAGTAGAAATAAACCAACTTCGGCGACAAATTTGAGTTAAGCCGGAATCAAAATGCAAGCAAAATTTTCAATAGGCGTTCACATTGCAAGCAACAGTTTACTTCGAATCGAGATGTTTGATCTAACAGGTGATACCAGTATAACGGCCAATATATCAAGGCAACAATAAAATATATTTTGTTTTCATGTCAAAGTTAACACGAATGTTTGTCAACAATAAAAGTAAGCCAGAAATTATAAAAACCAAATACATTTGAATTTGATTCTTCATATAATGAACGGAAGGTAAAGCAAATCATTTAAGTTGTTCTTATAACACAACCTCTATTGTTTGCATCATGATTCAAATGTCACATCCAGGGTTGTATTTCTAATATTAAAAAATGTTAATGTATTTAAACATATTTGGTATTAAAAGATTCTACAGATAAAATAACGGTTTATAATGCATATTTTAACACAAATGGTTTCAATTTTCATTGGTGTTTTTAAGTTTGAAAAGGAAATACGAAGTACAACGCCGTCTACCGCTTAATAGTATATTATTTATTCGAACAAATATGTTGCTGGAGTAGGCAAACGAAATTGTCGCTTGCATTGTGAAATTTTTGTAAAAAAAACGAAAAGACATTATGTGAAATTCTGTGTGTGACAACGAGTTGGCATGAGAAATGAAACTGTCGCTTGCATTGTGAATGCGGCTTTATGAGACTGTGGAATATGCTCGAAAAGCAGTTCGAGTCCCGTAGTCGCTCGCTGTTACACTTGCCCATGCAATTCCCTTAATTATACCGTCTTAATTTGACTGTTAATTTGACTGTGTTTCATACTTCTGTAAATGGTGATCATGACATTACACACAGAGAAGAGATTCGTTGCATAACTGTATTTAAAGCCTACTAAAATTTGGCGAATCCTTGGACTATCACATTATTCAGTTGTAATTGCCAATAATTGTGTTCCTCCGAAAGGTGTCCAAAAAACCGGAATTTTTTAAAAACAGGTTTTCGGTTTGTTCGAAAAATCAATTTTTCAAGAAACCGGTTTTCGGTTTTTAATTTTACTAAAAACCGGTGTAACCGCATATTTCGGTTTTTTTGCTTTAAATTAAATTACACAACACATTTGTTTACATAATTAATTACGTTTTATTTTAAATAAAAACTATATATTTACTGTTAAAATGTTCGTGCAATAGTTCTATTTTATTCTTCAATATTTCTCTACCCATTAAATGAAAAATAATGAATTTAAAAATTAAAATGAAATTTTTAATTTAAAAAAAATTTAATTAAAATCGAAAATCATATTCAATTTTGAAAAAGATTTACATGTATGAAAATATTATTAAGTTTAAAACATATAGTTAATTATCAAAGAATTTTAATTTTGGCATTTGACAAAAAAATTAAATTAATTAATTAATTTTTAATTAATTCTAGTAGAATATATACTTCTTGAAGCATGTAGCTATAGAGGAAAGTTTCTTATTGGTTGTGTTTATAGGGCTAGAAATAATATAGACCTCACTCATTTTTATACAATATTGGAGGATGTCAGCATTTTATACTGACGTTGTAATAGCTGGGGACTTTAACTCAAATCTGCTGACTGAATCATGTTTAACTGTTAATATGAAATCATTTGAACTTGTTCCTGCCAATTCGCAAACACCAACACACTTCACATTATCCAATAATACTCTGCTAGATTTATTTTGTGTCTCCAATAAACGAAAAATCTTAGTATATGACCAGTTATTCTAATAACACAGTTCTATTTCGTAATTTTAAACGGCGACCGGTCATAACGTCCAACGGGCATAACACCCAAATTTTTGTTGGGCCTTATGACCGCTCAGATCGAAGGACACAAAGCCCAAAATTTTTGGGCGCTATGACCTTCCCTAGCGCGATCATAATGCCCAAATATTTATTTTCATATTTTTTCTCCACGTATGAGCAAATTTGAATGTTTTTGGAAAAAAGTGTTGTTACTGTGCGAAAAGAACAGACTCTTACAGCCTTAAAGGAAATTACAACTTCAAACATAACGAGGATGTACAATAGTTTCTTAAGGCTGAAAAGTAGAACTGTTTGATGATAGATGTAATTGTAACATTCATTCAGTTGTTTATGAACCAGTGAGAAGAATGGGTGACAATGTTGAATTTCAATTTGTTGGAGGTGCTCGTAGAAATTGTGAATTGGTGTATACTCCAAACAACAAACAACTTTATAAAGTGAAATCTAAATATATAAATAAAGAGAAAGATTGTATACAGAGATACATTTGTTACCAAGAAAATTTTAAGGCATCTATACAAATTATTAACAAACTGCAGATCATTATAGTGTGTAAAATTCTAAGAAGAATCACACGCTCTATTTTGCGATTCCTTTCATCAGTTCACTTATTGTTGTACTACTTAATACTATGCAATTTGGAAATGGAAGAAAAATCGCGCGATTTTTTTTCAAATTCTCCTCATCACCAGCTCCATAATTTCTTCCTTTTCCAAATTGCATTCCCCATTCACTTTGGAAATTATAATCATCACCAGCTCCATAATTTCTTCCATTTCCAAATTGCAGTCCCCATTTACTTTGGAATAGTAATGACAGTTTTTGTGTATTTAGGGTTTCCCTTTCGCATTTATCTTGATGTCCAATAAATCTCAAAAGGCATATGAACACATTCTGCAGTTGATTAATGTCAACATTTTTCAATTTAAGCCTACGACTTTTACTAGCGACTTCGAAATGCTATTTTAAAAGTTTTTCCAAAAGTGCACCTGAAGATTTACTAATCCTTCCGGCGGACAAAATAATTAACGGCTTTGACATATGTAAGCAGGATGCTTATAGGTATTGTACCATATTTTCAACATATCAATAATAAATATTGAATTACTAACCACTGCTTATATTGAATTACTACTCCTTATAATTTAAGAAAACAAAAAAATTGTCATAACGCACAAATTTTTTTTGGGCCTTATGTCCGCTTTGAGGGTGGTCATAAGGCCTAAAAAGAAATTGGGCGTTATGACCGCCCTCAGAGCGGACATAAGGCCCAAAAAAAAATTTGGGCGTTGTGACCGTTGGGCGTTATAACAGGTCCCCATTTTAAACATATTAATTACCACACTTTAGAACAAGAGTATGATCAAATTGACTGGAGTTGCATTTATTATATGTTACCTGTAAATGATCAGCTGGCATTCTTGGAACAAAATATAACAACGTTATAGGAGGTGAGTAACCGTCAAAAGCCCTGGTTTACAGCTGAAATTAAGCGTCTTATTGATGACCGTGACCATGCTTATTCTCGATGGAAGCGTTTTAAGACTGATGATCTACATAATGGCCATACGAAACGCCAAGTCAAAATATTATGCCGAGAAATTTGATAATTCAATCACGCATATATTTAATAAGACAATCATGACATGTACTTATCCACTTAGATGGAAACAAGCGATAATTTTGCCAATACCATATCATATCTGTCAAAAGTTTTCGAAAAACTATTACATATACAGATGGTTAATTACATTAAAAAGCTTAATTTGTTAACTGATAAGCAGTCTAGTTTTCGGGCCAAATATAGTTGCATCACTGCTCTTGTTGGTGTAGCCAAAGATCAGAGAAAGGCTGTGGTGGCTGTGTGGCAATGCTGGTGTTGTTGGATCATTCAAAGGCTTTTGATACCGTTGACCACATTATATTAATTCAAAAACTGGTAAAAATTGTGAACTTTTCATCTACATCCCTCAAACGAATTGAGTCATATTTAAACGGTCGCGTGCAGTGTGTCGAAACAAAGCCGTTAACAACCTCAAATTTCCTTCCTGTTATCAGGGGTGTTCCACAAGGCTCCATACTAGGACCTCTCCTCTTCTCTATCTATGTCAATTACCTTCCTGAACAATTGATCCACTGCAACATAAGAATGTATGCAGACGACGTGCAATTGTACATAAGCGATGAACAAGGACACATTGAGTGATGTACTGCGAAACTCACGGAATTTCAACTTTAAGGAAGATTTGTGCTGGTGTGCCACAGGGTTCTGTTTTGTCTCCGACACTGTACTCCATTTTCACATCTGACTTCAAGAATTTAAAGGAGCAATCAGTCGCCTTTTACGCTGACGATTCCGCAATAATAAGTAGTGGAAAAGTCTCGAATGCTATCGTTAAGAAAATGGGAAAAGCATTGGTTTCTGCGCAGAACTATTTCCGAAAATGGAAGATTAAAATCGACCACAGCAAAACTCAGGCAATTTTATTTCCTTTTAACAAATCTCCTAAACGAATACCGACTAAAACACTTTGCATTGCTAACATAAACATACCCATTCAAGACTCCGTCAAGTATTTGGGTATAATATTTGATAAAAATCTCAATTTTAAAAAACATATTGATTATACTTGCGAAAATGCAATCAAATGTGGAAGAGCGCTATATTCACTGTTGAATCGAAAATCTTCGCTAAATTTTCAAAATAAAATGCTCCTGTATAATATGTGTATAAGGCCAATTATGTCATATGGATGCCAGATTTGGTTTACAAAGGGTGCTAAGACTAACCGGAAAAATTACAAATAATTCAAAATAAAAATCTTAAAATAATTTTCAACTTACACCGGAGATATCCAACTAAGCGCATGCATAATAAATATAATCAAATAATGGTTAATAATTTACTCCAGAAACTAACACTAAGCTTTGAAGATAATTGTAGATCTTCTAATTATGTTGAAATAAGAAATTTGTTTGATTAACTTTTAACTATCTTCAGAAATGAAGACTTTATAAAGAGTTTTTGTAAAATTTCTTAATATATTGTAAGGTTTTTTCTATCTTTTTGCCTTTAAACTGTATTACATCTAAAAATTAAGCTATTTTGTATATCTTAGTTTTAATTTGTTGCAATACTACTATTTATGTAAAATCTCAAACTTTTGTAATAATATATTTTTACCTGTGTGATGATAGTTAATAAATACAAAAAAAAAAAAAAAACAAAATAACATTTTGTATAGTTCATAACTGTTTATTAATTGTAAACTATTTTTTTTAATTTTTTGTATTTTTTTTTAATGTAATCGTTATCTTACCTGTGTTAATTTATATCATAACAACATAAATTTCTACTGTTTAAGACGATTGTTTTATTGTAGAAGTAAAAAAAACAAATAAAATAAATAAATAAAATCATTTTGAAAAAATTGTTTGGATAAGTCATTTAGAACTTATTGAAGCATAAGGTCATATTTCACAACGGAAATAATGTTCCTTAATTCCAAAATTTCACTAAAATTCCAAAATCATATCATTTATTATTAATTTTTTTTAAAGATATTAACACAAATTACTTAAAATCCGATTAACCGACGTCAAATAACCGGTTTCCGGTTTGTTCAAAAATTATTTTTTTTAAAAAACCGGCACACGGTTAATAGCAAAAAACCCGGTTAACCGGTTTCGGTTTCGGACACTCTAATTCACAGGCACTCTGCTTGAACGAAGAATGCGCAACGAGGTGTCAAAGTAGACGATTTTTGTGATGTGAAAAATTGCAAGGCCAGTAACTGCTAAAATTCAGATGTCAAACTCATATGTACTTAATTTTTGTTCCATTTTGTTTTCTGTGTTGTTGGTATACTTACGCGTATAGATTGACAACAACAACAACGTCTACTGTTACTACTTGGTTATTTTACTATGAGTCTTACTATGGGGACTCCAGCTCAAAACTCGATATTCTAATTTTGATCGTACAAATGAACGGCCTTATTCATAAAAAATCATTAAATTACCTCTAAAGCCGTCATCAGTTATTGAAAGCTTTAAGATTTGGCGAAGGTTTTATTAGAACCGTATTCATAATGAGTATTTTAACTAGGGAACAGATAATTGACTGACAACCCTGTTTTATGTATTCTCACAGTGCTTGTGATGTAAAAACAAGAAGAACAATAACCGATAGACCGAATTAATTTTTTTTTTTATTTAAATGCGTCAATGAATTTTTGCAAAATTTTAAACATTAATGGAAAGAACTATTGAATAAAAAGATCAATTAATATTTTGCTGTATTCATAAAATTGGAAGAAATGTCAAAAAATCATATTGAATTGGATTTCAGTTTTGGGTAGTCGAATATAAAACCGAATAATAATTTGTAGTTTCAATGTTTTTGATTTTATATACATCACTATGTAAACTAAAGTTCATTTTGGTTACAAATGATAAAAATTGGAACGAAACTATTTGGTTGCTTAGCAGGATAATGTGACACTATAAACGTTGCAAATATACACAGAATAATTCCACGTGTTTATATCGCATAAATATTTAAGTACGGCACGCGTGAAATGTAAAAAAAAAAATTGTTTCATTTGTGTATTAATGCGGATAAAATGGCCTTAAAGAAGGGTTAAACGTTCAACAAAAATGGCGACGTTAGAGAACTCTTAACAGAGGAATTTTTCGATTATGAATACAATTTTTGGGCTTTATCTTCTTAAACCTTTAACAAACCTATGACAACTTTTTATGAATAAGGCCAGAAGTATACAACAATTTTATTGTGTATGGATCTGAAAAATTATCACTGTTTTCCCTTATGAAAGCTAGCAAAGAATGCGATTTAGGTATAAGTTTATCTATATGTGGTATAAAGTTAAATCTACTGTCAAAAGTAATTCCAAGGTCTTCAATTTCATGCACAGTTTTCAGAATTTGATTGTTAATTTTAAAAGACATAATAATTGGATTTCTAGATTGGAAGTATGAAACATGTGCACATTTCCCAAGATTAAGCTGAAGTTTATTCCTAATGCACCAATCATTTATATTGTCCAGATCTGTTTGGAGGTTAACAGCATCGTTAATAGAACGAATTTTAAGGAAAATTTTTAAATCATCAGCATAAAGAAGAAAATTGGCACATTTAACCCCCCGTCAAACACATATTCTGAATCCTTCGAGCAAACACATATTCCTGGCCAGACCCCTATACGTTTATATGCATTTGTATGGCAAAAAGAGTGCAGTAACTTTGAATTTCTAAGTATGCTCGTTTATTATTTTTGCCTTTAGACTTTTTTGTTGGTTTGTAAAAAATGTAAAAAATTTTTTATTAATTTTGTGGAATGCATGAAAGCAAGTATAATCAACTTTAGAATGTTGTTGGCACACAGCATTAGTACATTTGGTGCAGTAAAAATGTGTCTTCATACGCAGCTTTTCGTCTTGCGTGGCACAAACTCTGCAAACTTTTCTGGAATTCAGTGTACTAGGGCCGCTTTGTTGGTTAGGCAGCATGGTGCTGGAAATATTCAACGGCCTTCCAAAGAAAGATTCAATGGCCAAACGGGTTGAATGTTGTCCCAAAATATGGTTGTTGTTCATGCGATTTTCAGTATTAGCAAGCACCAATTGTTTACTCAGCGTGTTCAAGAACATTCGTCGCTTCTCTTTTCTGGTTCCTTCTGCATTTTCATTGCATATGATGTAAGCGGCTAATCCCATGACGTTTATCATGTTGCAAAAAAATGCTAATGGCCAACGTCTGGTTGACCGTTTTTTTGGAGTAATGCGTTACCATTTGGTTCATTGTATCAACGCCGGTCTTTGTTGAATTGTAAAATAATATAGCTTCCGGTTTTTTTGCTACGCCTTCAACTTTCTCGGTGTAGTGCACAGTGGATAGTAGATTTACTGCTTTGTTCTTCTTTGGAACGTAGCTGCACAGTGATACAAGGTTATCATAGAAACCGAACACAGATGAAAACACTGGCCATTTGCTCTCTTCTTCACTTCTTTGGGAAGACACCTTTTGTTGGATCTAATGGTGCCACCGTATTCTAGTCCAATCGACGAAAGACGTTTAGCTGCGTCTAATGTTGTAAAGAAGTTATGAGCAATAATAGTTCTGCCGCTGTTGATGTAGGTATCGATTAGCCAAACTCATGAGCACATTTTCGCCTTAGTTTGTCTCTCGTTGTTCTCCCTCTTTACCAGTGTACAGTTTTCCTTGCAACGGATATTTGGTTTTAGCATTGCATGCCCACCATACTTTTATGCCATACTTTGCGGGCTTTGATGGGATGTATTGCGTAAACTTTGTACGACCGCGGTATGGAAATAGCAGCTCATCGATGGTTACACTTTCATATGGTTCAAAATTACCGGCAAGATTGTTATTCAAGAAGTTCCATATGTCGCGAATGGGAGCAGCTTTGTCGGTTTGTTGACGAAATGCGCGCGTACGACTATCGTCAAATCGAATACAGCGCATCAAAGTAACTAATCGTGTACATGGCATGGCTGCACGGAATACTGGAAGTGCATCAGTTTGCCACATCAATCTTGAGAGCTGCATAGTATTATGACTGTCACCAAAGCCAATAGTATCCCAATAAAAGCGTCAAGCTCAACCCTTATCATATCAACCTATTCTCGTGGTGTGCAGTTTGCAAGTTCTGCGTTCCATTTACGTGTAACTTTTTCTCCATATAGATTTGTTTGTGTTACGATGATGAACGTAATATGCGGTGAAAAGAAAAGCTTGAACACCTCAAGCGGAGTGGTCAAGTTTGGTTTTGGTCCACCTCTGAAACGCATGATGTTGTGCTGGCGGAATCTCACTGTAGCGGATTCAGCTGTACTCCACTTGGTACCATCTTTTCCATCAAAAAACCGTCTGTAGCTTCAGTTGGTGCATTCTTACTTTCTTCTTCGGATTCTTCATCGCTGTCGAATATTTCATTTGCTTCAATTTCCAATTCATATTCAATGTCCGACGCGTCATCTTCGGGCACAAAATCTGTGTTTTCACCGCTTTGGTCTTCAAATAAATCTAGTCAGCTTCTGTGTGAAGTGCGAAATCACGCTGTTGGAAATTATCAGTAACGCTGCCTGTACGCAAGCGCGTATTGTACAAAAATTCTAAATCCTCTGCCATAATAATAGTAATAATTTAATTTTACTTTCCGCACAAAAAATTTGTATTTCGGACTGTCGAAGTGGTATGTTCAGCATTCAATAATTAACTAACTGAACTCAAAACTAAAATCACAAACGAAAGAGAAATAAGAGATAAATTAACACAAAAACTACCTGGAAGCAAACATCTGCATTGAATTCACATAATAATAACCCAAAATATAAAAAATACCTGAAAACAACAATCTGCATTGTATTTGCAGAAAAATAACCCAAAATGTGTATAATAATAATTTATTTCATTCAAATTGTATAGGGGGCTGGCCAGGCATATGGGTTTCTTCGGAGGGGGAATTTTTTTTGCAGTTTTCGTCGTGTTGGAACGACACTTTTGAATTTTTTTTTAAATGCCGGGAAATACAGGTATCTACCTAAACTAGAAGTATGTTTAATTAACGCTCAAAAATGAAATATGCCTGGCCAGAAAAATGTGTTTGTCCAAGCTTTAAAACTCTTACTCATTTCATGTCAAGTGACCCAACTTTTGAAACCGATGTCTTCCGATCGGGATGAAACTTGGACCAAGGTTAGTCCTATTGAATAGCTTAGACTTCCAACGAGATCGGTCAAGAACTCTCTGAGTTAGAGGGGGTCGAAATTTGACATTTTGGCCAAACAGATGTTTTTGCCATCCATGTAACTTTTTACCTATTGTTCTTAGCAAAATTTATCCTGAGTGTTTTAGACAGCTATTTCTTCAACCTTAAAAAAAAGAAATTTGTTGATTTTTTTTTTGCAAAATAAAAAATGTTTTTAAATTTTTTTCAAGAGAAGACCATTTTTTTGTTTGCTCAAAAGAAAGCTTAGGTCTTTTCCTTTAAGAGCTTTATAGTCCCTTAGTGGGATTCGGCCTATTTATCTATCAAAATAAATGATTTGTAACTCAAAACAACAGTTTTTCAAGATTTATCATATGCACTGTTTTGAATTTGATTCTATTTTTGTGTAAGTGTTTCTGAAACCTTAAAAATCGAACTTATACTGAGACAAATTAACCTTTCCAACGGTATGTAACATGTCTAACTAAAGCTTCATACCCTCGATAATATAATACCCACAATATGTCAACCTCAGGAATAAAATCACTGTTTTCTATAGAAATGGGGAAAAATTTAAATTTTATTTATTTATTTGTAATAATAATTAAATTAGAATATAATAATAATGAAATAAATAGATAAATAATTTAATAAAATTTAATCTTAATCACATTAGATCCATTTATATCATAATTATTTGTACAGTTAATTTATTGCAGATGATGAAGTGTTTAAGTTTTGCTACCAGGCGTTACCAGGCTCTGCTGTTGATTTTGCTCCGGTTTCTTTTTTGGCTTTGGAAAGAAATCGCATTGAGAAGAGGCAAACAACTGTTTCAACTTGAGTCTTCCATCACCAAGCGGTATAAAAGCATGGTATTGAGCGGTGCCATCGATTGAAGAACTGTTGGAGATTCCTTCTGCTAAGATATTTTCAAAGTCAAAGCAATATACGACGCTTAACCATTTGACGATAAAATATTTCCGGCCTAACCTATTTACATTTTTTGAGTATTATCGTGATCCATGACCCAACTCCCGTTGATCCCCTTGAATGAAGACTGCTTCTAGGTTTACTTTGATGGTTAAATGGGTCAAATGGGTCAAATATTGGCTGAATGGGTGATAATTTATATAGTCAATTTTTGTGGTAATTTTTTATGTGACAAAAAAAATGTTAAACACCGGTTTCGATATATTTTTTTAATGTTACAAAGCTTTATGAGTGGCCGGCCTGGTAAATCCACCAATGAATTCGTTAGTAAATGTTTCTCTAATTTCGAGTTATTAAAAAAAAAAAGGGCTCTATTCGTCGATTGAATTTCATTAAAAATATGTAATTTTATTTACACATGGTTGGAATTTCTATAGTTGATGCAATAACATCATCAAAAAACTTCTCGTGTATTGAAATAATCAAGAAAGAGAGTAAGATAGAGAGAGAGCAGAGAAATGAGACGCTTCACTCGTTTTCTTTGTTGGCATTCCACTCCTTGAGTAAATTTGCTTATTTACTTTGGTAAAAGAAGAAACAGAGAAATGCGTTTGAGTGAATCGTGTCAACTTGTTATTACTCTTCAAAGACGATTTACAATTAGACGACCAGAAGATGTGGGCAACTTGGCAACCCTGATAAAATAGAACCAAAAAGTACTAGGAGTTCACTCAAACGCAGTTCTCTCTCGCGTCATATCTTGCTTATTTCATACTTTTTGCATAGTTTATGTAATTTTATTTCAACATGGTTTGAATTTGTATAGTTATATATCAAAAAGCTGCTCGTGTATTGAAATATTCAATGAAGAGAGTAAGAGAGAGAGTAGAGAAGTACTAGGGTTTCACTCGTTTTGTTTATTGGCATTTGAGTGAACAGAAATTTTTACTGTCTACTTGTACATCGTTTTTGTACTCTTTTGCGAGGGTTGGTAAATTGCGTACTATATTGGTCGTCTACGTCTTGCTGGAGTTTGCACTGAATACAAGGGTTTTATAAACAACTCTCTTTAATTTACTTACAGCCTGTTTTTGTAACTTGTTTTTAAACCAATCGTTTGCATAAAGACGATCAAAAAAAATATTTGGTTTTCTTTTGCATTTTTTTGAGTGCAAACAAAAAGAGCTTTTGTTTTGTTGTATATTGCTTGTGTATTTTGGTTCAGCTAAGTCATACACAAGCGAAACAAAACGTCAGATTAGGCAATCAGAAAATACCAATTGTCTGCTTTGTTTCGTTTGGTTGTTTTTGGGCTCCATTTCTCTTAAAAGCATGATGAACACTTCTTTGTTTACTCGAAAGTTAGCAATAAATCTGCAGATAAAAATTTTATAAACAAAAAGGAAAAAAAATTGTGTGTACTTACCGGTTATCTGGAAGCTCCAAAACATTTGTCGCATCTCGCAATTTCCTGCGGTTAAGGTCGCTGGAGGTAGTTGTGTCGTTTCTATTTATCATAGAAAAACCAAGGGTCACAGAAGGAATAATTTTTTATATTTTTTAATAACTGCACTGTAACTTTATTTTTGTACTTTACTTTTATTTTCTCACTTTTCTGTTTGCAAATTGTTTCACTTGTTTTGTTTGTTTATTTTCGTTTGGTTGCAATCATCTGCTTCCAATTGAACAGCTGATGTAGCAGTGTTGCCTCTGGTTTGCAAAATTTTTGTTTTTTTTCAGTACAAAGAGCTTTTCAAATCAACACCAATAACACGTTGGCAACAATGTATTTTGACATAAGGGCAAAGAGTAAAATAAGGGAAAAAGAGCTTTCTCTCCCAGACAAAAAACATTAATGAACTCAAATATAAACATGATCGTTCGGGTGAGAATTATCGTCTGCCTACACACAATAGTTACAAAAACAGGCTGTTAGACTGTGTATTCATTGAAAATACTTCGGTCGTAGTTAATTGTTTTTTTTTTTGTTATTTATTTTATTTGTTTTTTTACTTCAACAACAAATCATTCGTCTTAAACAGTAGAAATATTATGTTGTTATGATATAAATTAACACAGGTAAGATAACGATTACATTAAAAAAATACAGAAAATTAAAAAAAATAGTTTACAATTAATAAACAGTTATGAACTACATATACAAAATGTTATTTATGAGTAGAATTCAAACAATTTTTTCTTAAATTGCAGCGCGTTGCTGGTTTCCCTAATTGTTGGAGGAATAATATTCCAAAGACTTATTGCAGTTACAAAAAATTGAAATTCAGATATTAAAGCACAATGTCTAATTTGTATTAGGTTTCTATTTCTTCTGAGTCGACTAAATTTTAAACGATAAAAAGATATAAGAGATCGTATTTTCAGTAAGTCTAAGAACTGCACACCAAATATTCTTTTTAGAATAAGGAGTTATATTGACATAATTACCATAAGTACCACAATTTCTGAGTCCACAAACGTACCTTGCAATGTTGTTATATGTAACGTTTAATTTTGTTTTGCTGGTGCGATCACAGCTTGCGAAAATCTCACATTCGTAGATTAAATTTGGTATCAGATCAGTTTTAGCAAGTAATAGCCTTATTTTTATTGGCGTGCAATAGTTTGTAGGCCATAGGGTTCTGAGCATAGAGTATGTTTTGCCACAAGCGGCTATTACGTGATCTGACCAGGTTAGAGTATTATTAAACATTGCACCAAGATTTTTCGCTTTGTTAACGAGCTCTATTCTTTGATTGTTAATAAAAACATAAGGATTATCAGTAATTTTTTGGGTTCTCTTACGCATTACAATACATTTAGATTTTTTAGGATTTAAACTTAATCCATTCACATCTGCCCAAAGAGAAACATGCTTTAAGTCATCATTGAGTTTCGCAGTACATCGCTCAATGTGTCCTTGTTCATCGCTTATGTACAATTGCACGTCGTCTGCATACATTCTAATGTTGCAGTGGATCAATTGTTCAGGAAGGTAATTGACATGGACAGAGAAGAGGAGAGGTGCTAGTATGGAGCCTTGTGGAACACCCCTGATAACAGGAAGGAAATTTGAGGTTGTTAACGGCTTTGTTTCGACACACTGCACGCGACCATTTAAATATGACTCAATTAGTTTGAGGGATGTAGATGAAAAGTTCATAATTTTTTCCAGTTTTTGAATTAATATAATGTGGTCACGGTATCAAAAGCCTTTGAATGATCCAACAACACCAGCATTGCCACACAGCCTTTCTCAGATCTTCGGCTACATCAACAAGAGCAGTGATGCAACTATATTTGGCCCGAAAACCAGACTGCTTATCAGTTAACAAATTATGCTGTTTAATGTAATAAGTTATCTGTATATGTAATAGTTTTTCGAAAACTTTTGACAGATATGATATGGTATTGGCAGAATTTTGTCATGATTATCTTATTAAATGTATGCGTGAGTGAATTATCAAATTTCTCGGCATAATGTTTTGACTTGGTGTTCCGTATGGCCTTGGTTACAATTTTCCTGGCGTTACGATAAACACTATGTAGATCATCAGTCTTAAAACGCTTCCATCGAGAATAAGCATGGTCACGGCCATCAATAAGACGCTTAATTTCAGCTGTAAACCAGGGCTTTCATTGGTTACTCACCTCCTTATATACTATATAACGTTGTTATATTTTGTTCCAAGAAGGCCAGCTGATCATTTACAGGTAACATATAATAAATGCAACTCCAGTCAATTTTATCATACTCTTCTTCTAAAGTGTGGTAATTAATACGTTTAAAATGGCGACCAAATTTTGGGCGTTGTAACCGTTGGGCGTTGTGACCGGTCGCCGTTTAAAATTACGAAATAAAACTGTGTTATTAGATTTTTGTAAAGCAATGTCGAAAATAAATGGTCATATCCTAAGATTTTTCGTTTATTGGAGACAAAAAATAAATCTAGTAGAGTATTCTTGGATGATGTGAAGTGTGTTTGTGTTTGCGAATTGGCAGGAATAAGTTCAAATGATTTCATATTAACAGTTAAACATGATTCAGTCAGCAGAGTTGAGTTAAAGTCCCCAGCTATTACAACATCATTATAAAATGCTGACATCCTCCAATAATGTATAAAAATGAGTGAGGTCAATATTATTTCGAGGCCTATAAACACAACCATTAAGAAACGTTCCTCCATAGCTACATGCTTCAAGAAATATATAGTCTACTTTGTAATTTGTTATTTTGCTCTTTACTGTACAAACCAATTCTTTTTTGACATAGATTGCCACTCCGGATTCATCAAACCATGTATCTGACACACATATCACATTTAATCCAGAGTTTTCAAAAATATATCTAAATTCAACAATTTTGTTTGTTAGACTTTGTACGTTAATATGACAAATTTTTAGACCACGTTTCTGTTTAGCACGAATTTGTATCATGTTTGCTGTGTTACTTACATCTTGAGAATACATTCTATTGCCCCCTATTGCCCATGTTCTGAACAGTAAAAATAAATAAAATCCCTACCAGCAACGCTAATTAAATATATAATCAATATAGTTCCACAGATGTTAATTAGATAAATTATATTGTAATAATGCTCATCAATAAGTAGGCAGTATTGTTTAAAAAATTAATTTTCGACTGACAAAAAATGCGATTAATAATAAAATTAATAAATACTTCCAAAATAGTTGCAAATGTATAATAATAATAACATGTGACATTCATGTGGGCTGACACAAGTATTGGATTAGATGCGAAAAAGCTGGTTAAGTTCATCTAAAAATTCAATTAATATTGGCTCATCAGAATCAAGTTTTTTACATATATCAGACAGCGATGAGAATAGGCTGTTTTTATCATCCTGTCGCTTCTCATTTTCAATGCAGATTCTAGAATTCTATGGTTGTGAGGCGTTAAATTTTCATTTATGTAAATTGGTTGAACACTATTATTTTTGTGTGGTGAAAATACAATTTCGATTTGGCTGTGTGAAATAGAAAGGCAAAATTTTCGCATAGACGAATTATTTCTCTCATCTGACGTTTTATTTCACACTCTTCGTCGTAGGTTTCTGTAAATGGGAGAAGTTCGGCGGAAATTAACTTACAGCAGGTTGTGTTAAAATAACTGTTGACTTAACTTTTTCATGTCGCTTTGGTATAGAATTGTGGAATTTAAATTAATTTTGCAATTTTTTTTACTTTTATCGTTGGTATACATTTGTATTCTATTAAACACGACTATTTTGCTCCCAAAACACGAAATTCGGTTGTTGTTGCTTTGTTGGACGTTGTGTACTATTGCCTCTATCTGGTATTATTGAACCCATGCACATGAACTATGAACCATAGCTATGACGTTTAAATTCGTCTATGGGTTCTGTGTGTATGTGATATATCAAATGGAGAGTAGTTATTGTTTTATATTTTCTATGAATATATTGACAAAAAGTATTGGATTTTACGGGCTTTATCTGCTATTTGTCATCTTTCCTGTAAATAATGAATCTAATTCAATGCGTTTTCCCACAAGTATTTCCCTGCATTTTAAAATAACATCATATTAATTTAAGATACATGTTCCTTGAAACGATCTTTATACTTGCACGTTGTTTAGGTTTGGGTTTTTTGCTGATATTTTGAATTGTTTACTGTTTCGCGAACTTCTAAGCAATTGCTGCATAAAAAACAAACATCAAAATCATCATTGTCAAAATTTTGAGTAGCCCTGGGGCGATTGAAAATGTTGACAATAAATATTCACCACGCTAATATATTTTAGTCGATGTATACTTGGTTCATGTCACACACAGCATTAAAATAGAAATAATCCCAAAAAATGCACAATCGATAGTACCACATAGGACTCACACCCCTATCCTGTGTGTGTGGGAATGTGGCAAAACAGTGACAACGAAAAATTCACCTCGCAACAAATAATTCACCTCACAATAACGGTTGTCAAAAGCAGGGACAAAAAGACAAAAACATATGGTTTTCTGCACAAAATGAACGCGGTAAAAAATGTATGTTTTACTGAATTAAAATTAATACATTATTATTTAGGGAATTTGAGCGCACCGCAAAGGCACAGCTGGAATGCTATATTGCATTAGTCAAGGAGCATCCAGAGATGCTAAGCGGAAAGAATACTGCTGCATATCCGCGCCTTATAGAAGAAGAAATTTACTTTAGCGCCAACTTTCTGATCTACATCAAAATTTCACCACCGACAAAAGCTTCTGCGCTGAGTTCAAAAAGTTGTTTTTCCCCCAGCGGTCGGTCCAACTTCTTGAGATATAGGCCTTTAAAGCTTGAGTATATAATCGTTAGTATCTCCGGGATTTATAATCCGATCTGGTTGAAATGGGAATCATTACAAAGGTCTTTAATTTAAAATATATAAATCAGTGCATAAACATTTAGCTTATAAACTCACTTTTCTGCTAAAAATAAATTTTTTTTCAAAAAATGCTCTATTATACTTTTTTTTTTGCAGGTTCCGATAATGCACAATACGTTAGCATTTTTTAAAGGTATATTACTAAATATCCCTTGTAAGACCGGAGATATTTACGTTAAAAGTTTTGTAATACTTTTCGCGCTTTCTCAATCTTTCTAACACAAAATCAAATTCTTTCTTCTTTCTGCTCCATTTCCATAGGACAAAGTAACAAAAGTCCTTCCTTCATTTAATTATGCCCTCTTGTCGTTTTGGTGCAAAATATATTATTATTTTTTCCCGTATACAGTTTCATTGTTTACTAGCAGAATTTATAAAATGATTTTGTATCAACTTTCTGGCAAATAAAATAGCTGTCAGGCGCTGTTACCTCCTCTTTGACAGGTACCAATTTTTGTTACTTTTGTCCTAAAAAAATATGCCAGAATACCGATTTGTGCCAATTGTCACATTGCTGTCAAATAGTAAAGTTAATGACTTTTGTCACCGTGGCAGAATAGGGCTGTAAGTGTACGACATTACAAAAAGCGGTACATGAATTTTTGTAAGTTCACTATACATAAACGTACATGTATACATTTTTGTAAGTTCACTATACATAAACGTAAATTATTTATTTTATAAATGTCTGATAAGATGAATATCTCATTTACAAAAAGATTGTTGAATTTATGTACTGTTTGTCAATAATAAACTCTGCCAAATTTACTAAGAGTGCGCTCGCAGTCGGTTGCAGGCTAGTGTACAAATTTATCACGAATGCAACAGATTGTAATTGCACAGGGGGATTCTATGGCACAGCTGATCGAAAAGGTACTAGGCCGATGATGGAGAATGAGAGAGCAAAGAAGACAGGAACTAAGTTTAAATATTGTTTCATGATACTAATGACAGCTAAATTATGTTTTATGTTGTTTGCATTGAACGAAAATAGGTATTCCTCCGTTTCATGTCCAAGGAAAGTGTAAAATTGCATGAAAAAATTAAAATCAGCTGTTCAAACGGTTTTACCTGACAGTTAATTCTACCCAATCGGCGCATATCATATAATATTCTGTAGTTTATTAAAAGGCTTTTTAGTTTTAAATATTATGATTTATGTACATACATCCAATCGAAAGTGTTTGAGTTATATGTACATACATATGTCATATTAAGCTCTTTAAACCGCATTCACGTAGCAAAAAAGAAGAAATTTGGATTTTGTCATTTGAATTTTGATTAAGCCTCAGCAAAGTACTTTATAATCATGATTTGTAATTGAACTGTCAAATTTGTCAAGATTAATAAAACAAAATTAGATGAAAAATTGTAGAATTGCTAAAAACGTGGTAAAAATTTCACGAAAATTTAAAACTTTGAGCAAATTGCTTAAAAATTATGCTAAAAAACATTTAGCATTTTATAAATAATTTATTTTGACACAAAAATCTGCTAAAACATCATTAATTATTGGCGTCTGGTAACACTGATCATATGATCAGACGAAAGCTTTAACTGCTGTCGCTATAAAAGCTACTCTTTTCAGTGTTTTATACATTTAACACTAGAGTATTAAATGCCCATCATGTCTCAGTACCCACGATGTTTACATAATGTTGTATAACTGAAGCTCATTGCCACCAGGCTGCGCGAATGACTTTATTTCCACTCTATTTGCAAGCTTTTCGAGTATGTGTGATTCGTGTGTGTGTGCCAGCCAGCGCCAAAAACTAACGGCCTTATTCATAAAATATTATGAGAGGTTTGAACGACGATTAATCATACAAACAACGTCTCTCAAATCTCACAAAACTTTTTAAGAATAAGGCGCTAAACTTTTCACTTATTTTGGAAAGCTTTTTATTTCTCGACTGATGTGTGCATGTGTGTGTGTGGAAGGAAAAGGAACCCAAATGAGCGTATAAGTTTTGTTTCTTTCTCTATGCCGTGTTTTCCCCCTTCCATAACTTTCTTACGTAAATACAAATATTCGATTGCAATTGCCTTGATATTTAATTGTGGTAACGACTTACCTTCTGAAAATTTATCTGACTTCTCCTGTTTGTACTAAATTGTTTACAGTTAAGATGAATTTGTTGGGTTTTTGAATAAATTTATAGACAAAATAGCCGAAACCGAACAACGCAAGTGTAACAAACTTTATCCACCGATATGGACTAGCCATTTTAACAACAACAGTTCGAACAACACACGAAAGAATCTTTAACACACTGTTTAACGCGACAAATACACTGACCGGCGGCACGACTCACACGGGAGCAAAGATCACGACATAACACAATTGGGAATCTATGCAGATTAGTAAAACGCACTTATGTTATTTAATACTTCATAGATTTCAACAAATAAATTACTAGATTGTTTCTTTTTCACCGATAAAACACAAGGTTACCGAATTCATGCGTACGAACGGCCGGACGGTTAAAACATAACTAAGGATAAGTACAATGTGTGAAATGCAGTTAGGTGAGGAATTACAAAAAAGCTCTTTCGAATGATGGCTCGATTCTCTTGACCAGCGAGGGGAAATGTGGTACAATTGTACCACTTTTGGTGCAATTCATAGAGTAATACCAAGGCTGATCTAGTAGAGGTTAACGCATTAGAACAGCTGGTTTTGCTTTCTTATGACTGTATCTGTCAAATTCAGTGTATTTTGTTTTTGTACTTTTTTGTTTACTTTGTTTGGTCATATGTATTTGTGTTGAATTTGACATTTACACCCCTATTCTGTGAATGTGGTAACAATCAAATTGTAACCACAAAACTGTTACAAAGTTGTCACCATTGTTTGTAACAGGTATTCTGGCAACACAGTGACAACGAAAAATTCACCTCGTAACAAATAATTCACCTAACAATAACAGGTTGTCACTAGCAGGTACAAAAAGACCAAAACATATGGTTGTCTCCACAAAATGAACGCGGTAAAAAAGGAAAAGTAGGTACATATTTAATATATTTGTTTTATTGAATTAAAAGTAATACATTATTATTTAGGGAATTTGTGCGCACTGCAAAGGCACAGATGGAATGCTATATTGCCTCCCTCGAGGAGCATCCAGAGATGCTAAGCGGAAAGAACACTCCTGCACATCCGCGCCATATAGAAGATGAAATTTACTTTAGCGCCTACTCTCTGATCTACATCAAAATTTCACCACCGACAAAAGCTTCTGCCCTGAGTTCAAAAAGTTGTTTTCCCCCAGCGGTCGGTCCAACTTCTTGAGATATAGGCCTTTAAAGCTTGAGTATATAATCGTTAGTATCTCCGGGATTTATAATCCGATCTGGTTGAAATGGGAATCATTACAAAGGTCTTTAATTTAAAATATATAAATCAGTGCATAAACATTTAGCTTATAAACTCACTTTTCTGCTAAAAATAAATTTTTTTTCAAAAAATGCCCTATTATACTTTTTTTTTTGCAGGTTCCGATAATGCACAATACGTTAGCATTTTTTAAAGGTATATTACTAAATATCCCTTGTAAGACCGGAGATATTTACGTTAAAAGTTTTGTAATACTTTTCGCGCTTTCTCAATCTTTCTAACACAAAATCAAATTCTTTCTTCTTTCTGCTCCATTTCCATAGGACAAAGTAACAAAAGTCCTTCCTTCATTTAATTATGCCCTCTTGTCGTTTTGGTGCAAAATATATTATTATTTTTTCCCGTATACAGTTTCATTGTTTACTAGCAGAATTTATAAAATGATTTTGTATCAACTTTCTGGCAAATAAAATAGCTGTCAGGCGCTGTTACCTCCTCTTTGACAGGTACCAATTTTTGTTACTTTTGTCCTAAAAAAATATGCCAGAATACCGATTTGTGCCAATTGTCACATTGCTGTCAAATAGTAAAGTTAATGACTTTTGTCACCGTGGCAGAATAGGGCTGTAAGTGTACGACATTACAAAAAGCGGTACATGAATTTTTGTAAGTTCACTATACATAAACGTACATGTATACATTTTTGTAAGTTCACTATACATAAACGTAAATTATTTATTTTATAAATGTCTGATAAGATGAATATCTCATTTACAAAAAGATTGTTGAATTTATGTACTGTTTGTCAATAATAAACTCTGCCAAATTTACTAAGAGTGCGCTCGCAGTCGGTTGCAGGCTAGTGTACAAATTTATCACGAATGCAACAGATTGTAATTGCACAGGGGGATTCTATGGCACAGCTGATCGAAAAGGTACTAGGCCGATGATGGAGAATGAGAGAGCAAAGAAGACAGGAACTAAGTTTAAATATTGTTTCATGATACTAATGACAGCTAAATTATGTTTTATGTTGTTTGCATTGAACGAAAATAGGTATTCCTCCGTTTCATGTCCAAGGAAAGTGTAAAATTGCATGAAAAAATTAAAATCAGCTGTTCAAACGGTTTTACCTGACAGTTAATTCTACCCAATCGGCGCATATCATATAATATTCTGTAGTTTATTAAAAGGCTTTTTAGTTTTAAATATTATGATTTATGTACATACATCCAATCGAAAGTGTTTGAGTTATATGTACATACATATGTCATATTAAGCTCTTTAAACCGCATTCACGTAGCAAAAAAGAAGAAATTTGGATTTTGTCATTTGAATTTTGATTAAGCCTCAGCAAAGTACTTTATAATCATGATTTGTAATTGAACTGTCAAATTTGTCAAGATTAATAAAACAAAATTAGATGAAAAATTGTAGAATTGCTAAAAACGTGGTAAAAATTTCACGAAAATTTAAAACTTTGAGCAAATTGCTTAAAAATTATGCTAAAAAACATTTAGCATTTTATAAATAATTTATTTTGACACAAAAATCTGCTAAAACATCATTAATTATTGGCGTCTGGTAACACTGATCATATGATCAGACGAAAGCTTTAACTGCTGTCGCTATAAAAGCTACTCTTTTCAGTGTTTTATACATTTAACACTAGAGTATTAAATGCCCATCATGTCTCAGTACCCACGATGTTTACATAATGTTGTATAACTGAAGCTCATTGCCACCAGGCTGCGCGAATGACTTTATTTCCACTCTATTTGCAAGCTTTTCGAGTATGTGTGATTCGTGTGTGTGTGCCAGCCAGCGCCAAAAACTAACGGCCTTATTCATAAAATATTATGAGAGGTTTGAACGACGATTAATCATACAAACAACGTCTCTCAAATCTCACAAAACTTTTTAAGAATAAGGCGCTAAACTTTTCACTTATTTTGGAAAGCTTTTTATTTCTCGACTGATGTGTGCATGTGTGTGTGTGGAAGGAAAAGGAACCCAAATGAGCGTATAAGTTTTGTTTCTTTCTCTATGCCGTGTTTTCCCCCTTCCATAACTTTCTTACGTAAATACAAATATTCGATTGCAATTGCCTTGATATTTAATTGTGGTAACGACTTACCTTCTGAAAATTTATCTGACTTCTCCTGTTTGTACTAAATTGTTTACAGTTAAGATGAATTTGTTGGGTTTTTGAATAAATTTATAGACAAAATAGCCGAAACCGAACAACGCAAGTGTAACAAACTTTATCCACCGATATGGACTAGCCATTTTAACAACAACAGTTCGAACAACACACGAAAGAATCTTTAACACACTGTTTAACGCGACAAATACACTGACCGGCGGCACGACTCACACGGGAGCAAAGATCACGACATAACACAATTGGGAATCTATGCAGATTAGTAAAACGCACTTATGTTATTTAATACTTCATAGATTTCAACAAATAAATTACTAGATTGTTTCTTTTTCACCGATAAAACACAAGGTTACCGAATTCATGCGTACGAACGGCCGGACGGTTAAAACATAACTAAGGATAAGTACAATGTGTGAAATGCAGTTAGGTGAGGAATTACAAAAAAGCTCTTTCGAATGAAGGCTCGATTCTCTTGACCAGCGAGGGGAAATGTGGTACAATTGTACCACTTTTGGTGCAATTCATAGAGTAATACCAAGGCTGATCTAGTAGAGGTTAACGCATTAGAACAGCTGGTTTTGCTTTCTTATGACTGTATCTGTCAAATTCAGTGTATTTTGTTTTTGTACTTTTTTGTTTACTTTGTTTGGTCATATGTATTTGTGTTGAATTTGACATTTACACCCCTATTCTGTGAATGTGGTAACAATCAAATTGTAACCACAAAACTGTTACAAAGTTGTCACCATTGTTTGTAACAGGTATTCTGGCAACACAGTGACAACGAAAAATTCACCTCGTAACAAATAATTCACCTAACAATAACAGGTTGTCACTAGCAGGTACAAAAAGACCAAAACATATGGTTGTCTCCACAAAATGAACGCGGTAAAAAAGGAAAAGTAGGTACATATTTAATATATTTGTTTTATTGAATTAAAAGTAATACATTATTATTTAGGGAATTTGTGCGCACTGCAAAGGCACAGATGGAATGCTATATTGCCTCCCTCGAGGAGCATCCAGAGATGCTAAGCGGAAAGAACACTCCTGCACATCCGCGCCATATAGAAGATGAAATTTACTTTAGCGCCTACTCTCTGATCTACATCAAAATTTCACCACCGACAAAAGCTTCTGCCCTGAGTTCAAAAAGTTGTTTTTTCCCCCTGCGATCGGTCCAACTTCTTGAGATATAGGCCTTTAAAGCTTGAGTATATAATCGTTCATATCTCCGGGATTTATAATCCGATATGGTTGAAATGGGAATCATTACAAAGGTCTTTCTAAGCTCTATAAATCTGTATATAAATATATTTATTTTTATAAGCCCATAGGGGAGCTAATTAAAAAAACCTTTTTTTAACCTCACCTTTCTGCTATTTTTTTTTCCAAAAAAATGCCCTATTATACTTATTTTTTGACAGGTTCCGATAACACACAAGACCTTAGCCTTTCTTTAAAGGTATATTACTGAATATCCCTTGAAAGATCGGATATATTTACGTTAAAAGTTTTGTAATACTTTTCGCGCTTTCTCAATCTTTCTAACACAAAATCAAGTTCTTTCTGCTCCATTTCCATAGGACAAAGTAACAAGTCCTTCCTGGATTTAATTATGCCCTCTTATCGGTTTGGTACAAAATATATTATTATTTTTTCCCGTATACAGTTTTATTGTTTACTTGCAGAATTTATAAAATGATTTTGTATGAACTTTCCAGCAAATATAACAGCTGAAATGCGCTGTTACCTACTCTTTGGCAGGTAACAATTTTTGTTACTTTTGTCACCAAAAAAGTGTGTCAGAATACCGATTTGTGACAATAGTCACATTGCTGTCAAATAGTAACCGTGGTGACTTTTGTAACCCTGCCAGAATAGGGCTGTTAGAGTCATATAACAAAAACAAAATTCCTGTTGTTGGTGCCCACAACAACAACAAATCCTACTGCGTTAACCTCTACTAGATCAGCCTTGAGTAATACTTAAGAGTTTCCATTACCTCTTCATGAAACTCTTCATAGAGTTTTATTTGCTGCTGTATTTTACCAATTTTACACTATCCTTGGACATGAAACGGACAGAAATCAGAGGGAATACCTATTTTCGTTCAGTGCAAACAACATAAAACATAATTTAGCTGTCATTAGTATCAAGAAACAATATTTAAACTTAGTTCCTGTCTTCTTTGCTCTCTCATTCTCCATCATCGGCCAAGTACCTTTTCGATCAGCTGTGCCATAGAATCCCCCTGTGCAATTACAAACTGTTGCATTCGTGATAAATGTTTACACTAGCCTGTAACCGACTGCGAGCGCACTCTTAGTAAATTTGGCAGAGTTTATTATTGACAAACAGTACATAAATTCAACAATCTCTTTGTAAATGAGATATTCATCTTATCAGACATTTATGAAGTAAATAATTTACGTTTATCTATAGTGTACGACATTAC